>JAKSZT010046586.1:24162233-24212771 GCA_026826555.1 Tolypeutes matacus
TATATATATATATATATAAATAACATTTTTGTAAGGAAATACACATATATGCATATATATTTATATATCATTTTGAAAATGTTTGTATGTATTGTGAGAATTTTGATTTTTACCCATAATAAAAAAAAAATTAAATATTATCAAAATTATTTGCAATCTTTTATTTGCCAAGAGCAACTTATGTGACTTTCAATTATATTGATTGAAAATGATGTATTTCAATGACCTAGTAAATGAATTTGCAGAAAAATGAGGCCCCAAATCATATGATCAATCAAGATATAACATTAATAAAGTATTATTATTTATTGTATTATATAAAATTATGTACCAAAATATGTTTTTTATAATTTGTAAGTTTATGTTGTATTCATGTATCACTATTACCCTTAGTATATTTTGTTAAAAAATATTTTAAAGGAAAAAGCTTTATATTTTAACACCTTGAACTGTGTTTGTTCCCCTGACTTTTTGAAAAAGGCATCTTGAATTTCATTTTATACAGGGCCCCACAAATTATGTAGCTGGCCCTGCTTCCCAGAGTGCTGATGCCTCCAGGCCTACTTCATGAATATACACAATCTCTTCCTGCCTTTAAGATGATCCTGACCTTGGACACAAAGTATTGAAGAAGTTGTAGCCCAACTCTCTGATAGTTGGTATTAGGCCATTTTCTTGTTAGCCCCTCCTTGATTACTGAGTATTTTAGGTTCAATTGTGCCCCCCCAAAAAGAGTCCTAACTCTCAGTCCTGTGAATATGACCTTATTTTGAGATAAAGTCTTGGAAGATGTGGTTAGTTAAAATGAGTCCAAACTGGATTAAGGTTGGCCCTAATCCAAATGACTTGTGTCCTTATAAATAAGGGAAAATTTGGACACACAGAGACAGACACTGGAGAGAAAGTCTGTGAAAATGGAAACAAGAAAAAAGCCCTGTGGAGATAAAGGCCGAAATTGGAGCAATGCTGCCACAAGTCAAAAATGGCAAGGATTTCTGGCCACCTCCGGAAGCCAGGAGAGAGGATGGAATAGATTTTTCCTTATAGACTTCAGTGGGAGAGTGGCCCTTCTGACACCTTGATTTTGAATGTCTAGGCTCCAAATCTGTAAGACTTTTAATTTCTATTGTTGGGGAGCAGATGTAGCTGGAGTGGTTGAGAACTTGCTTCCCATGTATGAGGTCCTGGGTTCAATCCCTGGAACCATCAAAAACAAAAACAAATAAACAAATGAAAAACACCAACTCTCATTGGGGAGCAGATGTAGCTCAGTGGTTGAGTGCCTGCTTCCCAGTACGAGGTTCTGGGTTCAATCCTTGATACCTCCTAAAAATTTTTTTTTCTATTGTTTTAAGTCAGTTTGCAGTACTTTGTTTACAACAACTCTAGAAAACAAAAACACTAAGTTTCTACTCCCCCCCTCCCCCAACATTTCTATCTCATCTGTACTTCAGTTCTGATACCTGGATTTCTGTTAGACTCTTCTTTCTACTCCTGTCCCCAATGATTCCCCATGTTCACCTCACTGCTCCATGACAAAGGAAAGAAAATTGAGACACAGTAGATGCTGCTGAGGTTGTTATTGCAAATGTGGCAGGCTGGAGGGGCTCAACTTTGAACCATCTGTTTGGGTGGAGCAGCTGCAAAGAGGGCTGGTTATTTTGCTATAGAATTCACAGCAATACATGACTTTGTTCCAAAATACATGGTTCCTAGTTGTCCCCCATATCTCCCATTCTTCATCATAATAGAATTTTGAGCTGGGCATGTGGCTGCCCAGATTAGTATACATTTCCTAGCCTCCTTTACAGCAAAGTGTGGCTATGGGACTCAGGTCTGAAAAATGTATGTACTGAGATAAACTGTAGCAGCAACAGATAGCTGGTGCACATGTTTGCCTTTTCCTCATCACCTCCTTTCTCCAGTATTCTGATTGAAGAGTAAATATAACGGCTGGAACTTCAACTTAGCAAAAGGACAAAGATACATGCTACAGATGGCAAAGCAGAAAGCTAGGCTCAGCTGTCATCAGCCCATAGAGCAGGTTTGTGTGATTTAGAAAAAAACACCTGTTCTGCAAGTCCTTTATTGCTGGATTCTAGATAACTGTCCAAATAAATACAGACATCTGTGCTGATTTTTATGTGAATGATATCCTCCTAGAGTTGTACAGTGAGCATTCTGTACAGCCAAACCTAGCAGCCTGATCTAAAAGGAACCAGGATACCAAGGACCTCATAGAACAAAGATCACAAAACCTGCCCTATTTACCTGCATGTAGACTCTTACATGTGAGAGATATGCACTGTCTTATTTAAGTTACTGTAGTTTTGAGTCTCTGTTATTTGAAGCTGAATCTAGTCCTGATATGATGACCTGTCACTTTTCATGTGATGTTGTACTGTTGCTTCTTAAATTTTAATGTTCATATGAATGCACTGAGTATCTTGTTAGAAGGCAGATTCTGATTTAGTAGGTGTGTGGTGGGGCATTTTTAATAAGCTCTAAATGTGACAATTTGAGCAAGGTTTTCATGAAACCTAATTTATAGCTATCCCTTCTTGGGCAGGGGAGACATCTTTCAATTTAACCAGTCAATGGTATAAAGAGGTCCATTAACAACACATTTTCTCAGGTCTGATGAGAAAAATCATTATTGAATATCTTCACATATCAACTTAGAATGCTTTAGAGATTGTTTCTCAAAGTGTAATCCACCTGTGTAAATAAAATAAAAATGTTTTTAAAACCTTCGTTTTACCCAGGGGACTTGTTGAAAATAAAAGATTCCTCTTTTCAAGGTAACTATCAAATCAGAGCACCTAAGGAAGGGATCTTGGAATCCATATTTTTAACAAGCTCCCCAGGTAATTCTGATGCTCACTAAATTTGGGACTACCACTTCAAAAGAAAGGAAAGGCATGCAAATGGACCTGCGAGAGCTGAGGCTAGTGAGACATTAGATATGTCTACTTCCTTGAAGGAATACATGTTGAATTGGTGGGGAATGGAAAAGAAATGCAGAATAGAGGTGTTGAAATCCCTAGGCGACCAAGAGAGTGGGTGTGTCCATGTATTGCTTATACAAAGACAGCACGGGGAACTTCTGAAGGAACGTTGACCAAGTGCCTGTCACTAGTGTTGAAGAACAAAAACACTCCGTTCTATACTTAGCTTTCCGAGGAACCACCAAACTGTTTTCCACAGTGGCAACACCATTTTACATTGCAACTGGCAATGACTGAGTATTCCTATTTCTTCATCAATCCCAATACTAGATATATACCCAAAGGAATTGAAAGCAGTGACTCATACTGCATACTAAAGTTCATAGCAGCGTTATTCCCAATAATTCCCAATAATTTCAATCAAAAGATGGAAGCAACCCAAGTGTCCATCAACTGAGCAACAGAAAAATAAAATGCAGCATATACATGCAATGGAATACTATTCAGCCTTAAAAAAGAATGAAATCCTCATACTTGCAACAACATGGATGAATCTTGAAGAAATTATGTTGAGTGAATTAAGTCAGACACTAAAGGACAAATATTGTATGACCTCAGTGATTTGAAATAATTAGGATAAGCAAACTCATATAGTCAAAATATATAATATAGGTTACCAGGAGACAGGGTGGGGTTAAAGAATGGGAAGTTAAGTCTTAAAATGTGCAAAGTTCCTATTTAGAATGATGGAAATGTTTTGTTAATGGATGGTGGTAATGGTAGCATAACATTGTTAACGTAATTAATAGTACTATAATGTATATGTTAATGTGATTATAAGGGGGAAAGCTTAGATTCTAGATATGGTAACAGAATAAAATTTTAAAAAACAACATCCATATATTTATGGGTAAAGAAACACTTAGGCCAAGGATATCATTTTGACATTGTCATAAGAAGAGAAGACACGTGTAATGGCAGGTAAGTTCTTTTCACTCTGTCTTGAGCACACAAAATAAATAAAAAAAAATGAAATATATTTAGAACCATAAATTTTAGTTCTGAGGATCAAATTTATTTTACAATTTTAGGTTTTGCTTGATTACCATTGAAAGTTTACTCCTGGAAAATGCCTAGCAAATCTACCATTTACAGGACTTAAAAAAGAGATATTGAAGAGTAGGTTTAAAGAAGAAGAAACATCCTTATGCTTTCAGAAAGGATAAAATAGAAGAAGGATTTTCTCTGTAATTCTATTAGGTTTTGTAGCAAGTGAGTGTGAAAGTGCAATTCATCTTCTCTATTAAAACTTGGTTCAGAAACAGCAAGGGTTTTGCTTTATAATTCTTGAGGATGCAGCAGCCTTTGTTCACTAATCTGTACCCTAAACTAAATTTACCACTACCACAGTTCTAGCCAACAATTGTCCATATTTCTAGATTACTCCTAATCATAGACTATCAGGGTTCAAAACACCTGAACATCATCTATACTGATCACCACTCCAGGATATGAATCCTATCTACTGCATATATGAAATTAGCGCCGTCTTATAGTGGAGACCTCCTCTCTCATGGCAGTTCTGACTGCTAGGACTAACTCCAATTTATCTCTTCATGTATTTAGCCCATTGCACTTCTGGGGCTGTACTACATGGCATCTTTATAAATATCTAAAGAGCTCAATCAACCTACCTTCTTTTCTTTAGGCTAAATATCAACAGTTCCTTTGCCATTTAGGTTGTAGAGGACAGAGGGGGCATTTGTCTCCATTCTTACCTCTGCTCTATGTTTATTAATACAACCCAAGGTAATATCCATTTCTTTTGGGGGGAGGGGCAGGGGTGGAAAGTTACAAGTTGACTTATATTAATCTTACAATTAAATAAAATCTTTATGTCTTTTCTACAAATGGTTCTGTAAAGTCACTGTCTTCCCATCTTGTTCTTTCACATTTTGATTTTTGAATTGGTTGAATTTCATCATCTTTTGTTCCATCCAGTGATCTGGTCTCATAGCTTTTTGTTTCTTGATTCTGCCTTCCGATGGATTTTCTTTCTCTCTTAGCATCATGCAATCTGTAAATGTGATGAACATGAGTTCTATATTTCTAACCATATTGCTGGGCAGGCAACATTCTGCGCTCTGCCATTAGAAACTTCATTATAGGCTGTCAAGGATCCATTACTCAGTACTTGATGGTCATTCTTTGAATTACAGATCTTCCTAAATGTCCTAGTATCTCGTTCACACTTCTCCAACTTGTCCACAAAGACTTTATGGGAGGACTTCCTCAAATTCCTTTAGACTATCAAAATATAGTATGTCCATCACATTTCTCTAAGTCATGGTTCAACTCTATCAAAAGAAGAAAATAATAATTGAAGGTTATTTGACCTATTGTGTGTCAAAATCTTGCCAACCTGGAGTTGGACAGTGGGTTGGTTGATGGTAAGCAAATTGTGAGGGACCTTGAAAACCATGCAGAAGTGTTTTGACTTTGTTTTGTGGATAATGGAGTTGAACAAAGGAGGGGCATAATTGCATCTGTTTGATGTGTGCAGCTGATATCTGCCCAGATGCTGAAAGAAGATAGGATCTAGAAGTCCTGAGAAACTGAGGATCTTAAATAGTGGAGCTTGGGTATGCAGTGTACATAATCAAGGAGGGAATACTGCAGCCAAGGCAGTTATTTTTTGGCCAGAGGACATTCCCCTAACTGAAGAGATGGTTTGAGGCATGCTGAAATGCTGAAGCTCCTTCAAAATCAGAGCACTACATGGCTGCTGCTTTTCACTGAAGTGAAACTCACTCCTTGCAACTGACATTCATTTGTCCTTGTCCTTCCCTTGTAAGCAACAATGAAAGTTTGTATAATCCTTTTTTTGTATAACAACTTCTTAAATATTTTAAAACAGTGTCCTTATTTCTTTTATTAATTCCAAGCATTTCCAGTTTCCATATTAGAAATGTTATCGACAGCATTAGCTGGAAATAAAGGAAGAACCTCTTCTGCAATAAAGTATACTGGAAAATTGTAAATTCAGTTTTTATATTCTATTTTAATATTACCTTATTTGTATCAGTAGAGTTTAGTTTGTAAAAAAAAAAGTGTTTAAAAACTTGAAGAATCTTTCAAAGGAACTTTAAAAGTTTTTTTTTTTTTAATATGAATGATATCTCCCTTATTTACTTTACTTCTTCCATGAGAAAGACCTTATCTCAACTAATTAGATCTTTTGGAAAATGGAAAAATTCTGATTATTTGAAATTTTTTGTTGCCTGAAAATATTTTGTGTTTCAGCCTTTATTGTTAAAAACAGTTTCCTGCCAAGGTATATGTCCTTTTTTAAGTCTTTTGTTGACCCCAGAAATTTATGTTCTTAAGCTAACCCATTCCTGTGCATGTAAACCCATTCCATTCCTGTCTATGTAAGATATGTAGGTCCTTTGAGTTAGATTCTGTTAAGGGAACTTTTGATTGCATTACTTTTGATTAGATTGCTTTAGGGCATTTGATTGGACTACATCAGTGAGGCATGACCCAAGTTGGGTCTCAGCCCTTTTGCTGGAGTCTTATATGGGAGAACTGAAAGCAGAAACACACTGCTGGTGCCGTTTTACCCTGCCATGAGAAAGAGAGAGGACTCCAGGATCACTTACAGCTGCAGAAAGACAGAGAAACCCCTAGGCTGGGAGTCATGGAGCAGCTTGAAGCTGACAAAGCCCAGAGGAGAGAGGAAAGACAAGCCATTGTGCCTGATTGCCCACAGCTAAGCTCAGGGAGAATGTGAGCCTGGAGGAGAAAGCAGAGACCATGTGAAAATTTGAAGCTTTTGTGAATTCCAGAAAAGCTAATGTTCATAGAACGAATCCATTCCTGCACATGTGGGATCTTTGATTGTATTAGATTCAGTTAAGGGAGTTTTGATTACATCACTTTTGATTAGAGTGCTTTGGGACCTTTGAGTGGAATATGTCAGTGAGGCATGACCCAGGTTGGGCCTGAGCCCTCTTGCTAGAGTCTTATATAAGTGGAAAACTGAGAGCAGAAACACACACAGAGAAAGAAAGCCACCATTTTTACCCTGCCATGTGAGAAAGCATTCCTGATCTACAGCTGCAGAAAGACATAACAACCCTGAGAGGCTGAGAGAGAGGCTTGAGTCTGGAATCAGCGAAGCAGCTCAAAGCAAGGAGAATGGAGAGACAAGCCATATCCCTAATTGCCCACAGCTCAGCTCGGGGAGAAAGCGATCCTGGAGGGAAAGGCAGAGACCTTGGCAGAGACTGGCCTCCATTTTGCCTTGCCATGTGGCAGGAGTCCAGGATACAGCAGTTGACCTTTGGTGAGACAGCATCTCTGCTGATGCCTTGATTTGGACATTTTTCACAGCCTCAGAGCTGTAAGCTTTTACCCTGATAAATTTCCATTATAAAAGCCAACCCATTTGTGGTATATTGCATTGGCAGCCTTAAGCAAACTAAAACAGTATATTACAAGGTGCATAATTCTTTTTAGTTCATGAATTCAGTTATAGATTCTGCTGTTGTCCCTCTTATCCATGATGGAAGCCATTAAAAAGCAATCTCTACCACACTTATTTAACAAGTGTACCACACTAACGCAAGGTGGTATATTGGGGAGAAAAATGCACCCCAATGTCAACTATGGACCAGAGTTAATAGCACATTTATAATATTCTTTCATCAATTGTAACAAAGCTACCACACCAATGCAAAGTGTTAATAATAGTGGGATGGTAAATGGGAGAACTGTATTATTTACATGATATTTTCTGTAAACCCAGAACTTCTCTAATTAAAAAAATTTAAAAAGCAGTCTGGTTTTGTCATGAATTATTCTTTACCAAAGCCACAAGAGATGACCAGGAGGCAGGCTGAACCAGATGAAGAGGATGAGGGAGAAAAGAATCTTGTGATGTCTTGGCTGAAACAAAGCAGTATTTCTCAACCTGGGCACTATTGATATTTAGGGTGGGATAATTTTTTGTGAGGGGGCACATCCTATATGTTGTAGGATGTTTAGCAGCAGATAAACACCTCTACCAAGTTGTGACATACAAAAATATCTCCAGACTTTGCCAAATATCCCCTAACTGAGCACAATTGCCCTTGGTAGAGAACTACTGCATGGGACCATCATTCTGCATCCTGCCATACCAGCCCCTGGAGGAGCTGTGCTAATATTCAAACTTTTTTTTTTTTTTTTAGGAGGTACCAGGGATTGACCCCAGGACCTTGTACATGGGAAGCACATGCTCAACCACTGAGTTATATCCACTCCCCTCAACCTCTTTTTTCTGTTTTTTTGAACTTTTAACACATCTTCCTTGTGACTGTGATTCCTTTATGTAAGAGACAGAAAAAACATGGAAAAACACAACATAAAACTTTAAAGTTTTATTATATTTTTAAAATAGTAAATGTTCTAGGTGATTAAAATATGATTTACTTTATTTCAGTTGTATGCATTTTCTTGCCCTCATTCCCTATTTGATTAATCCCTTCATTTAGCCCATGTTTTCTGCTTTTTAAATTTTGCCTTTATACTCTGCTTTAATGTTTTTTCCAATCTTATTGAATCTAAATTTTATTTTGATACTGCAAATCATTTTTAGAAGCAGAAGAGGTACTAGAAAACAACAGCAAATGATCTTATTAGTACTATATCACTTCTCTTTCAGTTTGTAGTTTATCTTCTTAACTCCATATTAAAAAAAAAAAATCACAACTCCAAACTCAATACCAATCATTTCAAGTATTTACAACCTAATTTTAAAACTAAGTGTAGATAAAACACAAAATTGATTACCAAGAAATGGTGAATCAAAGCCATTATTTTTTACACTTTTTAATTTTATTTCAATCAATAGGCATAGTTCTCTAAGGAACCTTCTTTATTAATCTCCTGCTAATGGCTGATTTCTTAAAAACAAGTTCCTGCTGTAGTAGAATTAGTATTAATTCCATGCTCTTCCCCACTTAGTTTTTAATGATCTTCTTTTCTCTTTGGTAGACTTTTTACTGAGAGATCTAGAATCTTTAATATATTTTGCCCTTTGAAGGATGAATTTTTGCTGGGTTGTAAGCCTGCTTGCTCTAGCATTTCCTGGTATTGCCATTGACCATCATCAATGGATTCAGGTGCTCTTTTAGGAAGACCATCCCCAGTCTGACTGGAGCCATTTGCGTGGGGCTTCAGCATATGCTTGTGTTGCCTCAGACACCTACTCTCCTGACTGAGAGAAACTTGATTTTCCTTTTTCCAAAATACCTGGCCCCACACAGGAGATATATCAACCAATTATATTGTTTGGGCCTTATTTGGATCCCAATTCAAATAAATTCTTAAAATTACACATGCATTTGTGAGGCAATTGGAGAAATGTGAACACTGATAGGATATTTGTTGATACTAAGACACAGTTTTAAAGGTTTGATAATGGTATTGTGGCTTTTTTTTTTTTTTTAAGTCATCTATTAGAGATGCATGTGGCTATATTTACAGATAAAATATGATAGCTGAATTTTCTTCAAATCTGGGAGAAAGTTGAGGAGGTGGGTGGGATATAGATGTAAGGAGATGGGCCATGAGTTAATTGCTGGAGCTAGGTAATGGGTACATGGGATGGAGGTCTATTATTCTATTTTTTTTTTTTTTCTCTTCTCTCTACATATGTATATGTTTGAAATTTTCCATGAGAAAAAGATACACATCATCATACTTAATGACAACAAATGTACACTTTCTCCCATGGCTAGATGCTGAGGAAAGAGGCTTCTCCCCAGCCTCGGAATGCATATTGGCCACCTTGATTGGCCTAGATGAGTTTTATTTCCCTTTTTAGTGAGTGACTTTGGCATGAGCATGTAATGCAATTCTTGCCTATGTGGTGGGAGAAAGTTTGTTGGGGGCTTCGGGTAAAGGTATTTTTATACCTAAGAGAGAAACATAGAAAGAGATGGCCTCTTTATCCTCTGCATGTGGTCAGGATTAGATTTGATGCCTGGAGTTTCTGCAGCTATTTTATGACTAAGAGGGGCCTAGCCTGAGAACAAAGCTAACGAGACACTGAAGATGGCAGAGCAGAAAATGGAAAATGCCTAGATACTACAACACTATCTTCTTTATGTCTAGACTTCTTATTATGTAGATGGTAATGCTGTTACTGTTTAAGCCATTTTAAGAGTTACATTTTTCCTGCCAACAATATTCTAAGCAGACTATATACTCTACAACATAGAAATTATACTCCATTCAGGTATATATATCCTAATGAAACTCTTGCACATGTAAGCCATGAGGCTTGTTCAAAAATGTTCATACC
This sequence comes from Tolypeutes matacus, assembly GCA_026826555.1. NCBI lineage: Eukaryota > Metazoa > Chordata > Mammalia > Cingulata > Chlamyphoridae > Tolypeutes > Tolypeutes matacus. Next base: position 24,172,533 of record JAKSZT010046586.1, read on the forward strand.
ATTTTTGATAATAGCACCTAATTGAAACAGCCAGTTTTAATTTAATTTAATAAAATATGGTATATTCACATTGGGGGCTATTACACAACAATGAAAGAAACAAACTGTAGCACTACACATTAACTTGGTTGAATCTCACAAATATATGTTGAAAAAGAGATGTTAGACATAAAATTTATATATAATGATATGATTAAATTAAACAAAACAAAAAAAGTTGGTTGGAGACATACACGTAAGTAGTAAAACTATAGTGTAAAGCAAGAGAACAATTATGTAAGTAAGAAAGCAGTTTCCTCTGGAGGGAGGGAAGGGGTTGCAATAAGAAGGGGTATGTGGTGGCTTCTAAGGGACTGGTAACGTTCTGGTTCTTTACTTGGGTTTCATAAGTGCTTGCTTTATTTACTTATTTTTAATGTACATCTGTTTACAGATGTATACTTAATCAGCCCGGCTGTTTAATTTACTCTTATATATGTATAAATACTATTTCAATAGAATTTTTAAAAAATAGTTACCAATACAAGCAGTGTTGTGTAGTAGAAAAAGAACTGGATATGGAGTAAAAGAAATTAAAGCCAAGATTTCCATTTACAACAGTATTCTTGCTTTGACCACATTGTGTTTATAAAATGGAGGTATTGAGCCAGCTGAGTCCCTTCTTGCTCTAGTTTTCATCCCCGACCCCCACCCTGATATCCTGCTTTTTCTTTTCCTTTTCAAGCTTACAAGCTGCCTGTGAAACTTGTGAATTTGAGCAGGGTGCCATAGAATCTTCTGTAGTACATACAGCTGTGAAAATGGCATGCCCTGTTAGAAAGCATTGAAATATATCTCAGCAAAAAAGGTCAGTCTTGTTTGTCTGCCTTCACTTCTCAAATTGCTCTCTCCATGCCCTAAAACTCTGAACTTCATTTTGATGGCCCCTTTTTTTTTTTTGCATTTGCTTACAAAAATGTTATTTATGTATATAAATATATTTTAAGAGGTGCTTAGATACCCAAAATATTACATGGAACCCACTGGGATTCCCATGTTGCCCACCTCCCACACCTCCCACCACATCCCACACAAACATCTCCCACAAGTGTGGCCCACCACCCTCAATGGATTTACACATCCTGGGGCCTTGCCACCAACCATAGACCACAGTTCACACTGTAGACACTCTCTCCCATACAGTTCTGAGTGGTGTGTGCTGATTTAAAATGGCCTACATCCCTTGTCACGAAGGTACTCAGGACAACCTCCAAATCCCAAAGAAGCCCCTATATTTCAACTGCTCGTCCCCTCGCTGCCCCAAAAGTGTCTAGTGGCCACTGGCTCCACCTCATTGTTATAATTTCTTCCATTGCTAGAATCACCATATGTGAACAACAGAATACCATCAAGTCCACTCTAGTCCATAGTTCTTCCCCCAATCCTGAGGGGACTGGGATGGTGATGTCCACTCCACCTCCAAGTGAGAGAGGGCTTATATCCCTTGGATATGGTGGGTGGGATGATCCTGCCTACAGATGCAGGCCCTCTCCATTCCCTGGGATGGACATTGCCCATCGTTGTCTCCTCGCCAGGTGACTTGGATGAGTCCATTGAGCTGTAAGGTAGGAGTTGCAGCTCCACCGAGATTCCATGCACACCTAGCACTTAGGTAGGCCAGAGGCTCCAGTCTCTGGAAGTATACCTAAAAACTTCAGCATCACATATAGGTTTGAATAGAAGGGACTGATGAACCATGTGCAGGGAGGGCTTATTTGAGTCTAATTCTGTCACTCTCAGGAGCACAGATTCCAAAATAGAGCCCACTGATAAGGCATCATTCTCTGGGTCTGTCCCCACTTATATAGGACCTGGGTGTCTCCAGAGCTCTCAGGAACCCCTCTGTGTGGGGAGATAGGCACTTAGATGTTCTATGAGCTCCTACTGAGGTGTGCATAAGAGTTACCTCTGGGATGACCTCCCGACTCTCTTTGAAGTCTCTTAGCCTCTTGAACTCATTTGTCTTTACCTTTTCCCCCTTTTATTCAAGGTCTTTTTCCAGTTGTGTTGCCAGTTGGCACTTGGTATTAATCCCTCGCTGCCAGGGAGGCTCATCCTCGGGAGTCATGTCCCACATTGGGGGGAAGGTAATGCAATCATATGCTGAGTTTGGCTAAGAGAGAGGCCACATTTGAGCAACAAGGAGGCTCCCAGGTGGCAACCCTTAGGCACCCCACAACTGCAGGCTAAGTCTCAGTTACAAGAGCAAAGACTCACAAGGGTAGTCATCAATAAAAAGAGCACATCAGTGGGTCATCCTCTTTTGACAGACACTGTCCCTGTGCTCAGAAGACTATTGCTGCTCCCTTGGAGACTGTGGCAGAGCTCTCCAGGCTAGGAATTCAGATTCCCTCATTTATTGTGTGATTGTCCACCCATCGTGACCATGCCCCATCTTTTGATCTTTTGAACGATTTTGTATATCTTTCATGTATATTTGGATGAACTAATTCCCATGAAACCCCCCTCCCAGACACCCCCCACCAATAATCCCCTGCAGTACCCATTGTAACCCTTCTGTGATCCAAATCCTCCATGAACATGTAGTCCATAAAATAATCAAATACACTTACTAAGAAAAAGAAACAAGTATGATAAGCTTACATGCAAGAGACAAACATAAGGAAACTCAGGGGAAAAAAAAAAAAAAAGAAAAGAGAAGAAAAAAAAAACAAATAATCAAACAAAACCAAAACAATATAAAATATAATTAGTGGATTGGGACATTCAAAAAATGGGCAAAAAGGCAAAGGAAATGCCTTTAAAATATATATATATATATATATATATATATATATATACATTTTTTTTTCCTTTCTCTTTTTTTTTCTTTCCTTCCTTTTATCACTGTGTTATCGGATGTCTGGTGTGTGGTGACAACTTCCCCCTCTCAATCCCCATTATCTCCCAATTTTTCATTTGATTTTCAAAGAAGTTTTAGGTCACAGCAAAGTCACATACAGAGTGCCGGAGACTCCCAGATACCAAACCACCCCCTCTTCCCCACCCCATATTACCCTTTTTTTTGAATGTTGGCATTGTTATAACTGTTATACAGATAGCAAAATATAGCAACTAAACATTGTCAATGATTTACAGTATAGTTTACAATTTAGATGATACAGTTTAATAATTTTGATGATATTTACCGTATCCTGTGTCCATTACTGTAAGGTAATGAAAAACCTTCCCCATGACCACCAAACAACCCATTAGATCTTGACTGTTCCCTTCTCCCCAGCCCCCCAGGGCCCGTGATACCCCCCTCTCCCAACCCATGGAATGTCAAGATTCACAGTTACATGCCCTGGGGATTTGAACCAGCACTTCCTAATCCACCCACCCCCCAGTGCTGTACCACCAAACCCAGGAACACCACCACTCACCTGCCCCATCCCCCAACATGCAACCACACTCTATCCCTTTACCATAGATTATGTCCATATGGGTGATGGCTCAAAGCCTGCTCTTCTCTTACTCTCCTTTGTTAACTTATCTTTCAGACAATGGTTCTCAGAGACTGCTCACTTTCCTCAGTTCAGATAAGTGAGGTCATATACTGTTCATCCTTCAGTGCCTGGCTTGCTTCACTCAACATAAGGTCTTCAAGATTCATCCACGTTATTCCATGTGTTAGCACTTTGTTCCTTCTTACAGCTGAGTAATATTCCGTTATATGTATGTACCACATTTTGCTTATCCATTCCTCTGTTGATGGGCACCGGAGCTGATTCCAACTTTTGGCAATGGTGAACATTGCCGCTATGAACATTGGTGTGCATATATCTGTTTGTGTCTTTGCTTTCAGTTCTTCTCGGTATATACCCACCAGTGGAATTGCTGGATCATACGGAAGATCTATTGTTTGTTTTCTGAGGAACTGCCAAACTGTCCTCCACAGTGGCTGGACCATACCACAGTCCCACCAGCAGTGGATGAGGTTTCCTATTCCTCCACATCCTCTCCAACATTTAGTGTCTCCTGTTTTTTAATAGCTGCCATTCTGATGGGTGTAAGATGGTATCTCATTGTAGTTTTGATTTGCATTTTCCTGATAGCAAGCGATGTTGAGCATTTTTTCATGTGCTTTTGAGCCATTTGTATTTCTTCCTTGGAGAAGTGTCTTTTCAGGTCACTTGCCCATTTTTTAAAATGGGTTGTTTGTCCTTTTATTTTCAAAGTGTAGGATTTCTTTATATATGCAGGATATTAGGCTCCTATCAGATGTATGGTTGCCGAATATTTTTTCCCATTGGGTAGGCTGCCTTTTTATTTTCCTTTTTTTTTTTTTTTTTACAACATAATGGATTTATATTTAATATGGTACTTCTCACCAAAGGATGTTAGTTGGTTAATCAATATAAAATTATTTTTACCTTAATCTTTTCTCCATTTCAGTGTTCAATATATTTTTTTTACATTAAATCTTTTTCTCCATTGCAATATTAAATGCACTGTATACATTTTTCTAATTCCGCCCCCCCCAAAGAAATAAAGGTTTCCATTTTTGACTAAATTTAATATCTAAGTACACTATTAACTTGGGAAATGAAAAAAAAAATCTAATTAAAATATGGAGAAAAGACTCCTGAACAATTCAGGAGCAGTGTCTAGTGAACAATGACAATTTCCTAGGATTCTGAGCAAGAGCTTCCTTTTTACTATTTTGTAAGCTTTGGAACTTCTGATACTATGGATTACTTATACAAATTTCAATCATATTATTTGACCCCCTTTACTACCTGCAGATACAAATTATAGTCTTTTTTTTTTCAGTGCTTTCTTTGATGTGACGAAAACATTTTTCCCCATGTAACATACATCAGTTTGTTCTTATTTATAGGGAAACATTTAGGAATGTGAAATTACCACATCATTTACTATGTGTTTCTTGGGAACTTTCAGATACCAAAGCCCAATTTTAACCTCAATAGCCCAAAGGTTTTCAGGATGAGGTTTGATTTAGAAAGCCCTTCCAAGTCACACTTGTTCATTTCTCTTTCGTGCGTATACCCCCAAACAAGCACAAATGCCTGTAATGCTGAGAACCACACCTAACAAGACAGCAATTCCATCTCTGGCTTCTACTGCTTCAACAACAGGCAGCACCAAAAGCAGTGAAATGAGGACTATCACCAATTGTGTTGAAACTGAGGTCATGATGCAGGGATCTTGAAGGCTGAAGATTCCAAAGAAGAATCTGAGTATATAGATATATAATCCTATCTGACTTGAAATACTCCCTTCCTGGAGCTCTGGATGCTGAGGTTAGGAAGTTCCACGTGACACCGCCTTCCAGGAAGCGGCCATTACAGGAATCCCTTTTTATTTTCTTAATAACATCCTTTGAGGTGCAGAAGTTTTTAATTTTGAGGAGATCCCATTTATCTATTTTTTCTCTTGCTGCTCGTGCTTTGGCTGTGAAGTTCATGAAACCATTTCCTATTACAAGGTCCTATAGATGCTTCCCTACATTATCTTCCAAGGTCTTTATGGTTTTGGCTCTTATATTTAGATCTTTGATCCATTTTGAGTTGATTTTTGTATAAGGTGTGAGATAGTATTCTTCTCTCATTCTTTTGGATATGGATATCCAGTTCTCCAAGCACCACTTGTTAAAGAGGCCATTCTCTCCCAACTGAGTGGGCTTTGTGGCCTTGTCAAATATCAGATGACTGTATATGTGAGGATCTATATCAGAACTCTCAATTTGGTTCCATTGGTCAGTAGGTCTATCCTTGTGCCAATACCATGCAGTTTTGATCACTGTAGCTTTGTAGTATGTTTTAAAGCCAGGTAGTGTGATACCTCCAACTTCATTTTTCTTTTTCAATATATCTTTGTTGATGGTCCTTTTTAAAACCTCTTATGCTGTGATTTCTTTGTGGACTGATATTTTGGGAGAAGGCTTGTAACCAATGGATACAGAGTTGCCGTCACTCTCTCTAAGAAATTCATGGAATATTTAGATGGAGACAGGGTTCTCCCTTGAATGTTGCAGTGTATGGGTAAATACAAATCACAACAGAAAAGAAATAATTGTTTCTGGTACAAAAAGGAAAAGAGACACTATCTTACCTCACCCCCACTTTTTCCTTAGAAAACTTCTAATTGTAAATTCTTTCTCTGCCCTTTTGAGTGGTATATACATATTTTTAAAAGCTAAAAGCTTCTTGCCAGCTTTACAACCCAGAAATGTCTTTCTCAAGGACCTGGAAGCTATCTCTTTGAAATATAATCACCAAGGAAAATAGCACTCCTGTCTCCTAGTTTCTTGGGGAGGGTAGGAGCCTAATTTCTGTGGGCAACTGGCTCTAATTTTCAAAACTACCTCCTATCATAAAGATTGAACAGTTTATTTTTATTTTGTATAAAGGCTATTAGCTAACACACATGGTCACCCCAATTACCTGGTGAATTTAGCATGAAATATGTGTGACAAATGGTGCTGTCAAGTCATCTTAATTGAGGGCTAGTTATTGTTTATCTTGAGAACATATATGTATGGGTTGGATCTATTTGGCTATAGAAGGTGTGATTTATTTTTTTCTTTGCAATCTCTTTAGTGGGTTGCATGATGCACATCGCATTCTGGTTTAATGCTTATTCAATAATAAAACTGTTTTCTTTCTCTTCTATTTTTGTGGAGAGATTTTCTGGGTTGGTAGGAGATTTTGTTTTTAATTACATTTCCCCAACACATGTAATTAAAATATCAGTTGGTCTCCTTTGACCAGAACATTTGGCCATTCCATAGGCTCTATTAAATGCCATTTCATTTTAATCTACCCCAAAAGTATTTGAGTGCCTGCTATAAGCAAAGTGGGTGTTTTACAGAATACAAGAAAAGAATGCAGCATGTTTTTTTTTGTCAAGGGGAAACAAGGATGTATGTTTATCAGTCTTGTAAAAATATATGGTAGACTCTTACCAGACATACATGGAAAGTTGGATGTGGGTAAGATTTGGATATGTGTGAAGCAGGGAGGGTATTTCCAGGAGGAAGAAAGAACATGATAATGGCTCAAAGGTAGGAATAAGCAAATTGTGTTGGCTGAATGGTGAAATTAACATGGACAGAGTGGGAAATGAAGTTATCTAGAAATGTGAAGATTCTATTATAAATATCTGTGATGACAAGTTTCTGCTCAAGGAAGAACAGACATAGCAAACTTAGAGTTCTGGGGCCATTCTGACTTTCAGACAATGTTCAGCCTGCACATTAAAAACAACAACAACAACAACAACAAAAAAAACATTTCAAGGAGTTGCCAACTATTTAAATTTGGGAGATTTCACATAAGAATCAAAATTTATCAGTTTTCTTGAAAAAGGAAATTTCTGGCCCACATTCCCATATGGTAGTGGTCATCTGGAGCTGAGAAAGTTGGCCTTTGTGGATGAGGCATGCATTTTTTTCAGTGCCATGGTTTACACTCCCTGTGAGGTTATACCTGGCTCCTTTCTCTCTTTTTATTTCCTTTCAGGAATTTGAGTTTGGAACCCCTGCTTTAGACCTTAGTCTGAGAGAAATGAGAAAGCTTAGAGTTTCTAGGAAAAAGACAGTGATACCAAGAAAATCTTATTTTAATAATATTAGTTATCAGTCATGGGTTATTGGGGGGAGACACTGGAAGCAAATAACTCACTTGTGGCAATTGCTTCGGTCATGTTTCAGGAAGAGAATGGTGGGGAGAGAAGGCCCATTTAAAAAAAGATATTATTCCTACAGATCTGACAGTTTTGGTAATCAGCTAGGCTTGGGAGGGAGAAAAAAAGAGTATCAGTTTTGTTTTTGTTTTTTTAAAAAAGCACTCTAAGATTTTGAACTCAAGGGCTGGGGGGAATAGCATACCTACTGACTGAAATTATTTATCTTAGAGGAGGAGCAGGGGCTTGTTTTAAGGTGGAGAATAATAAGATTGGTTTTGTTATGTTATATGAGTATATGAGTATGGATTTTGGCTAGGCTATCCACACAGAAGACAGAGTTTAGGAGAAAAATCAGCAACAGTTATAATAAATTTATGACTCTATGACATAGAGGTCATATTTTGAATCATGAAAATAAATGGTTTCTGCAAGGGAGAAATGTAAGAGGTCAGAATTATGAACATCCATAATTGGATGGGGGAACGGATGCTGGAAAAGGTTGTGGGCCAGGAAACATGGACACAGGAAAATATAGTCCATGCAAATGGAAAATGCTGGAACCCAGCAAGAACTCCACAATGAAAACTGCAAGTCATCCTCTCCTTGGGAGAATGCATTCCCAAATCACCTAGAGACATGTAGGAGATAACTGAGCTTCCTAAGTTTCTTTATGAAACTATAAGGAATGTTGAAAGCTATGGGACCAGAGTCATCAAGCTTGTCACCCAGAGACAAAGTTGAAGAGGGAAGGAAAAAGGAGGAAGAGGGGCGGGGTGGGGGGCAGTTAAGAAGACTCGTAATAATCCAGAAGGAATGATGAAGGCTAGAACAGATCAGTGCCCTGGGGATATAGGTCTTGACGTAGATTTTAATTATTTAGGAGGTATTTCTCAAAAACTTGTAGACAAAGAATACTCGAGGAGTATTTTTTTTTTCAAACTGTAACCAGTTTTATTAAAGATACTTTTCATGAACAATCATGATATTTCAGACAGGATATGGGTAGACAATTATTAACAGTATACAACAACTTTCAAACTCCTTTCTTCAATGGACTACCAAAAATCAGAAAGCCACTATAAAACCCAACAAAGTCTTTATTTGATGCTCTGAACAGGGGAAGTTTATAGTGAGGGTTGCCATTTCACATTTAGCATATTGTTTAACAACTTTTCACAAGCCAACACTGACTTTTGGAAAATGAAATGAAATGAAAATGGCAGAATTAGCCACAATCTAAAAAAAGGAATCACTACTCTTTTGAGGGATGCCATTTCCATGACATCACTGGAAAGTCTAGATTGCCTGACATCCTAGTAATCAATTTTCTTGGGTCAAACCCCAACAGGTTTCTGGGTTTTAGGGAGTCAAGTGTATGCTGAGGGCAGAGATGGAGAAGAGGACATGAAGCCATAAAAACAAATTTTAGCTTTTCCACACCACAAGGGATCCATGCCAAGGTAAATAATGTGTATTAATGTCAGGGAATCCCTTCTCCTGGGAATAAAGAGGAAGTTTCTCAAAACTAGAGGGGAAAGGTGTTTTCTTAATATCAATCCAGCTTCAGAGACATTTTATTAGTGACATTCAGCCCATCCCCTTAAAACAATAATGAAGTGTTCTGTGTGCTAACAATGTAACTTTTTAAAAAAAAAAAAAAGTAAAATTCTGCATTTTTATAAAATTTGATTAAAAATAGTATTTCAAACTGTACAGTCACCAGAAGTACACAAGTTATCAAAAATGCACACATTTCACTTGGCATCTCCAACACCTTCAGCTTTCTGTGCATGGTCTATTTTGGCATCTCCTTTTTCTACAGGGTTATTCCCATTCTTGCCAGCATCAGCTTTCCCCTTTTTTCCACTTGAGTATCTTCCCAAATGTGGCCTTTCTCTAAGCTAAACTCAGCATATAAATGCATTATCTTCCCACTGGCATGGGATATGACTCCTGGGGATGAGCTTCCCTGGCACTGAGGGATTATTACCACATGCCAACTAGCTGTGCACCTGGAAAAAGGCCATAACCAAATGGGGGAAAGGTGTTTTTATGGCTAAGAGATTTCAAAGTAAGTCGGGTGGTCATTCCAGAGGTTATGCTTATGTACCATCTCAGGAGGATCTCATTGACTGCCAAAGTAAATATTGCCTCAGATAGCAGGGCTTCTGGGGGCTCTAGAGACATCTAGACACTATTGGCAGGGCAGACAGCTCAGGAGTTTGGCACCCTGCCAGTGGGCCCTACTTTGGAATTTATGCCCTCCAGTGTGACAGAATTGGACTCATTCGTGGTTTCCCTACATATGACTCTTCTGCCCCTACTATTTGAACCTATAGCAAACACTAGACTTGATAGATGTATGTCCAAGAGACTTAAATATTTGTGCTGTCCATGTGCCAGTTGGGCCCTGAATCTCAACAGAGTTGCAGCACCTACTCTCCAGTTCATTAGACTCATCCAGGACAACTAACAAGGAGATGATGATGGACAACACCCATCCCAAGGAACAGAGTGTTTGCAACTGCAAACATCCATCTGCCCCATGGGATCTAAGTCCCCCTCAATTAGAAGTGGAGTGGGCATCACCATCCCAGAATCCTCTGGATTGGGGATTGAATGATGGACTAGAGTAAACTTACTGTTATTCTACTATAGACTTCTCTCCCTTCTTTGCAGGAACATTTTTAGGATTGGGTTCTAGCTTTGGAGGAGCAGGTTCAGCAGATAATCTTGCAGATCTTCTCTGTGGTTCATCCTTTACCTTGGCTTTATCTCCTGTAACATTTCTCTTCAGCATGGTGGCGGAGGCTGGACATGGGCACTGGATGCTGGGATGCAGCCTCATGCGGCTTTGGCCAGTCTGAGGGTTGTGCTCCCCTCTTCTTCCCAGAAGCATTTTTAAGTGACTTTTTTTTTCTTTTTTGTCTCAGAGCATGCACTATCATGTTCACCAAGTCCTCAGCACTCCAAATTGTCACTTCACATGTTTATATTATTGCTAAACCCTTACAGCTATTCAAATTTGGATCTTAGAGCTCATACAACCATGAAATATGGGACATTAGTAATGTTTTGTGCTTCCTGAAGTGAAGTATTTGTGACCACAATACATTAGAACTATTGTGCTACTTGAAAATCATAAATGTAGAGTAAAAAATGGAAGTATTTTTCACCAGAAAAATATTATGGAACTAATAATCCTAAAGCACCATATAAAAACCTTTAAAATTAAGTTAAATGAACAGAAAACAACAATATAATGAATTACTAGATAAAACTAGAATATTTTCAGGGCATGTTTTAGCCATTTTAAGTGAACCCCAGGAAGAAGACTCCCTGTTCCATCAAATGATATTTTATTCTACTGTCATTTAAGAAAGTTCTTATAAGTGGACCAAGATGGAGCATAACAATTATTACTTTCTTATGGACCAGAATACAGCACTTAGTTGCTGATTGTTAATTTGTCTTCCTTTTTAAACTTATGATTTTCGAACACACAGCCCTGGTGGCTGAGTGGGTAAGGTGCACTTTTCTTGAGCTAGCTATTGTGAGTTCAATTTCTGTCCTGCTTATAGATAATCTATGAGAAGCAAAGTGGTATAACTGTAGAGCTCTGGACTGGGAGCCAGGAGGCCTTGGTTCTGGTCTAACTACCTGGGTGGCCTTAGAAAAGTCATGTCTCCTCTTTGGGCCTCAGCTTTTTCACCTGCAAAGTAGGAAAGATGTTAAATGATCTCTAGGTTTATAGACTTGGAAAGCAACTTGTCAAAGGGTAGAAATCTAAAATGTGACCAAGCCAGGACTTAGGCCAAATTAGCATTACATTGCAAATGTTTTGACTTTACACATTTTAAAAAGTTAATACTGTTAGAGATTGTTTGGGCTTATAAACTGATTTTTAAAATTACTTTATATTCTTCGTATAGATGAAGAGTCAGCTTTTTATTTTCAATAGCTTTATAGACCTCTAACTGCTTGACATTTTAAAATATAAACTTACAGAACATTTTAACTTTTAAACAATATATAGAAATCTATTTCCAAACTGTAAACTTAAATTTAGGTACAATGAGGATGAGTCAGAGTAAGTGTAAATTCCATCTTAGAACACCAAAGTTGTTCCATTCCTATTTCTCACACCACCCAGTGAGCTAATTCAAGTGAACTCTAGACCTTTATTATCTTTTGATCTTCTATATTCTTGCTTATACAGATCACTTTGTGCTGTATTCATGTGTTATGATACTCAAATAAAGATGATGCTTTTTACCCTGAATTTTCACAGTAATGACTGATTTCTACTAACTCATTTTCCTCTCTTGCCCTTGTGAACAAGAGCACCATTTTAAAAAAGGCCTTATTGTGGAATTAAATCAAGCTAACTGACTGATATACCTCAACTCTCCACGAGTGATAGGTTGAATTATGTACCTCAGGAAAAAATATGTTCTTAATCTTAATTCATTCCTGTGATTATGAACCCATTGTAAATAAAATCTCTTAAAGATATTATTTTCAGTTAAGGCATGGCTTTTTCTCGGGCTTACTGGAGTCCTGTATAAGCAGAATGAAATTCAGACCCTGAGAGAGAGAGAGAGAGTCATGAGAAGCAAGAAGCTAGATGTCCATGGAACCTGGAACAGAAAGAAGACCCTGGCAGAGCATTGCCATGTGATGGAAAGGCTAAGGATTCAAGGATCTCCAACAGCCAGCCCCAGAGCACCACTGTGTTCAGGGAGAAAGCCTTGCCTTTCTGACACCTCAATTTTGGAGTTCTCCTAATCTGAAAACCGTGAGCCAATAAATTCCCATTGTTAAAACAAACCCATTTTGTTGTATTTGTGATTGTAGCCTGGAAACTAAAACACTAAGCATTAATCTGTGAATGTGTTGAAGACTAAGTGAGTGATTGGCTTACTAGGAACAGTATTATATGTTCAGTCTGTGACTTTGATCCGCTTAGAAGAGCTGAGGAATGCATAAGAATTGTGATTTTCAGATTTTGGTATGTCAAAGATCAGTGAAATGTCAGAAAAAACTAGAGGAATCTGTATAGTTTCAACAATATTTGATTTTGCTAGGTATAAATATTAAAAAACTCATAGCCATCATTAAGAGTCTCCACAATTTGCAATAGAATGACCTTTTTTTCTTAGTACCAAGAGGTAGGACAATCTTGGGATTTAAAATATTAAATTAACAATTTAAGTTTTAAGAAAAAACTTGACTTTTTTGTTTCTTGATTTGGTCCAGTGAATATTATGTCTTAGACTGGTATCTGTCTATGGGCCAGCATTTTGGTTCCACAATGTTGGGTATTAGGCTTTCAGAGGACTTGGGTTTGACTTCTGGGTATTTATTTAGTCTATCTGATCTTCAGCTTTTCATCCATAAAGTACACCTATCTTCCAGGTATGCTTAAAAGATTTAAAGAAAAAGCTGAGTAATGTTTGTTTATTTAACCTTTTTGAGTCTCAAGTTTTATCATCTGTAGGACAGGGAGTAGAATGTCTTCCCAGGTTAAGTTTAAATGGGATAATGTCTTTGAGAATTCTTTGTGAAACAGAACACTCCATTCTAATGGTCTTCCTCATGCACAGTACTATACATTGTCATATCTCTTCATCTTTGACTCTTCAAATCAGCCAAGTTCCTACCTGTGTGGAAATAGATGGTTTGAATATTTGCGAATATTGGTGGCTTTTGGTAAATACTACTGTGTGGAATAGGACTATATAGTTTTCCAAAAGAAGTCTTGTCTTTGTAATTCACAGCTCCCACCAGTTCTTCTCTGCATGAATACTTGATTTAATATTAAATTATCAAAACAATCATGGAAAGAGAAAGCCACTTGATCCACAGAAATACTGCACTGCAGGTGGCAAAGAGGAAAGCAAAAAGTGGATATGTAAACACATTCCTAACATGATTAATTTAAAAACAGCTCTCATTTCATTGTTTTTATTTTTGTATGATTTTTTTCTAAATCAATCTAATTTTTTAGTTAATACTCATATTTTATCACATGGCATTTTATGTTCTCTATGGCTATTTTTTTTAATTAGCTATGGTTTCAGGTTTGAAAATGAGAACAATTTTTTTCTCACCCCAAACATTCTCTAAGTGACCATTTAATTCTTTCCTCCTGATTAACAATCTTTATTAGAAAAGCAATTTTCTATCACTGTTTTAGAGAAAAAATTCAGCTTTCTTTCTGATCATGTTAGCCTGGTTCTCTATATCCCCAAAATGTGCATGCACAGAGAAGCCCCAGGTACAGGCCATGCTTCATTGCCAAGTACAGGCACTTTTTCTGATTTCTCACATCCCATTCATTGCTCAGCCTGCCCATGCCACTCTACAAACATTTCTCTGGCAAATAAATTCCTAAATATCTCTGTCATTGGTCACTTTCAAGCTTTATCTTGTTGACTTCTTTGTGAAACGTGAAACTGCTTATCACTCTAACTTTATAATTTTCTCTCGTGGCTTCTGACACCACTTTATCCTGATTCTCCTCAGACCTCCTACTCCTCCTTAGACCCCTCCATAAACTTTTGTGCTTTGTATTCTCCTTAAAGACTTATGCTTTCAGGGTTCTATCTCCCTCATTTTCTTACTATAAATACTTTCCCGGAAAATCTAATTTATTCTTATGGTTTGAAATTCTATCATTCTATACATTGATGAATCTCAAATTTGTATCTCTAGTTTAGCTCTTCTGAAACCTGGATCTGTACTGCACTTCCAAATGTTTATTGGACATGAGACTTGTAGATCCTATAAAAGGCTTAAATTCAACATAACCAAAGTAGAATTCATTATGTTTCACCAAACTTTGCCCCATCTGCATTTCTTGTCAGTGACACTACCATCCTAAACAGTAGCCCATGTTAAAAAAATCTGAATCACCTATTTTTCTACTTTTCTCATTCTTTATCTACAATTTTCTGAGCAATACCTCCTAAATAACTAAAATTTGTGCCATTAATTAGAATTCAATTTGTTAAAGTAGTAAACTAAGGAAAAACTCCTTGCACCTTAAAAATATTATTTTATTTATAATTTATTTTATACACATTTATATTTGTGTATATAATATTTGTGTTAAAATATTATTATTTTATTTTATTTAACCTTATTTTAATTCTCATTTACCTTAATATAAAGACTAAATTCTCCTACAGTTAAAATTGTTTATAAAATTAATGTCTTAGTTTGCCAGAGTTACTATAACAAATACCACAGACAAGTTGGCTTAAATGACAAGAATTTATTCTCACAACTTTGTAGTCTAGAAATCCAAGATCAAGATGTCAGGAGGGTCATGCTTTCTCTGATGTCTGTAGGGTTCTGGTGGTAAGTTGCTGGCAATCCATAACCTAATTGCTGCCTCTGTCACATGCCTACCTGTCTCCTTGTGTCTCCTAACTTCCTCTTTATAGGGAGGGGCTCCAGTCATATTGTATTAACACTGTCCCTAATTCAGTTTGGCCTTACCTTAACTAACAACATCTTCAAAGATCCTATTTACAAATGGGTTCACATCCACTGGACCCGGGGTTAAAGACTTGAGCATGTCTTTTAGGGGATATGATTTAATCCATAACATTTAATATACTAAATTCTTATCGACATTTCAAGCAACAAGGACAAATAATTTATCTTATTCTGTCAGCCAGCCACTTTCCGCACATAAAAAGGTAGATTTACATATCTAACAAGCAAAATATTTCTAAACAATAGAAGTAGAGATAAATCTGCTAAATCAACTTTATAAATTCAGGCAGTCAGGTCTCAAGAATTTCAAATATCTTTTGAACCAAAGCACCCATAAACCAGCACAATTGTTATTAAAATCTGTGTAAATACAATTTACACCAAGTCACCCATACTATAAATTTGTGAGGTATTCATTCATTTAGTCATTTGTTTGCTGGTTTAATAGGATTGTAGGGTTTCTCTCCCAGTCAAAGAGAACATACTTGCCATTTCTGACCCACCACAGTAATCGAGGTTGCTGGTTGGATATGGAACCTTGGTGCTGCTTCCAAGGTAGTTCTATACAAGTCATCTTGCATTCAAGCTTGGACTATTTAATCTTTTTTTAATTCTAATTTTTAAAATTATAATCTCTATCAAAGGTCACTATTTTACATTAATATGATTCTATATCTCCCTCTAACCCTCATGTGTAACATACCTCTTCCGGGTAGCAACATTCCTGGTTGATTTTTCTTACATTTTTATCACTGCTTGTTTTAGTTCTCTTGGCTGCTCAAGCAAATTCCATGCAATGGGTTGGCTTAAACAATGGGAATTTATTAGCTCACAAGTTCGAAGCTAGGAGAAAATCCAAATTAAGGCATCATCAAGGCAACGCTTTCTTCCATAAGATTGGCATTCTGGGGCTAGCTGCAGGTGATCCTTAATCCTTTGTTCCTCTATCACATAGCAATGCACATGGCAGCCTCTCCTGGTCTCTCCCTTCTTTTCTGGGTTGTGTTGGCCTTCAGTGCTTGTTTCATATGGCTTTTTCTCATTCTGAATTTCTTTCTTCTTATGTAGGACTCCAGTACTAGGATTAAGACCCATCCTGGGCCATGTCTTAATTGAAGTAACCTCATTAAAAGGTCCTTCTTACACTGGGTTCACACCCACTTGAACTACATCTGCTTCCCCAGTATTGCTTTTTTTTTTCCCAAAAAATAAATTTTATTGATACAGGTTAATAAAGCATACAACTTATCCAAATTGTACAGTCAATGGTTTCTAGTATAATCACATAGTTGTGCGTTCATCACTTTAATTATTATTAAAGCATTTTCATTATTTCAATAATAATAATAATAAACAAAAAACAGATAAACAAACAAGAAAATTCCTCTCCTCTCAATCTCTCTGTTTCCCTGCTGTACATAGCTGCTATTTCTGGCTATTTTTGCACAATTATATATTTGTTTATTAAGCAGTTTTATTGAGATATATTCACATATCATATGTTCTATCCAAAATATATAATCAATGGCTTTTTTTTAGCTGTTAAAAAGTCCTTTATTGTAAAATTGTAAAATAAATAGAAAAATAGATTGAAAAAAATTACGAATTTTAAACAAGAGTGCAAGGCCAGGTTAGATTTAATATAATCAATTATAAAAAAATTGATAGCATAACAATAAACATTTATAAATGTAAATAATAACTCAACTATAATAGAAATTGATTATAATAATTTTAATTTTTATATGACAATTCTATCTATTGGACATAATGATCTCTAAGAATGAAATAAATTATTGGTTTATTTATTTAATTTCCATTTGGGCCATGATTCTTTCTAGGTAATCAAATTTTTATTTGGGAATTCTTCACATCTTATTGGAATGAATTACAGCAGATGACAATTTGCCAACTCATAATTTTATGAGGCAGAAAGTCTCAAAATCTTTTTCAACAGTAGTCATGCTGAATCATTATTGATGCAGATTATTTTAATTAAAGATTATAAATAAGAAAGGGTTAAAAAAATGAAGGTCCAAAAATATATCTCTTATTCAGCCCTCCTCAATTAAAATCAGGGGTTTATTTTGTATGAAAAAACTTACAGAATACTGATCACAGGAACAATTTGCCAGTTGCACTGAGTAATTATTGTTCATATGCTATAATGTTGTTGTTTTACATTTATGGGTCTACTCCAGCTCTCTTTTGGTTATGATTTGCATGGTATACTTTTTTCCCACCTTTCACTTTTAATCTGGTTGTGTTCTTACATTTAAGGTGGGTCTCTTGTAGACAGCATATAGATGGCTCATATTTTTTATCCATTCTATCAGTCTATGTCTTCTGATTAGGGAGTTCAATCCATTAATATTCAGTGTTATTACTGTAAAGGCATTGCTTACTTCATCTATTTTATCCTTCAGCTCTCTGTGTCATATCATTCTATTGTCTGTCTTCGTATCCTTTACTTTACCCTTCCTAATAATCTTCATTTCTAAATGCTACTCCAAATCTCTTACCCTTGTCTATTCCTTTCAGGCTGTATCACCCCATTTAATATCTCTTGCAAATTTGGTCCTTTGGTAACATATTCTATCAGTTTTTGTTTGTCTGTGAAGACTTTGAATTCACCCTCATTTTTGAAGGACAGCTTTGCCAGATACAGAATCCTTGGCTTGCAGTTTTTCTCATTCAGTACCCTAAATACATCATACCACTTTCTTCTCACCTCCATGGTTTCTGATGAGAGGTCGGCACTTAATCCTATCAAGTTTCCCTTGTATGTGATGCTTTGCTTTCTCATGTTGCTTTCAGAATCCTCTCTTTATCTGTGATGTTTGCCATTCTGGATAGTAGGTGTCCCAGGTTAGGTCTATTTGGATTTATTCTGTTTGTAGTGCGTTGTCCTTCTTGGATATTGATATTTATGTCCTTTATAAGAGTTGGGAAGTTTTTGGTCATTATTTCATCAAATATTCTTTCTGTCCCTTTTCCATTCTCTTCTCCTGCTGGGACACCAATAATGTGAATGTTTGTACATTTTGCATTGTCATTCAATTCCTTGAGACTCTGTTCCATTTTTTCCATTCTCTTTTCTTTCTGTTCTCCTGTATTTTCCAGTTCAGATGTTCTATCTTCAAAATCACTAATTCTGTCTTCAAGCAATTCAAATCTGCTCTTATTTGCCTCTAATGTGTTTTTAACCTCATCCATCATGTCTTTCATTCCCATAGGTCTGTTACTTTTCTTTGTAGGCTTTCAAATTGTTCTTTATGCTTTCCCAGTGTCTTCTTAATATCCTTTATTTCTTTAGTCATATTTTCTTTAAATTCTTTGAAGTAATTTAGGAGAATTGTGTGATTATCACTGATTAATTGTCTTAAATCCTGTATCTCTTCAGGATATTTGGTTTGTTCTTTTGCCTGGGCCATTCTTCCTGTTTTCTAATGTGGCTTGTAATTGTTTGCTGATGTCTAGGCATCTGAATATATAGGTGAATTTACTCTGATGGCTAATTTCTCTCTCTTGCCTATTGTTTTTTTTTCCCCACAGCTCTTCTTTGATATTTGGTTCAACTTATTCTTGGTTTTTAAAATTGTCCAGCTTAAGTTTTCAAAATCGAGCCAGGAACTCACTAATGGAATGCAGATTTTCTCACAGGGGTTGGATACAGAGAGTGCCAACAATTCAAGAGAGCGCCAACAGTTTGAGAGAGCACCAACAGTTTTTGTCTATGCAATTTCCAGACTGGCCAGCAGGTGGTGCTACTCAGCACTCCTTTCCATGGAGGTGTTTCAGTCTTGCCTATCCAGATGTGCAGATTCAGTGTTGCATATCCAGATCAGAGATTCAAAGTGGGCTCTGCTGGCCCAATTCACTGAAGAAAAGCACCCTGATCTTCCCTCCTTTTTCCCTTGAAACAGTTGACAGGGAGGAATATGTCTGCTCCCCTCTCAGTTGGCTGCAGAGAGATAGATGTTTTACCCCAGCTTAATATCTTGGGGGTGGGGGAGGGGAGCCATTCCTGGCCATCACAGAGGCTTGGTAACTCATGTTTATCATTTCAGCTTCTTCATCTCTCTGTCCCTCACCCTGCTGGGAGTTGTATAACTCTGTCCTGTCTGCTGACCCCCAAAGCAGGTCCCTCAGACAGCTTTTGGTTCTTTCTCTGTTGTTTTTGTGAGAGCATTTAGCTCTGCTTGTTTAGTCTGTTGCCATCTTCCCACAAGCCCCCCAGTATTGCTTTTTAGAAATTCCTTTTTTAGTCTATTGAAGTGATTATTTTAAGTTTTGATGTAATCAAATGTACTATCTTGTCCTTTATGTTTTTCTTTTGCCTTTTTAAATCTTTATTTTCCCCTAATATATTCACATTAATAAGTTTTCTAATAATAAACTGTAATTGCAAACCTACTTGGTCATGTTGTGTTTTGTGCAAATACAACGATAGCTTCAGATATAGATATTGATTTAGATATAAAGTTAGATTTGCTTAGCTAATATTTTATTTCAAAAATTTTCATCCATGGTCATAAGCATGATTAGCTTATAATTTTCTTTTCATAAACTCTCTTTGTCTTGCTTTAGTATAAAGGTTATATTATCATCATAAGATAAATTAGAGTTTTTTTCCTTTTCCAATATATAGAAAAATTTATTTAAGACAGGGATTATCTGTGCCTTTAAAGTCTGATTAAAGGATCTAGTTTTGTGAGGAAGGATAATTTTTAAACTATTCAATTTCTTTAATATTTATTGATCTATTGAGTTTTTAAAATTCCTTGTGGGTCAATATTGATAATTGAAAATTTCCTAGAAATTTTCTATTTTGTCAAATTTTAAAATTTGCTGGCGTTCAATTGCCAAAGTGTTCTTATATTATTTTGTAAAATCACAATTGCATCTGGTGTTCCCCCTTTTTGTCCTTACATTCTTGATGTATTTGTGTACTTTCCTCTTCCTACTTCTCTTTCTCTTGCCTCTCTTCCTTCCCCTTTTCCTTTCCCTCCTCCTCCTCTGCCTCCCCTTCTTCTTACTTTTTCTTCTTCCTCCTCCTTCTCTTTCTCTCTCTCTCTTTTGTTCTCTATTTCTCTCATCAGTCTTACAAGAGCTTTGTCTGATTGTATTATTTTGTAAAAGAACCAAGGTTTTGTTGATGATTTCTATTTTTGTTCATTTTCTGTTACATTACAAATATTATTTATTTTCTTTCCTTTTCTTTAATTTCACTATTGTTATTTTTCTAGCTTCATGGGTTGAAATCTAACAAAGGACAGTTTGAAGTACAGAATGAACAAATAGAGTATCAAATTATTTAAATGCATACTAAAATGCATATCTTTGGAGTTAAAAAAAATACTATGTTTGGCAGTTTGGGGAGGTCAGAAAAAAAAATCAAAGTGAAACAAATCACTGAAACCAATGATAACATTTACAACTTCTGCGAAATCAAGGACACTTGTGTAGAAAACAATTCCTTTTGGGAAGTGGATGTGGCTAAAGCGATTGGGCTCCTGTTTACCATATGGGAAGCCCTGGGTTTGATTCCCAGGGCCTCCTGGTGAAGGCAAGCTGGCCTGCTCCACAGAGAGCTGGCAACCCGCCCCGTGGAGAGCTGGTGCAGCAAGATGACACAACAAAAAGAGAGACGCAGAGAAGAGAAAGTGAGAGACTCAGCAGACCAGGGAGATGAGGTGACTCTCTCCCACATTGGAGGTCCCGGGATCGGTTCCCTGTGCCTCCTAAAGAGAAAGACGAAAAGTAAAGACAAGCAGACACTGAAAGAACACACAGCGAATGATACAGAGAGCAGACAGCGAGCGCAAACAACAATGGGGGGAGGGGGAACTCAATTCCTTTTCCCATTAACATAATTATTTCACACTTATAGACTGTTAACAATGAATTAGACTCTGCCCAGAAAATTTTTTTTCTGATCCAGAGCAGAAATCTGCTTCTCTGTAACTTTTATTTACTGGTTCTAGCTCTGCCTCTGGATCTAGGCATGAAAGATGAAATCCCTCTTCAGCCTGACAGTTTTTTTGGTCATATGATATATCAAGAGTATCATTGTAGAGCTCATATTTTCCCATCTTGGCCAAAAAATGTCTTGAGAGACTTAACCATGTGCCTAGCAGACAGCTAGATGTTAAGTCACTTTAATTAAATTGATATTAGTGGGATGTGCGGGGCCCTAGAGAATAAAGTCAATTCTTTAGCATGGTATAATACATTACTATCTGGCTCCAACCCACCTGTACATGCTGACACTTCCACAGGTTCATGTGCTGATACTTCAAGGACAGGAGGCTGGGACTCCCAACCCCTATGGGTGACCATTTCAAAATAATTTTCCTAAACATGCCCTGCATTTCCACATTGTTGTGTCTTTGCTTATGTGGTCCTTATGCCTAAACTATCCCTCTTCCCTTTCACCATTATTCTTTAAAATTCAACTTCCTTGATTCCCCAGGCAGAGTTGTGTCCTGCTTCACTCTCCCTTGACACTTTGTTCATGTCCTAATTCTTTTCACTCTGTAATGTAATTTGTGTGCAAAGTCTTTGAGGGCAGGGGCGGCATCATTTTAATTTTTGCATTCCCAATACAAACATACAGAATTGGCCCTCAATACACACAGAGCCGGCCCTCAATAAATATTTGTTCAACACAGGATGCCTGGAGAATGAAAGCATGTTCACATAAAGCTTAAAAGCCAGAAACCTTTGGAAGACAGCTAGTCTGACAGAAAATAATAGTGGAGGAGGTTGCCAGTGATGTAGGAGAAAATAGGAAAAAATCATTGGGAGCAAAACTATGGCTTCAGATTATTCTTTCTGTACCCATGCATGGAATGTTTGAAAGGAAATAGAGAATCAGTCCCAAGATATGCAGTGGTCATGGCATATCTGTGGCACAGTGACCACCCTGCAGCCCAGCACCTACTAGGCACTGTCTCTATGGGCTGCCCTGGATCATTCACCCCCAGGGCTGGGAAGTCCCAGCCTCAAGCCCTTGAAATATCAGCATGTGTGGAATTATGATAACCCAATCTGCACTCCACTGTGGCTAGAATTAGGTTAGCCATTACTTATTATCTATATTTTACTCTTTTTCAACTTCTCCTCATTCTAGTTTTCTTTCTTTTCATCATGATTTACATGTCTCCTTCCCCTAAACCATTTCCCCCACTTCTCTTTCATCACCAACTCCCCCACCCCAGCCCCTAACTTGTGTGAATTTACCTTTTACTTTAATGAGATTTCAGTGCTCTGTATATGTTCCAATAACTGGTACATATGAGATTCTTTCTTTATATCTTGTACTATTGTCTATCCCCTGCTAGCTCTATGCTTTGTTTACCTACCCAATTTATATACAGATCCATGAGAAAAAGAATTTCCCTTACATAGCCAATTAATAAATGACAATAATAATAACAATAATAATAATAATGTGGACTCTTGTTAATCAGTACTTGCTGTTCCAGAACAGTATCACAGGCCATGGGAAGATAAAAAGCTGATTTCCTTTCTTATCAAAACCAGATAATCCCCAAGGTACCTAGACAGAGAATCTCATCCTGGGAGAAACCATGGGGACAGATGAATCCTTCCTTCTTTCACCATATTCTCACTGCTGCCTAGCTGGCTGACTCCATGTGCTGGTGGTAGAAACTGCCCTTAGGTGAAACAAGGTGGAGACCAGGTGTCCCACATTGAAAATGGTAAGTTTTCTCTCTTCTCTCCATTCAGCAAAAGTGTCTTGGACTGCAATTAGTTGTACAATTTGTCTGGATAGACAAGGAGTAGGAAGTTGAATGCAGCAGAAAGCAAATTAAGAGCTATAGAAGAACTAGGAACACACACTCTAGATAAATAGTTACTTGGAGACTCTACTGGGGTAGGAGGACTCACAAAAGAAAATGGGATGTAGTGTTTGGGGTGGAGGGAGGTGTCTATGGCAGTTTTGGGTATTAGTCTCACCTTGGGATGGAGATATACCATGGAACTCTATTTCTAATATTACCCTGAAACATATGGTATATCTCACAAGTATGGATATGGAGCGTTATAACAACTTCAGGATATTTAAAATGAAACCACAAAATAAATGGACATAATTTAAACATTTTTGAAATTTCAAGTGTTGGCAAGGACAAAGAAAAATGAGAATGGAATGCTTTTATATTATTGAGGGGAATATAAATTGGTATTACTTTGGAGACCATTTGGCAATATATGGTAAAGCTGAAGACTCATATACCCTTTGGCTCAGCGATGTCACTGCTAATGTCTTAGTTTTTTCTAGGGATGCCATAATAAAGTACCACAAACTGGATGGGTTAAAAACAAAAATTTATTGTCTCACAGTTCTGGGAGCTAGAGGTTCAAAATCAAGTTGTTGGAAGGACCATGCTGACTTTGAAGTGTGTAGGGACAAATCTATTCCATGCCTCTCTCCTGGCTTCTGGTGGTAGCCAGCAATTCTTGGGCTTCAATCTCCGCCTCAGTCATCACATGGCATTCTCCCCTCTATCTGAGTGTCTGTCAAATTTCCTCTTCTTACAGGGAAAGCAGTCATATTGGATTAAGGGCCCACCCTTCTCCTGTTTGACTTCATTTTAACTTTCCTAATTCTATTGTAATGGCCCTATTTCCAAATAGTATCACACTCATGGGACTGGGAGTTAAGACTTGAACATGACTTTTGGGGGAACACAATTCAATTCATAGCAGATAGGTCTGTACACTAAAAAAAAGGTTGGACAACTTTTTTGTTGTTAAAGGCCAGATAAATATTTTCAGCTTTACAGGCCTCCTTTCTGTCACAGCTACGCAATTCTGCCATTGTAGTGTGAAAGCAGTCAAAGACAATATATAAACAAATGAGCATGGCTGTGTTCCAATAAACATTTACATAAACAGGTGGAGGGGTGGATTTGGCCTATGGGCATAATTTGCTGACACCTGCCCTAAAGAAACACTTAATCATGTACACAAAGGGACATGCCCAAGAATGTTCATAACAGCATTGTTGGTACTATAAACTAGAAACAACCTAAAAGTTCATCACTAAAAGAATGGATAAATGAGTTGCTATATATATGTGGAATGAAATGCTTTAGGAAAACGAATAAACAAGAGCTCTGTATTAGTCAGCCAAAGGGGTACTGATGCTAGAAACCAGAAATCTGTCGGCTTTTATAAAGGGTATTTATTTGGGGTAGAAGCTTACAGTTACCAGGCCATAAAGCATAAATTACATCTCTCACCAAAGTCTGTTGCCACATGTTGGGGCAAGATGGCTGCCAACATTTGCAAGGGTTCAACCTTCCTAGGTTCCTCTCTTCCCAGGGCTCATTTCTCTCTGGGCTCAGCTGCCGCTCCTTCTCTCTATCAAGCGAACAGCTTGTCTCTCTTCTCAGTGCCTCTGGTGTGTCCAATTGAGCCTTCTGCTTCTCTGTGTGTTTACTTCCCAGGGCTCCAGCATGAAAACTCCCAACTCCCTTCTCTGTAGTACAGTTTCTCTGTGAGTCCCTGCCCACCAAGGGCCCAATCAAAGCCTCAATCATTATTTAGTCAAGCAAAAGTGAAACCTCTGAGTCCAATATAATCTCATATGCCCAGAGGAACAAACCAGTTTACAAATATAATCCAATATCTCTTTTTGGAATTCATAACCAATATCAAACTGCTACAAGTTCCCTATATCATCATGAAAAATCTCAGAACCATAATGTTGAGTAAAAAGGACAAGAAGGGGTTGTTGGTGTAGCTCCACTGGTTGAGCACCTGCTTCTCACGTACAAGGTCCTAGGTTCATTCCGTGGTACCTCCTAAAAAACAACAATAACAACAAAATAAAACAAGAACAATAAGGATGTATACAATATGATACAATTTACAAAATGTTTTAAAATATACAAAACAATTATATACCTAGTTTTGAGATATATACATAAATAGCAAAAGTATAAAGACATTTATAGGAAAGATAAACACTACTTTAAATAGTGATGAGTTATGACAAAAAGTAAGGATAGTGCCATCAGGGAGGGGCACAAATTGGGCTTAACTTGGATTTTAATGTTTTATTTCTTAAGTGGGGGATACAGAAATGATGAGCAAATGAGTGCTCATTATACTGTTTTCTAAATATTTTTGTATGTCAAATATTTTATGATTTTAAAAATCTCCAGGGTTTTAAAATTTGAATGTCTTGGCCTTGGCTTTGGCCTGCAGGTTTTGACCTATTGCTGACACAGAGCTGCAATTACTTTGAATCTTTCTGTCTCTTTCAATGGTGTGGCCCGCATGGTCCATCCATGGGGCCTGTTTTATAGCACATTTAAGCTGAGAACATTTGTGCTGGACAATGAACATGATGTCATTAACGCTGGTCTGCCAGCACCATTCTAATTTGTGATTAGAATAGGTTGCTATTGAAAATTTCTGGTTGAGGTGAGAAAGGGTTTTCAGGATATTATTTTATTTTGTTTTGTTTTTCCTTTATTTGTTTTTAGATGCTTTACCATCCATTACTTCAGTTTTATTGCTCAGGGCCCATAGCTTCAATTTTGTTCTCTGTGTTTTCTCTTTGTACATTCTGGTAAGAAATTCACCAACAAACTTTGTTCTTAATTTCAAATCTTAGCAGGATGCATTTAGGTTATCAAGTCTACAAGTTAGGTGACTTTCTTATTCTCCAGAGAGGATGAGAGAAATTATAAATGCCTTCAACATAGGGAATTGATTAAGTTCAGGTTTTTCCCACACTGGAAAGATGCTGCTTTGGATTCATGTTCATGATATGAGTCAGCCACAGCTGGGAACATGTCGTCCTCTTACAGTGAGCTGTTCCATGCTTGGGAGAGGTGACAGACTGACAGCACAGGAGACAGAAGAGTTGGATTTGTTTGGGGGTTTAAGAATTTTTTCCATTAAAGCATGTCTTGGGCCACCAACTCACTTTTTCATGGCCCTTAGGCACAGCTGTCTGGGAACAACTGCCTGTTTTTGTCTCTACTGAGCATATGTTAGAAATGATCTTTGAGCTTGATAGAATTGAAATAGCCAGGATGGATTCTAGCTTGCAGATTGCTGATATTGAAGCAAATACCACAAGGGTCATCTCCTCCGTATGGACTCCATAAGGTTAGGGTTGAATTACTATAAAGACTTGAAGCATAGTCTGTCTGGTGGTTGTTATAAAATAGTGGACTTGTCCTTCACTTTAGTGGGAAGTGGCCAGCAATTTGTCCAGCACACTGCATTCTATTTTCTCCACAGCTGTTCACTGCCATGTATTTTTTTATCCAAAATACAAATTTGTCCAAAAAATGTGGAACACATTGACCTGATCTTTCCACCAGGGAAATAACATTACAGAAAAAGATGAAATTATTAGAATGAGGCTTTTGTGGGAAATTAAATATTTCTGGATTTATGGGGAAGATTATTTCTCTACTTCTCTCTTAACAGCAATTTATCATCATTGTTCAAAACTGAGGACTAACAAATTTTCCAACAAATGTAACTTAGCTATTCAAAAAATCTAATATGGATCTTGAAAACCAAAGAGGCAGCAAATATTGTATTATAAAATATAAATAATGTGAACAATGGTGGCATGTGTAGAATATACATGTGAACATACTAACTGGTAATAAACGGAGTAGAGATATTGAGGTAAGTCTCAGATAATCATAAGGAAAAGAATGATTTGTAAGATGTCAAGAAAGAAATGTATTCAATTATTTTCTGATGAACATCACCACTAGAAACATGCTATCCAAATATTGCTAATTAAGATGTCTTACTTTAAGGTCTGTATAAAAATAAATTGATGATAACAACATTAATGTACCTCTCTGAAGAGTGATCACCCCTGAGGAGGAAGAAGAGTATAAGGTATTGATGAGGAGCCTAATGTTTGGAGCTAGTGTCCACCCTCAATAGATACCACCTGTGACTTCTCTCTGAAACTTAGGTTTCTCATATGTTAAGAATAGATTCTCAAAAATAAACTCTTCTAGGAGAATAATAGTTTGCTAGCTAAACTACACTGTAGAAAAAATTTTTATAGTAGTAGTGACAAGACTGGTATTCTCAATTTGATTTCAGTTATCCTTTCTGGACCCAATTTTATTATCTTTCTTAGTTAAAAGAATTTTTATTTGTTTACTTGGTTGGTTGGCTTTTATTTTTGTTTTCCAATTGGTTGACCACAAACCTTTAGAAGATGGTACATGGCTGAAAGGAGAAGCAAAGATAATTTTGGAGGAAGATAGGGTTGTTCTTGTGGTGGAAGTGGGGTCAATGGGAATTTATTTTTTGGGGTTGAGGAGAATGGTAAAGAGGAAATACAGTGTCCTCTACACAGGTGTCAATCCCCTTAAAAATGGGCTCTGAAAGAACGGTAGTGAGGCACCATCACATGCCATCTTCACAAGTGAACTTATTGGAGAGAATAAGAGTAGCAGGGGAGGAAATGACCAACTTTACATAGAAACCGAGAAAGATTTTTTCATGGGACTATTTTACGTGACCTGAGAAAGAAGTACATTATGTATGAAATGAAAACCTGAGTATTTAATGGTGGTGTTATTTAGATAAATAAGATTTAAAATCAAAAACCCCATATATGTATAAATTAGCATTGTGAAAAACATCAGTGAAGGGTCCCTGACTTAACTCTAAACATTTGCCGTTTGTGATATTGGCATACTTTGTCAAGGTTCATTTGAGGATTTTGTTTTTATGGGAGCAGCTGGTGGCATAATGTGGAGGCACAGGGCCCAGGGTACCCCTCCCTAAAAGAAACACAGCCTGAAGCATGTAACCGCTGGCATAGCCTGGACACACACGAGTTAAAAAGTAATAGGCCTCCCTGGAGGAAAGAGTGTACAGATGGTACTGCAAATTTTAATCCTCTCAAGGCTGTATACCCCTTTCCTTTGATAACAATACCAAGCACCCAGTTTGTGTGCCTTGGGAAACTCTTGTAGAAACTTTGTTCTTATACCCTATGGAATGCCTTTGTCCTGAGATCCCCTATATTTCTCCTCCTTTACTTGCTCCTTTGAGGAATGCTATCTTCATTCTTCAACCAGGCACCATCGAAGAGTCTTTCCTGTTCTTAAGTCCCAGTAAAGCTCATATCTAACCATTTGCCTGGTACGTTCTTTGGTCTTACAGCTGCCCCAACTCATACTCTTCAAAGTTAGGTTGGAACACATAAATTGCCTGTCTTGGCTGTTGAGAAAGAAACTAAAGCACAAAGGAAATTAAACAACTTGACAAGATCTCACCAACTGATGATTTGTTGATTGGGCAATTCCATTAGTAGACTATTATCCAACTCTGTTGTGCTTTCAAATTTGGTTCTTCTTACAAAACTGTGATTTGTAGTATCAGCATCTCTTTGGAGAGACTCCTCTCACCCACTCTAAGTCCACGTGGTTCAGTTGGTGTTCAGACTACTTCCTAGTTTCAGGGCTGGGGGTATATCTGGGATCTCCTTAATGAGCGTATCTCTTGTCCTCAGGCACAATGATTGGTTCAAGTTTGGGCACATGATTCCAAGATGAGCCAATCAGTTAGTGCCAGAAATTTGCTGATGCCATCTGGAAAATGGGCTTGCTAAACTAGGGGTTATCTTGCCCATATTTTTAGAGGGTGCCTGGCTGAGAATGAAGTCAATACTGGACAACATGGGCTGTGAAATAGTGACAGTATTCTAATGAAATCATGTAAGATCCTGGATCCAACTATCCTGAAACCAGATTTAGCACTTACATTCACAGTTATATGTGCCAATGATTTCATTTTTGTCTTTATTTTGAGCTCAGTTTCTGCCACTTCAGACAAAAAAGCCATTCTTTCTTTTGTACTTTTCTCTCTTCTTCCATTTCTTCTTTCTTCTTTCCCTTTTCATTTTCCTTCCCTTTCCTTTTGTCCTTTATTTTCTTCCTTTTATTCTTTCTTTAAAAGTCTTTAATAAACTACAGTCAATGGGATCAGATCGTATAGGGCCTAGAAAACTAAGGTAATGGTATTGGACTTTATCCTCTATACTTTTGGAAATGTCAGGATAAGAGGTGGATGTTAGGGTGATCATTCTGGTAGAAGTGTGTAATACATGTTGAAGAAAGCAGAGAAGGCACACATAGAGAACAATTAGGATGTTGTCCAAACTGCCAGGAAGAGCTCTTGCATTAGAATGTTAATCTGCCAGAATAGAGACATAGAGATAGATACAGATAAAAATTATCTTAAGAGATGCATTGATAGAAGTTGTTCACTAATCAAATGTGAAGCATAAGTGGGAGTGGAAGGTGATTCTGAAGTTTTGAGTATATGTGACTAGGAAAGTGATGCAACTGGGAAAGTGATGGATAGCTATCAATAGAGAAGTGGGGAGGTGAACTAGCTTAAAGCTGCAGGAGCTTGTAGGTTGAGTTGTGTTCTGGCTGAATTTGAGTAAGGACTTGAGGAAACAGGTTTAAAACTCAGAGACATCACGGTTGGAAATATCAATTTGGTATTCATCCTAGCCTGGTTGTGGACCAGAACTGAGTCAAGCGAAGCAATCAAGATAAAAACAGGTGTCCAATATTTCGTCCTTGATAAACAAATGCAATTAGAATGAGGAAGGAGAAAGAGTAGTGAGAGAATAGGAGAGAGGTGTCAAAGTCCAAAAAATATGAAGTAAACTAAATATTGTATTGATAAGCCATGAAGATTCAAATAACAAGACAGAAAACTCAGTGGTCTCAAATATTAGTGAGGAAAGAAAATGATGTCTAGGAATACATCACTTGATCTCTTAAGATGACTTTTGAAAGTATCTAAATAAAATTTCACCAAATTTTACCTAATCAAAATAAATTCTAGGTATAATAGAATAAAATATAAACAAATAGAAAAATGGGAAGGTAAATAGACTATCAGATCTCTGGACGAAGGATAAATTTGGAAGCTTAAAAGTAGTAGAAAAAACTCATTTTAAAAAAAGTTCATTCAATTTGATCATATGAAAACCATAAATTTCCGAATGCAAAAGCACAAGTTATGGAATAAGGACAATATTTATACCAAAATATGACAAAAAGTTAATCCATTTTATATAAAGCCAATGGGAAAAGATCAAGAAAAGAAGTCACAAAGTTGGAAATTAAGTATGGCTTATTCACTTGTATCCTCTACTTTATCCTCCAGTTAGATACTAAGCTCCATGAGGCAGAGCCCATGCTTATGCTGTTTACTTTTGCATCTTCATCTTCTGTCATGTGCCATTTTGGAGTAAGGATGCTTTATTCTCAGATAGGAATGCAGGAAGGAGAGTGAGTTTGAGTGTGAAGATGAATTCAGATTTGCCTGTGCTGGCTTTGGGTGCCATGGGATGTCCAGTGTTCATCTGTAAGTACATTGTTCTTTGGAGCTCAGACAGAAGTTTGGGCTGGAGACAGGAGTTTGAGAGTAATCAACAAATAGGTGACACTTGAAGACACAATGTTAGGGGATGGTTTGAGCACAGCTCTCCCTGTGACCCACAAATAGCCCTGTGCTTGTGACTGTGTTTGCCTGGCTCCTGGGATGGGGTGATAAATGCCAGCTGACTCCTTTCTCCAGAGTGCCTTGAGGTAAAACACCTAGCAGATAGTGGAATGCTGGCACATTCCTTCCCTTTTGCCCCAAGCATACGTAAAGAGTCACTGGAGACAGTCTGGCTAAAGGCTGTCCATTTTACAACTCCTGGCTCACCCCCACCAGTATATCTGTTCCTAGCAGGGAGGGAGCAGTGTCCTTCCACTATGACACAAAAACTGTGCATAGACCATCTTGCAGATTGAGACCGAAGGGCACTAGCGATGCTGATCTTGCTCCGTCTCTTCACTATGGGAGTAAAAGTTTTTGCATCCAGTGCCTGTGTGAGGCATGCTTTTGTTGGCAGCCCTGATACCTGCAAACCAATGGAGTCCGTTGGAGGCCTAGGACTGCTGCTCCTAGTGGCAGATACTGTTATGCTCTTGCTACCCTCCAGGCAGCGAGCCCCCTTCCTGGAGGTGGTAATAGGCATCTCTTTCTGACTGACAGTCTGGCACAGAGAGCAGGGTGTCTACACTGGGAACTTCATCCCACAGGGAAAAGCGGGTGGAGAAAGGGCTGGGCACAGAATGCCCAGGAAGCCCCCAAATTTCAAAGGCGGAAGGGGTAAGGAAAACCAGGGCATGTGCTCACATGGGAACCCAGAGAAAAGAATGCTTTAGGGAGTAAGGTGCATTTCACAAAAGGAAGCATAATTGCAAGGTAGCAAATGCTCAATAAATGTTAGCTATTTTTATTATTGAGGAGTGAGTTATGCCAGGGTGTTTTACTAATGTGACATTGAATTCACTAGGGCACAGAGTGGGGGTGTAAGAGGGGAGCCAATTGTCAAAGCTGCCTAGAATGCTGAACATGGGGGAAAAAAAGAGGAGAGCAACAGAGAGCTGCTGTAACATGGTAGTGAGCTCAGCACAAGAGATCAAAGGAGAGAAAGAGAAGAGAGGACAATAGATTTAGCTCTCATTTATTGAGTGCTTCCTGCTCTCAGTGCTTTAATTGATTCAATCTCCCAACAACTGTATGACATAAATACTACACTTAACCACATTTTACAGTTGAGGACTGAGAAATGGAGAGTTCCAGTAAGTTACCTGACGCTTACTGGTACTAAGGGACAGACACAGGATTTGGCCCCAGGCATTCTGACTCTGGAGCCAATGTGCTTAACGCTCTTCTCTGGATAGCCACTTGATTATATAGGTAATAGTAAAATACAGAAAATTTCTTTCCTTCTTTCATCTTCTATTTTTTTTTTCAACCAAATCTGTGTTGCAGAAATCTATTTCCAAGGCTTCTCTAGTACCATAATCTGATGCTATTGTTTTGAACTGGTGTTTAAAAGTCTTTAAACAAGAATAACAATTTCTACATTATGTCATATTTCTTTGCAATTGTTTTGTACCCTGTCCCTGATCTTCAATTTTGGTGCACATTTGCTGTTGTTATTTGGCAGTACAAACTTCTTGGCAATGTAAGAAAGACACCTGCAGTGTTACAGATGTAGTACTAAGGGGCAAAGACACTCGGGAGGGAAAGCACCAGAGCCTATTTTGAAGACCATTTTGACCATCAGCAGGGTGCTGACGCATCACATGTGATTGCGATTCTCACTTATTAGATAGGAATGCAAAGCTCACGAGACAGTTTTAAGTGAGAAAATTCAGAATACCCACAACTGAAGCAAATATGAATCATTTTTATTGTAACGTTATTTGGTATCATTCTCCATAAAAGAGTTAAATTATATTTAACATTTTATGGTAAGCATCAGAATTGAAATTTTATCAAATTTTTCCTAAGATGGTTATCATAAGGAAATAGAAACAAATGTTTTTATGATGCTCAATTAAGACTATTTAATGAGAATAATATAATGCCTTTTCGAATTGGTCCCTGAGACAGTTACTTTTATCATAACAGCAAAATAATAATTTTGCTATTCCACACAATGTTGGACTGAATATCTCAAGAGCCAAATCTGGAATCCCCACAATGTGTTAAAATGCATATAAAACAGTAGTGAGTGCATTATTGTGTTGATATAAAAGTTAAAAATGTTCAGGAAGATTTAGCTGTAAATAGGGTGGAATCTATATAAAGGATAACAAAATTTAATTGAATTCTAGTGAGTCAACCTTACTGAAGTTTAACTTGAAGCTCTGCTCTAATTATCTTATGTAGGTTGTGCTGTTTATTACATGCACACTCCTATGAGGGTGAAGGGTGCTGTTTCCCTTAAGGGAGTGGGTATTCCTATTGTCAATGATCTTGTAAAGAAATTGATCTTAGGGCAGGAGATGATGACAGGGAGGTAGATCCTGGGCCACAGGAAGGAGGAACGCTTCTCTTGAGGCCTCAGGTTAGCCTAGTTTCCAAAGGCATAGCATCAAGAATACTCCCATTGATGGGAAAATGTTGGTTCCTGCCTCATGGAAGCAGCATGTGGTTAGTCAGGGAGAGAAATTATTTGGGACTTCATGAGTTTGGGCCTAGACTGCTGACTCTGAAAATAGTTATGGCTAGTAGGGTTCTAATTTTCTTTGTTGTATTTCAGTTATTTTTCCATGTTCCTTTAGTAAAATATTGTCAAAAGTTACCACTTATAGCAGCTATATACAGCAGGGGAAGCATAGAGAGATTGAGAGGTCATAAGTTTTGTTTGTTTGTTTGGTTTTTGTTTTTTAGTATTATTATTATTACTGTAGTGATGAAAATGCTCTAAAAATAATTGGAGTGATGCATGTGCAACTATGTGATTATACCAAATACCATTGATTGTACAGTTTGGATGGATTTATGTTTTATTAATATATATCAATAAAATTGATTTGTTAAAAAAAATTTACCACTTGGTCTTGATTTTTATTTTATCCATTGAGATAGTGAAAACTTAATCTTGATAAAGCTGCCTTTGTCCCCTGGCTCCTGTCCTCCTTGTGAGGTACAGCTAAGTTTCAAGGCACCTGTGTAGTAACTAGTAAGATGTGGAAGTGTTGAGAAGCATTTGTCTTTGGTGCTATCCTGCTGGTGTCTACTGAGAAGCTCCTTCTCCCCTCTAGTCCTCAGTCTTTGGTCTACACTCTATGTAGATCAATGCTGGGATTCGCTTGTTCCCATGCTTCTGGCCCTCAAGGTCCATTGGTGCTCTCTGATAGTCCCACCATCCTGGAGTATTAAGATCTCTGGGAGGTTATCAAAGTTCCTATTTGTCTAAACACAATAAAATGCTACTTTCTACATGCTCAGGGATATTTGGAAGATGGTTTCTTTCCCCCCACCTGGGCTTTCCCATTTCACTTCCCTCCCATGTGGTAATGAGCTCAGCTTGGATGCTCCGAGCACAATATAGGGAAAAGAAGGTAGTAAATATTGAAGGAGATTATAGGTTAAGACTATACATCCACATTTCTCTTTTATAAAAGTAATTACTAAAACTACAAACAAAACCAAGAACCTACAGAAGCACACTGTCTTTTCAAGGTGGCATTCCCATAGCTCTCCTCCCCATCCACCCCGAGAACATCTGGATCTCTGTCCAGAAGGTTTCTGCAGGGCAGCAGCTCCCACAGGCAGAGCAGCATCTAGATCTGTGGGTGATATATTCTCCAGGACCTCCAAAGTTGTGTCACTCAGTCTAGATGCTGGCTGAAGTTATTGCCTTCCTCATCTTATGGGGGTTGCTGATTATTCTCCCAGGAGGTTCTTTGTCCTTCCAGAACAGCCTGACTATCACCAGGTTGCTCAGACACCTGGCAGAACTTCCCACTTGGGATAAGCCTTTGTTGGGCCTCATATAACAGGTACAGCAGGTACAACTCTCTGCTTAAGGAACAGATAATATACGCTGGTTCCCAACATGGAAATGCAGCCATAACTTCTTCTTCCTAAGAATGAAAGACATGCCTCTGAGCAGCTCACATATGGTTTCAGAGGGAAAACTGGCTAAGGGAGCCTAGTTTTTTTCATGTCTTCTATGACTCCACTCAATGGACCCTTTCCGGTTTCTGAGACCATCTATGTCCTCCCTATCTTCTCAATTAGTAACTGAAGATTCTTTTTTTTTGGGGGGGGGGGTGGTGAGGTGTTCCTGAGGCTTCTATTTATTTATTTTTTCTCTATATATGAATTTATTAACACTTTTTACATTGTGAAACATAAAATTTGAAGTCAACAACGCATGAGTTAAATTATATAAATGAATAATAAAACATATTTGTACAGTGTACTGAGAAAGTGAGAAAAATATGAAACAACATATTAGCAGAGTATTTCTTGGTGGGAGGGTGGGAAGAGACGGACTGAGAGAACAATTATATCTTCTGCATTACACATTTCTGTATTTGAAATTTCTTTAAAGTTGGGAAACATTGAGGAAAATCTCATGGCAAAGAGATCCACTAAGAATAACATAGAAAAGAATATGCATTTACATGAAAAGGTGCTCAAATGTGCTCTTTTTTTTTTTTTTACTGATATGTACAGGGATTTTTTTAAAAAGATACTTAGATTACATACATGTTACACAAAAAATAAGGGGATTCCTATATGCCCCACTCCCCACACGTCCCACACCCTCCCACATAAACATCCTTCATTTGTGTGACACATTGAAGATTCTTTTTAGGAGTGTAGTCTACCATGTAATATCATCTTTCCCTCAAACAAAGCAAAAAAAAAAAAAAAAAAAAAAAAATGGAGCAGTTATCCTTAGAATCTTAGAAATTCTGGGACTAAGCAATACCCTCTCATAGACTTACTGACCAAATTGATATGGCAAATTAGGAAACCCAGAGACAAGGAATGTCTCATGTCAGAGAGAGCTTGGACAGGGGCGGGTGATGGGTATGAAAGAATGTGATCATTCTGACCTTAGCCCAGATAACAACACTTTCTCTCTTTCTGTTTTTCAGGTAGAAAGAAATATTATACACAATGGGTTAAGATTGAAGAAATCAGGAAGGACTCCAAACAGATTTACCAGCCATCAGGGCCAAGGTATAATTGCTATAGCATCAGAATCTTGTCCTCCTTTAACTTGACACTCAAGAATTATTCCATGAATTACTTCATTTATCTTCTTTTGGGGCTCTCTTACTAGATATTAAATGCTTTTTAAAAATTTTGTACTTAGTACAAAAGTGTTTCATTTGTACTAAGGGAGCTAAGAAAACGCATTCATGTCCTCACTTGAACCAGAGTTATAAAAGCAGTCTCCTTCCTGGGTAGTGGGCATGATGGAAACAGCAGGAATTAAAGGTAGAGAACCATGGAGACGGAAGGGGAAATTGGGGTTCTTCATATATACACCTACATATATTTGTTTCTATAGATCCCATATCTGCTGAAATTTTAAAGGTTTGGCAGTTTGATTTTAAGAGGAAAAAATTCCTTCAAATTTATAATACGCAGGAGAAGTCAGAGGCAATTATTTCCTCATGAAAGCTCTCTTGCTGAATGAATCCTTTTATTCTGGGCTTGTCAGACTTGGCCCAACCTCAGGGCAGAGCCTTTTACCTTACAGGACCCTACCTCCTTAGGGCAAGTCCTAATCAACTGCTGTGAGTGATCTTCCTACTCATTCTAGGTGTGGGGATTTGTTCACTTGGCCTGTGGGCTTAACAGGATAGGATCCAGGGGTTCTGCTGCCAAGCCTCTGCCACTCAAGAGGGTTCTGGCTTCCTTGGCAGTACCAGCTGCATCAGAGATGAATTATTTGACCTTTAAGCTGGCATAGGCATGCAAATTCAGGGCCTTATACCCCATATATCAGTATTTCAGAAAGTTCTATAAGAAGTTTTTCCTTTACCAAATATTTGAGGGGTAAAAGTCTCCTCAAATATTAAAATAAAAATTTCAGAAGTTTAGGAGGAGGGCAAAAATAATATTATTTGGTGAGAAAGAAGAAACTAATTGAAAGTTTGTATATTTTGGAGGAAAGTGTTTATCTTTTAAAATAAATGTGCACAGATCACATTAGCAGCTAATTGCACATGGGTAATTCTTGATTTGTCCCATTTCTGACTTGTCTAAATTTAGACACTTTGGATTACTCAGATAAGAATGCAACTGTATCTTAGAAGGATGGTCATGTTATTTTGAGTATAGTGTTGGATTATTTTGTTCATTATACTAACACATTCCATTCAATCTGTTGTGATCAGCTCTTAACCATACCTGTGCTTTCCTAAATTCTGAAGAACATTTATGTCTCAAGAAATGCTCATAGGTATTTTTGATGGAGGGAAGGGCATGGAGAGTATCTTAGTTTTCTGGGGATGCTGCAACAAAGTACCACCAATTAGTTAAACAACAGAAATGTATTATCTCACTGTTCTGGAGGATAGAATTCTGAAATCAGGGTGTCAGTAGGGACATGCTTGCTCTTAAGGGGACTCCATTTCATTCCTCTCTCATGGCTTCTGGTGGGTAGCTGGCAATCCATGATGTTCCTTGGTTTGTAGCAGCACAACTCAATCACTGCCTCTGTCACATGGTACGTTCTCTCTCCCTCCCTCCCTCCCTCCCTCCCTCCCTCTCTTTCTCTCTCTCTCTCTTTCTGACTATACCCAAATTTCCTCTCCTTAAAAGAACACAAGTCATATTGGATTAAGGGCCCACATTAATGAAGTTTGGTCTCATTTTAACTAACAATATTTTCAAAGATCCTATTTCCAAATGGTGTCAGTTTTATAGAACTGGGACTTAGACTTGAACATATCTCTTTGGGGAACACAATTCAATCTATAACACAGAGGACAGTCTATAGTCACCCTAAGTTTGAGAAATTCTGGCTTAAAAATATTAAACAGTTTTCTTGTAGAGGGACTTCTCCAAAGTCTTTAATATATAATATGTGTATTTTGATTCTCTACCTCCCCTCACATTTTTGTAAGGCAATATTCTCCAATTTATTACTTTACACTGTTTTTTATAATTGCTTTTTAAAAATCATTTAATTTTTTTAAAATTAGAGAATTTGTAGGTTTACATAAAACCATGCATTCCCACACATATCCTCCCCCCTCCCCCATTATCCCCACCTTTTTTGTGTGGAATATCTGTTAATACCATTTAGGAGACTTTTCCTATAAGAGAGTTTGGGAAACACTGCCTTATTCTGAGGATAAAATGGGATGCAATTGGTTTAATCATAACCAGAGGGATAACAGCCTCTCAACAGATGGTTGAGAAAGTAAAGCCAGCTTTGGAACAACTGCTATCTCCTTTTGGAAAAAGGATTTATGAGAAAGACACGTATTTGTCTCAAATAGCATTATGCAATCATTCAAAGAAGGAGGAAAATAAACCAGAAGACCCATAGAGAACCCTGTAATTCTCTGGCTTTAGGATGAAGTCTTTTAGAATATTTTGTCTATTAATATACCTTTGTTTGAAAAGACCAGAGAAACCAATCTAAGAAAGTGTATTAGTTATCTATTGCTGCATAACAAATTTCCCCAAATACTAGTAGGTTAAAATAACAAATATTTATTATCTCACAATTTTCATGGGCAAGTAATTCAGGAGTGGTGTAGCTGGGTTGTTTACAGTTTTTTATGAAGTTGTAGTCGGAATGTCAGCAGCAAATGCAGTCACCTTCAAGCTTGACTGAAGCTGGAAGATCTGTTTCCAATATGGCTCATCTCCATATCTGTTGGCGGGAGACCTCAGTTCCTCACCATGTGGGTCCCTCTTTAGGTTGCTTTGGAGTCATCATGATGACAGCAGACTTCACCCAGAGTGAGTGATCCAAGAGAGAGTGAAGAGGAAACTGCAGTGCCTTTAAGACTCAGTCTCTGAAGTTGAATACTATCACTTTTGCTTTATTTTATTTGTTAGATGTGAACACTAAGTCCAGCTCACACTCAAGGAAGGAGAGGGAAGAGTATCAAGAAATTTATGGGCATATTTTAAAACTGCCACAGAAAGTTTAAGTAATAAGGACATGAGAAGAAGGGTCAAGATAGGGCAGTGCCTGAGTTATTTAACTCAGCATGTCAATATCCTCCTCTGGGATCCAAGTTCTTTCCATCTTCTGCTCTGCCATGCTCATGCTCAGCCTAGTCCCCCCAAAATAGCAAAATGACTGTACAAATACCAACTATCATGTCTAGTCAAAACAACATCCAGGAAGAGAAATGGATTGTGTCTTCCTTGTGACATCGATTTCAAGTAAGGAGACCTTTCTCAGAAGCCCTCAGTGGGCTTCTTGTCTTGAGTCCCTGACCAAAACTGCACCACATGCTCATGACTAACCTGATCACAGATGTATTAGTCAGCCAAA
Organism: Tolypeutes matacus; assembly: GCA_026826555.1. Classification (NCBI taxonomy): domain Eukaryota; kingdom Metazoa; phylum Chordata; class Mammalia; order Cingulata; family Chlamyphoridae; genus Tolypeutes; species Tolypeutes matacus. The sequence continues at coordinate 24,211,627 of JAKSZT010046586.1, forward strand.
GGGGTGCTGATGCAAAAATACCAGAAATTAGTTGGTCTCTATAAAGGGTATTTATTTGGGGTAGAAGTCCACAGTTACCAGGCCATAAAGCATAAGTTTCTTCCCTCACCAAAGTCAATTGCCATGTGTTAGAGCAAAACAGCTGCCGATATTTGCCAGGGTTTAGGCTTCTTGGGTTCCTCTCTTCCGGGGCTCCATTTCTCTCCAGGCTCAATTCCTCTGTTTCCTCCACAAGGCCAGCTGTAGACTCTCAGGTGACCAGCTCATGTCTTTTCCCGGGGCCTTCCCTCCTTCCTCATGACCAACGTCTCTTACTTCCCGGGCTCCAGCTCAAGACTCCAACATCAGAACTACTCCAACTCTGTCCTTTGCCTAGTTCTCTCCCGTTCCTGGCAGTCCTGGGAAACATCTATCTCTACATCTATCTATCTACTATCTATCTATCTATCTATCTATCTATCTATCTATCTATCTATCTATCTATCTAACTATATCTATCATTTACCTAACCTATCATCTATCAATACATCCATCCATCACCAACTATCATCTATATATCTATAAAATCTTTCTCATCTCTATCTATCTATGTCTATGTCTATATGTCCGTATGTATATATCTATATAATTTACATACCTATATAGTGGGATACCAGCCAGATCAGTTCCTTTTGCTTGCAAATCAGTACCCTAATAGTGAGCTTCTAAAGTTGCAGGATGGTGATTCCTTATGTTTGTATCCTTCCTGGCTCCTAGAAAAATGCCCTTCATAGACCAGGCATTCAAAACACGTTTGTTACATGAATAATGAGCTGATGCACAATAAGATGTTAGTGGATGATAATGACTTATAGGGAAGGCTCTTCTTGTAATATCAGCATTTAGATACAAACTCCTAATGTCCTAAGGCACTGTTTGTAACCCATTAATGGGCCTTGAAATCAATTTAATTGGCTGCAGCTAGCATTTTAAAAAATGAAATAGACTCAATTATAACAGAAAAAAATAGAAAATAGAATACACCATGGGTAAGAAGATTGTAACCGTTGGGGAATTTGATGTAATTATGAATTCCAAAAATATAATTGGATCATGCTTGTAAACTGATCTGTTAATCTGGGCATGATTAGGTTAGGATTAGGGCG
>JAKSZT010046586.1:24212781-24474362 GCA_026826555.1 Tolypeutes matacus
CCCATTTTTGGTATTTTACATTAGCACCCCTTTGGCTGACTAATACAAAGATCAAGTATTTTTTTAAACGTTTATTTCAATTGTTTGTGTGTGGGGGGAGAGGAGTTCGGTTGTGATGTTACTGTGGGCCAAAAATGTTTGAAAAACCACAGCCCTAAGGGAAGATAGAACTAATGGTCAGAGTGCCACTTCTCATGGCAGAAGGGCAGAGGGAAAGATTGGTGTAGCAGTTTGATATTATTTATGAATTCCAAAAAAAGATATTGATTATGTTTGTAAACTGGTCTGTTCCTCTGGGCATGATATCCTTTGATTGTATTAAATTCAAAGATTCTACATATACTCGATTAAATAAAGACTAGGGCTTTGATTTGACCACATCAGTAAGGCGTGGCTCAGGGTTGAGTCCCTGCCCCCTTGGTGGGCTGATATAAACAGATCCTCACTCAAGAAGACACATGGAAAAAGGGAGAGAGAGCTCCATAGACTTGGCAGTGGAGAGAACTTTGATTCTGTGGCCCTGGGAAGAGAGGTGAGCCATTCGCCTCATAGTTTGCAGTGCTGAGAAAGCCCAGAAAGAAACAAGCCCTATGCCAGCTTGTAGGTGAGAGAGAGAGGAAAGCTGAACCCTAACAGAGATTGACAGCCATCTTGCTTCAACAAGTGGCAACAGACTTGGGTGAGAAAGTACCTTTTACTGTACCTTGAGTTGGACTCTTTAGGGCCTTGTAACTGTAAGCTTTTACCCCAAATAAATACCCTTTATAAATGTCAATAGATTTCTGGTTCTTTGCATCAACATCTCTTTGGCTGACTAAAACAAATGGAAATCACGGTTCTGAATTGTCTCAATGAATTTTTGCACCACAAAACATAAGGAGGGCCCAAGAAACACATGAACATTCCCTCATGCTGTTGTAAAGCAGAAAGAGAAGGCTGCAATTCACGCTAACCTTTCACCTACCCCATACTGTTTTAGGCAAGACAGATTATTTCCCAATTACCCATTCTAGAATTTAAAGGAGATACACATGTGTGAAAGGCCAGTAAAAATTGTAAACTGGATTACCTAAATAGTTCTAGTTTCATAAAAAGTTACCAGTTTAGTTTCAGGTATATATAATTACCAGTTTATTTTCAAGTATAAAATAGTTACCAGTTTATTTTTACCAGTTTATTTTCAGGTATAAAATAGTTATAGTGCACCTGTAATAGACCAGTGTATCTGTATTCCATAAACCTAATACAAAGTATCTGTACTTCATATCACTATTTGCTACTTTTCTTGAGTTTCACATGGACACTTAAAAAGTTAAACAGCTTTCCCATGTGTGTGTCTCCGTGCGTGCCTGCCCTGCTTGCAGTCCCTGGTGGAAAAGCTCACCTAAGTGACCTCATCACCCTTGGACCCAGCTCTCTGAAGCATAGGAAGACTGCAGAGAGAAGGACAGGGCAGATGCCAAGAGAATCGGAGGCAAGATACCAAACCCCTCCCTCTGGAGAGACACGGAGAGTCTGTGAGAAGAAGAGTATTAGGACCCAAATATTTTCGAGTTCCAGTTCCCAAGAAGGTTCTGTGCACTGTTTCTGTGTCTTTGATTTCCTCTTGCAGCCTAAACAAAATCACTCCATCTGTTTTTATTTTTATGTTTGAGCTCATATCTTAGGTTGGGTTCCCTAGAAGTTGACTTCTAGATGAAGATTCTTATGCATGTGATTTGTTAAGGAGAAGCTAGAACGAAGTGGGGACAGCATTAAAGAGAGGAGGAGAGTAAGCTGCAATTTCAGGCAAAGCCCATGGAAGTAGAAAGCTGAGACTTCATATTCCTGTACCATCAGTTATTGACTAAGGGCTGCCCTTGGGGGGGTGGGGATGCAATCTTCCAGGCGCCTCCAGTTCTCTGTGTGTGCAAGTTAGTAGGCTGAGTAAAGTCCAAAAATGTCACTGGTGAGGCCACTGGAAGCAATAGCATAGCTAAATCAGGACAAAGGCTCACAGAAATGGTCAAAGGGTCAGTTTACAGCATCTGCTATAACTGATTTGTTTGACTACCCATGCCTACAATTAAAAGGACTTTTTAAAATACATAGGCAGGGAAGCGGCTGTGGCTCAATCAGTAGGGCTCCCGTTTACCATATGGGAGGCCCTGGGTTCGGTTCCCGGGGCCTCCTGGTGAAGGCAGGCCCGCCCGCGCGGCGTGGTTAGCTGACCCAGCGAGCACAAGCAGCAAGGGGGGGATAAATGAATAAATAAATAAAATCTTTAAAAAAAAAAAATACATAGGCATAACCCAAGAGACTAATGATGAAAGAGAAGAACAAGATTTTTACAAAAATGGGAAGATCAACTCCTAAAAGCAACTTTAGGGCACATTCCTAAGTTCATCTGAAAGAAAGTTGCATGTTGAAGCTTCTCAGACTTCTCTAGTCACTTAACTTTGAAACGTTCAACTTTGAGAAAGTGTTCTATAAGCAGAGGAAGAGAGGCCAAGAACTCTTCTTCACAGCACTTCTACCAAAGACTTACCAGACATTATAGTTAGATCACCTTGTATGGTGTGTCCCTTAGTCTAGTGCCAACTTTAGTACCTGACTGCTATTTACATTTCAAATTTTTATCTATCAATAGATTCAAATCTAAAAGTATCAATGCCTACCAGAAAAATCTTACTTTTTGATGCCTCACTATGGTTGCCTTCCCTTTATTCCCTAATTTAAACTTGGCATGCTTACAGTTTTTAAAGTGCTTCTGTGACTTGGCTTGGATTTAAGATGCCTCATCTAACACTAGTAACTTCTAAAAATTGATGTTATGTCAGAGTGTATTCTTCTACCCCTTTAGTCTTTTGTAGTAATAGCACTATCTCTTAATCAGAGCCAGAGATGAGAAAAAAGGGGAACTGGGAAATTGCCCATTCTCCCTACAAGTTCTAATTGTGCCTCAAAAGATCTGTGAAGTAGGAAAGCTTGTTTTCAGCACTCATCCCTCATCCCTACCCAGTTCTACAGTTAGTTCTTTCTTTTGCCTTCTGGATCTATGTGTCTTTTGGCCATTTCCTATTCTCATTTCTCCTTGGCCACTTCGGGTCCTAAACTGTGGATGCATCCCCCTATTAATCTGGGAAGATGCGTATGGTTTGAATCTTTTTCAACTTCCTTCTCTCCCATAGAAATTTCCAGGATAGGAATTGGAGAAAAGAGCACGATAAACAAAGAGTGAAAGGAAAAGTCTGGAGAGTGTTGACATAGCAATTTGTACCAATTCATAAGTGGGGAAAGAAAATTAAAGTGGCCTATAAAAGTGCAAGAACTCTATCTTAAATATGGATATTCCAGCACAGAACTCATAATACAGAAGAAGCAAAATATACTAGATTTGTGTCTTTATGAGGTAAATGGTACAGTATTTACAACCTGCACTATTAAAGCAGGTAGACAAGAGTTTCAATGTTAGCTTTGCTACTTGTCAGCTGTGTGCCTTTGGACAAATTATTTAACATCCTTTTAACTTAGTTACCTCATCTGTAAAATGGGGCTAAGACTCACGCGGCAATTTTGGACACTAAATGAAACATTTTGTGCACATGCTCTACAAAGTCTTGGCACATAGTAGGTAGGCAATGAGGATGAGGTTTGGATACTACATGGCTGCCTAGATGTCTCTTCAAGATTATGCATCCTGTCATATGGGTGTGCCTATTTTTATGTCTTTAGCTCATCACAAAAATAACTTTCAGTTTCTATGATCAAAACCAAAAAGAAGTCAGATTGAGCCTGTAGCATGTTTATGAGTCATTTAATCTCTTTGGCATCTACTTTTCTCTTCTATTTGTAAATTGTTTATTAGATATTGTTCTCTTGGGGAGAAGTACAAACATGCCTCTAGCTCACTCAGGCTCCCAGAGGGTCCCTCTAGGACACATAATAATTTTTGTCACATAGTAGGTGTTCTATCAATGTTTACTGTACTGAATATCATTGACCAATATGGATAATACCAGTGCAGAATTAATGGGCCAGATATCATTTTGTTACTGAAAACATCTTTATGGAGTTGATCTAGCAAATAGGTAAGCTTCCAAGAAAATGTATAGGTAAGAAACATAAAGTACATAAAGTAAATAGGTCACTTATTCTTCCATTCTCAGAAAAATTTACTGAGCAACTACGATGTGGTAGACATTGTACTATGTACTGGAGATATTCAGAAATTTGGGCATATGGGTGATATTTAGGACAGAGGTACATGGGCAATATTTACAATACCTGATACATGGGTGATAGAATACTTAGCCAGTAGTGCTTGAGTGCTGATAAGAACTGGTGCTGGTGGTGATGTTAGAGTAGTACCCTGGAGGTGCCCTTTAGTAATGTCAGAGAATAATTGGATTGTGTATTTTCTTAGACTTAGTGACTAATAATATTTTTCTCAATAATGTACTAGTCTTTGACACAACGTTGTTACAACTGACATACCTGCCACAGTTGATCACTCATTCCCCTTCTTATACACTTTTTTTCCCCTCTTGCTTCTGGGATATTACACTCTTCTGATTTTTCTCCTCTTCTCCCATATCTCTTTAGTTCTCTCCTCTTTTATATACACACTCCTCATCCAGTATCCTGGCTGTAAATGCCATTTGCATACTGATGATCCCTAAATTTATTTCTCCAGTCTAAACGTCTCTCCTGAAGTCCAAACTAAAGCAGCCACCCCCTGCCAACAGGGAGGTCTATTAGATGTTTCAGTAGTAAGATGTCTAAAATGTATTTCCTCCTAACATATTCTGCCTTCAGGCTTTTTGTCTCATTTGATGGCAGTTACTCAGGCCAGAAGTTTTGAAACATTCCTGATCCTTCCCTTTCTCTTACACACCTTAGTCAACACATCAACAAACCCAGTTGGCTTTACCTCTAAATTACAGTCAGAATCCTTCAATTTTCAACCACCTCTGCAGTTACCATCCTGTTCCGAGTCACTTTCATCTCTTGCCTGAATTACTGCAATAGCCTCCAACCAGATTTTCCTGCTTCTACAGTTACCTCTTTACAGCTGTTCTCACTACAGTGGCCAGAATGACCCTTTAAGTCAGATTATACCACTACTCTGCTCAAAGCTCTCCAGCGGTTCTCTGTTTCACACAGCACAAAAGACAACTTTTTTTTACAATGGCCTCCAGGACCTACAGGATCTGGCTACATGTTACCTCTCAGAATTCATGTTTTGCTTCTCTTCCCCAAGCCTGCAGAATGTGGTAAAAGTTGTACTTTGAAGAAAATCCATAGACTTGGATACTTTCAGTATAACAAAAAATAATTTAAAATTATTAAGTTTTCAATTCAAGAAACAATGATAGTAATCAAGCAAGCAACTATTAACTGATCTTTGATCAGTGGGAAAATGGGTAATTTATAAATTTTTCTTTGTACTTTTCTGTCATTGTCCACATTTTTACAATAATCATATTTAGTTTTGAAATCAGTAAAAAACAATGTTTTGTTACAAAATGCAAAGTTCAGGTTAAAAAGGATAACTTATTAATAGTGGAGAATGAAGTTAGAGTTAACCCACCAAGTATGGCGAAGGAGAAAAATGTAATTCAAGTTTTATAGTCTGTGTGAGTGATTTAGCCATAGTAAGATTGAATTAATTAATAAAGCAGCTTCAAGAGGAAAGGTATTTCTGAGCACTCTGGGTATTGGGTGCTGGAGGAAAGAAACCGGTATGCTAGGCTAGGCCAGGTCAGGCCGAGGCTGAGACTCGGCAATGGAGAGGGAAGCAGTCTTGGTGCCAAGGGCCTTTCCTCAGGCCCTGCCCTCTGGTTTATACCTGCAGGCACAGGCTACAGAAAGTCAGGAACTGTGTAGAAAGTGTAATTTGCTACTCAGGTCTGATTTCTGCTGTACCAATGACCTCAGCAGTTCAAGGGCAGCAGGCTTTAGGGGTCTCACAGTACCCCTGCAAGGGACCCTGTTTCATCACCTTTACCCCACTCTCCAAAGGGCAAGGAAGTCTGAACCAGCAGGTCACCTTTCTGTGCTAAGCCTTCTGTAGATTTTATCTTATTTAACCTTCACAACCATGATATGCACCCCCTCAAAAATAGCCAGAGCCATTCCCTAGAAGCTTCCACTCAGATGGTTTGCTAAGAATTGTTCACATAGACTTTCTAGGAATTCTATGCTTAACTTGAATTATGACTTTTCTAGTGATTAAACACTTTACAATGTTATTGTTGAAGAAGATCTGACTTTAATATACCATGCTCACCCTATCAATTTCATGTGAGGTCTCCCTCCCATCCTGGTCTTGAGATCACACCATCTCTGGTCATAATCTTAGGGTCCACATTCATGGGCCTGTCTACTCTAGTGCATCAACAATTGTGGTCTCATTGCCTGAAAGTAAGATCCATTCACTAAGCCTGGGTAGTCAGTATAGTAAAGAGCTGGGCCAAAGTCTGAATTACCTTGAGCCAGCAGGTCAATTTGTTTTTGGATTGGAGTACCATGTTCCAACACAGAAGTGGCTGTGCTCTTGGAAAGCTATTTTTCCATTTTGTTTGACTCTAAACGATCAAATTTCAGGAAAAGTCACAACTGAATCCCCACATCCCACCACATTTCATTTTGTTCCAGGAGGACCTCAAACTAAAAAGAAATATCCCCAGTGCTTATGCTGACAGGAAACCTAATTAGAATGAATTCATTCTGAGGTTTAACCACAAAAATGTCCAATAAAAGAAGCCATTTTCCCCCTTGAAACAATAAAATTGTCCATTAAAAAAGTAGCCATTTAAATGATCCTCTTCAATAGTCTACCCTTCAACTAAGATAAACCGAGTTTTTATTTGTAAAATTTATTATATAATACTATTATTATTGTTATTTTTTACACAAACTGAAGCAATTCATAGGTTAAAGTCAGTGTATTTTTCAGACCTTGTGAAAGTCATGCTCCCACCCCTTTATATCTTATCTCATAAGAGTTTTATATAAGATTGTAAAATGAATTGTGAATGCTCAGTTCCAGCAAACATAAATGAGTTATCATAGCAACTTAGATTAACCCTTAAGATTGATGTATTTGCATATATCTTTTTGTTTGACCTTAATTTTCTATTTTAATGCTCTTAACTGTATAGTTCTGTATTATAAATAGTTTTTGCTTTGGAAATATGGAATAAAATTTCACTAGACACTTTTTTGAATGATATGTGAATACCATCCTGAGACAAAGCAGAGTGACAACTTAGAGAAGAAAGAGAAGGATCTCTAAGGATTTATCCATTTTGTCTTCGATGAATGAAGCAACTGCACTCTTTCTTTCCTTAAAAGCCCTTAGTTATTTTCTTTATTCAATTTACAGCATAAATAGAATCTCCCAATTGTTTGAGCATTGTTCAACTTAATGTCTGTGTGTTATTTCCCTATTTAGTTCTGAACTTTTGCATGGTAGTTGCAATTAAAGCAAAGAGCAATACTGATGACTGAACAGAAATTATTTGCAGCTGCTGGGCTTTTTACCCTTTGTTTTGTTTTCTGGGATTTGGTTGGTATCTTCCTCTAGACAGGAAGATCTGGCTACAACTGTCATACAACAAAGCAAACCCTTCTGATTGAATTGTACTTCCTGTGTAATATCACGGGACCTGCTGATGGTAGGTCATTGGCAAACATGGTGAAGCAATAAAGTTGTTTTTCCAACAGAGTTCTACATTTTCTCAATTTAATGTTTGGTTCAATTAATCAGTATTTTCCTTTCAAATAGTAGAAGGTTCATATCTCTGGTAGGCTTGTTTTTTGCTAATTAAAGATCAACTAATCCTCAGATCCTAAGAAACTGAAGTTGTCATCAAGTTTATGGAAGCACAAACCAGTATAGCTGCCTTATGACAGATTGTCTCCAGATACCATCCTGGATAGTTTCTGAATGGTTTACTTAAGATATCCAGAAGAGAAAGCCAGAGCTCTAATTAAATTAAATTGCAGATAATCTGCGTGCTAAAGTCTTAACACATATTTCCTTCAGCCTTTTCCCCCCTTTATCTGTTTTTCACCAAAAAAAAAAGAGAGCAAGTTACGTTTTTCAATGTATCAAAATCCCTCTTTTAATATTTTATTTTTAATCTAAGTATTACATGGTGAAAAACTAGAATTGTTTCGACTTGCTTATATTGAAGAATTGGAGTGTATCTTCAAGTAACATCTTAGTACAAAGTACACGAGGCTGTCTTGGTATTGCAGTGTGCAGATGGCTCCATTCTAGTGCTTTCTGAGATGTGGCTTTCCCTTCTCTGGTTCATCTATCAACTCTGTTCCAATTCAATGTTTTCTCTATTTCCCTAATCCACACTCTCAGTCTTCTCTAATCTGCTCTCCCTCATAGATGCCCATGGTAATGTATTTGATATGTGCTTAAAATATATATGTAGCCTTTAGTAATATGCAGTGTTTAAGTCTTTAGTTTACATGAATGGCATTGTGTTTCCTCATTTTGTTTCCACTTTATTCGCTAAATTCTTAATCATTCCGTTTCTCACTTTTCTACTTATTGCTGTCTTGTGTTTCATAGGATACACTCACTTCATTCCCCTAAGTCTCTTCTAATGCCCCAGTGCAATGACCATCCATATACATGTACCTGAAGACCTAGGTGAAGATTTCTCTGACTATATCCCAGCAGTGTGATTGCTTTGTCATGGGCCATACACATCCTTCCATTTTCCATCTTTCATATATTTTCTAAAATCCATCAACCACCGATAGCCACCTGACTCTTTGCTGTTATATGTTTGTACATTTTGTGCTCCTATATTTTTACTTCAGTGAGGTCTTTAGAAAGACTGAAGACAAATGTGTGTTCTCAGTACAATATTTGAATTGCATCTCAATCCATTTCCTTTTCAGTGAATTATAATTAGTTGGGGTATGGCACAGGGGTGAAGAGTAGGAGAGATCAGGTAGAAAAGACATTCCTGTCTGTGGTAAGCTGGTGTGCAATCGATCATAAATGTTTCATTGAACCCATTACCTAGGAAGTGGGACATAGAATAATATGAAAGATAGCATCTCACAACGGTAGGTATTGGCAATCATCATTGTTTCATTATTTAGATGGCAACAGACTGACTTCCAACCCAAAAGCAAAACAGCATTTCTGAGTTCAAAAACCTGTTTCCTTTATCAACACCCTGGTTCCAGGCCTATAGCCATTGGGACCCTGTAGCAACTTGGTATTATTTATGAATTCCAAAAATAAATATTGGGTTATGTTTATAAATTGGCCTGTTCCTCTGAGTATATGAGATTGTATTGGATTCAGAAGTTTCACTCTTACTTGATTAAATTATGATTAAGGCTTTGATTGGGCCACGTCAGTAGGAAGTTGAGTCCCTGCCCACTTTCACAGAGAAAACAACACAGTAGAGGAGTTAGTTGGAGTTGTTGAGCTGGAGCCCTGGGAAGTAAACACACCAGAGAAGAACACAGAGGAATAGAGATGGCTCCATAGACATGGCAGAGGCCCTGGGAAGAGAGAGAGCCTGAGAGTCAACAGCTGACCTTGTAGAGAAGAGAGCAGCTGAGCCCAGAGAAGAATGAGCCCCAGGAGAGAGACTAGACTTATCCCAGCATACAGCTGATATTGGAAGAAGTTGGGACCATGGAGCCTTAAGAGGAAGAGGGAGGTTGAACCCTTGCAGATGTCAGCAGCCATCTTGCTCCAACACTTGGCAACAGACTTTTGTGAGGGAAGTAGCTTTCACTTTATGGCCTGGTAACTGTAAGCTTCTACCCCAAATAAATACCCCTTATAAAAGCCAACAGATTTCTGGTATTTTGCTTCAGCACCCTGTGGCAGTTTGATATAGTTATGAATTCCAGAAATAGGTATTGTATTATGCTTATAAACTGGTCTGTTCATCTAGGCATGATTAAGTTATGATTAGGGATTTGATTGGGCCATGTCAGTAGGGTGTTAAGCCCCACCCCTTGATAGGTGGGGTCTCAAAGATAAAAGACATGGCAAAGGACAGAGATGGAGTTTTTTGATGTTGGAGTTCTGATGCTGAGTGTTAATGCTGAAGCCCAGGGGAGCAAGCACACAGAGAACCTTGGTCGTGAGGAAGGAGAGAAGGCTCCGGGAAAAGAGACAAGCTATTCACCTGATGGTTCACAGCTGGCCTTGTGGAGAGAGGCAAAGCCCAGAGAACCTCATAGTCTACAGCTGACCTTGTGGAGGAAACAGAGTTGCTGAGCCCAGAGAGAAACACAGCCCTGGGAAGAGAGAAACCCAAGAAGCCCAAACCCAGGCAAATGTTGGCAGCTGTCTTGCTCTAACACGTGGCAACAGACTTTGGTGAAAGAAGAAACTTATGCATTATGGCCTGATAACTGTAAGCTTCTACCCCAAATAAATACCCTTTGTAAAAGCTAGCCGATTTCTGGTATTTTGCATCAGCACCCCTTTGGCTGACTAATAAATACCTCTTTGACTGACTAATACAGACCCCATTTCTACTTTACTGTTTTTCTTCAATAGTGCAATGGTGCCATGTAGCAGTTCATTTGTCAGGACTCTTCCCTCTGTTACAAATGACTTTGTGATAGCTCTAACAAGACACCTCTGGGAATACTGCTATAAAGTAATCAGAATTGTGATTTCAGGGCCAGTCAACTAGGTGGATATGAGAGAGCTAAATGCAACTTGTACTTTCAAACCACTGGAGCCGGACTTTATAAGAAGGTGAATGTGTTGCTATCAGGCATGCCTTCGTCTCAAGAAGTCATGCCAGGGCATTCAGCTGTATTCCAGCACTTTTAAAATTAGAGTTTTCTAGATAAAAACTGGCAAGGATGTCTTTAGTTGGATTTGAAAAGTGAAAAGTAGCCAAGCAAGCCCCAAATGCCAGGGAATTCAACTATATTTCAAGTCCCTTAACCTCCCCCTTTCCATCCTCTATACCCATGACATTATCCAAAGTACAAGTTGCTCTACATTGTGCAGGCAGCAGTCCCACTGCAGTCCCACTGTGCCTTGCCCAAACTGGAACTCAACAGGTATCGCACTGAGACTAATGAAAGTGACGGCTTCTAGGGGGGCTGTGGTTTCGGGCTTGGCACTCAATTTGGAGTCATGATTCTGTCCTTATCTGTGTGCCAAATATAACAGTAATACAACTCTCCTTGCAACATTAGGAAGTTGCCATGAAGACAAAATGAAGTAATGTACCTGAAGGCTTAAAAGGCATTCATTCTGATCTATGATATTTTATTTATCAAAATTTCGTCTGGAGCTTTGTGCTGGATACAATTTTTGACATATTTAATCCTTATAACCCAATGAGGTATGTGCTCATTTTACAGATGAGGAAACAGAAACAGAGAATGTTTTTAAAAAAACACACAAAAACAAACAAAAAAATCCACTTGCCTAGAGTTACACAGCTAATAAATGGTGGAGATGGGATTCATACCTAGGCATCCTGGCTCCAGATTCCATGTTGCAAATTTTGGATTCAATTTGCTCAGATACCTTTTCTTGAGAGAGTGGATGTAAATTTGGAGCACTTTCTAATGCACTGTAATTTGTTACTTACACGTTATTCTCTTTATCCTTCACAATTTCAACAAATATTCAATTAACATCTGAACTAGGTCCTGCGTACATCGTACCAAGTGGCAACAAACCTCAAGGTGCTTTCACTCTAAAAGGAAGGATAGACAGTGAGTATATAGCAAATATTTCCAAATAATGGTGCTATTCTGTACTTTGATCCTTAATAGTAATCACTTTTTCATATTTTTTTTTGTTTATTTGACTAAGTTATCTTGTTTATTATTTTCTCCCCTAGAATGCAAGCTCCATAGGAGGATGGTTTTTATTTTCTTCCCTGTAATCTCCTAAATTCCTAGAATAGTGTTTGCACATAGTGGAGGCTCAATGAATATTTGATGAATGAATAATTACAACAGGCTGAATCAAAAGGAAGAAATGAACAAAGTGCCATGATTGAGAAAAACATATGCAGCATCTGAAGTATGGAGATGGCCAGAATCTTCCATGTGGTCACAGAGCCCGTGCATGACAGAGGCATCGCTCAAGCATGAGGCCAGGCCCATCTGACTCTATAGCTCCTACTGTTTTTACTCTTTCCATTTGCTATCTTCTGAAAAGTTTCTCTACCTAGGGCTTTTAAAAGAATTAGTTAAAAACTCAAACCACTCTATGAAACAAACTCCTTATTTAGCACATTAATATTTAGCATATTTAACTTTAGCAGACATAGCAGCCAATTACAAATAATATTTATACAATCTTGGGCAGTTCCTCCCCACAGTGTTGATAAAGGCCTCCACCAGGGGAGGTTTTGGCACTGTCTCTGGCCTAGTCCTAGCCTAGGTCTTCTTTGCTTGCCCCACTTCTGTATCTCCAATCTGAATTTCCCACAGCCTAAGTTGTTCTTGCTTCCAGTGTCAATGAAGTAGTCTCTGTGGCAGACACAGTCAGGATATCTTTAGAGTCTACAGCTACAAGACCCAACACTCAGGAGTTATAGTAGCCATGCTTTCCATCTTGTGTAGAAGACTGATGAATGGAGCAAAGCAGAGGGGTGGAGAGATTCCTTACAGTTCAAATTGTCCCTTGTCTCCAGCTGCATTCTTAAAACTGAATTTTATAAATTACTCTGGTGTCCTTATGAATAAGATCATCTTACCACTTACCTAGTTCAAGTTGGTTTCTACTATGTGGTTACAAAGCAGCCTAACTAATACAATTCAGAGTCTCACTGACTTCAGTTGCTCAAAGATTGGTCCTGAGCGGCAGGCTTTCTATGTTGACTTATATTTCTGTCTAGAGTTTTACTGTACAATGGAAGAAACTTCATGTGTTGCCATAAAGTTTCCCTTTGACTGACTCAGAACTGCAGTGGTGAGAAAAGCTTTATAGGCCTTTTTGGGTTTTGACAGGAAGAAAAGAACCTGCGTGCAGTCTGTGATGATGCTCCATTTCTTGACACAAGACCTCCTCCAGAGATCCTGCTCCTGCCACTTGCTCCTGTGGGGCAGTTATCTGTTTCCTGAAGTTTGTAAACCTGAGAGCATTCATTCAGCCAATACTTGCTCAGTATCTCTAAGTTCCAGGCTCTCTGGCAGGGGTAGAGGTAAAGACTGAATAAAGACAGGTTTTGCCTTCAAGGAGTTCTCAGGGAGAAGGAGAAGCAAATAGGTAAGCAAATAGGTGTCATTATGGGGCATAAACAAGTTGAGGTGAAGGGAGGAAGGAAAAAATGATTAATTTGCTTAGGATGATGGATTCAAGGAAGGCCTTGTGGAGTAGGTAGTAAGGAGAAGCACCTCAGAAGATGGACAGGAGCTCACAAGGCAGAGAACAGACAGACAGTTTATATGAGCAAACCAATATGAGCGACATGGCATGGCACATGGTGCCATTGAGATTGCTGGAGGGCAGAGTGAGAAGCTAGACTGACAACAAGAAGAGACAGAAGTATAGGCAAGGAACAAATCATGGAAGGTCTTTTTACCCTGCAATCGAAATTAGAATTAATTCAGTAGATCTATGACTCTCTAAATTTTATTTTATATAAGAATTTCCTGAGAAGCTTATTAAAATTCAGATTCCTGGACCCCATCCCCAGAAATTGTGATTCAATAGGGCTAGGGTGGGAGCAAAATATCTTTATTTTTTAAAATAACAATATCCTGATGTGGGTGTACCACAGAGAAACACTTTGAGAATCAGTTGTAAAGAGGATGGGAAATGAGGAGGTGGTTTTGTGAGTAAGAATAGCATAATTAAGTTGTGTTTTAGAATGGCTAGAGAAAGAATGAGAAAGGATATGGAAGAAGTGGCAGGACAATCATGGAGGAGGTTATTGCAGGGACTAGGGAGAAATTATAAGGCCACAGCTGAAGCAATAAAAAAGGGAGGACAGCCTGAGAGACAGGCAGGAAGTGGAATTGATGAGGTGTTAGTGACATTAGCTTTATGGAGTTAAGAAGACGGTATGTGCCTTAAGTGGCTAGTTAGATGGTGTGGCAGTTTGAGTCTTTTGTGGGTCCCAGAAAATTATGTTCTTAAATTGAAACTTTTGTGAACCTTTGATTAGAACAGATAAGTTAAGACCATTTGATTAGATTGCCCACGGTAGGGTGTGACCCAAGGTGGGTTTTAATGTTCTTACTGGAGTCCTTTATAAACAGAGGAATAAAAACCACAGACACAGAAAAAAGTTGCAATGACAGAGAGAAACCTCCAGAAGTTAAAATCAACAAACCCGGGAGAGAGAAAATCTGCAGATGGAGCAGGCCGAAGCAGAACTAGCAATGAGGCCTGGAGGAGAGGAGAGAGAGAAGCAGACACTGCCATGTGCCTGATCACTCACAGAGTGAGCCTGGAGTGAGCCTGGAGGAGAAAGCAGAGACTGGCAGAGCTGCCTTGCCATGTGGCAGGAGTCCAGGACTACCAGTAGCCAACTTTGGGTAGTAAGCTTTGCCTGATGCCTTGATTTGGGAGAATGGGAGCCAACTTAGTATAGTGGTTATACTGTACTGCATGTACATAGTACTAGTATATAGTACTATACTATACTAGTATATAGAGCACAGACTGCCTGGGTTCACATCCTGGTTCTATCACTTACCAGCTCTGTGACTTTGGACAAGTTATTTAACTTTTCTGTGCCTCAGTTTCTTCATCTGCAAACGGGCTTAATAATAATTCCTTCTTCACAGGATCTTTGTGAGAAATTAACTGAGTTACATATTTGTAAAACACTAAGAATAGTGCCTGGCAGACATTAAGTACTTTATGATAAATAAACAATCAATAAAATTTTATTAATGTTATGAATATGGATAGTAAAATGGGAGAGTCTCTACTGTGCTTTATGCCTCCCTCTCACAACCCTTGTCAAGGCCACAGGC
Organism: Tolypeutes matacus; assembly: GCA_026826555.1. Classification (NCBI taxonomy): domain Eukaryota; kingdom Metazoa; phylum Chordata; class Mammalia; order Cingulata; family Chlamyphoridae; genus Tolypeutes; species Tolypeutes matacus. The sequence continues at coordinate 24,227,731 of JAKSZT010046586.1, forward strand.
TCTGTAGCTGGAGGTATATTTTAAATAAAGGAATGATGGTGGGTGGGTACTTTCTCCTCATGATGAACTGTGTTTTTTGTTTTGTTCTGTTTTGAGAAGTAGAGGAGTTTGGTTCTCACAGCCAAGAACTCCAAATCTCCCTCCTGGGACTGTCTGTAGGAATTGCACTTCACTGGAGACCAGAGACCTGCCTTTCTGAAGTGTTTTATGATTCATGCTCAAGGGAAGAAGAGTTGATAAACTGGTATCCAGGCTTCCTTCTTTCCTCTCAGCTCCATCATCGCTATTGGCCAATGAAATCCAGATGCAATTTCTACACATTGGAGAAGCAGGAGTTCTGTCCACCAATTAGAAATTCCCTGTATCCATAAAAAGTGTAAAAGAGAGTTCTGCAAATGTAGGGCTAGATTAGCTTGATTTTTTCTGAATGCTGTTTATGGATTATAATACTGTTTTATCTGTAATGTAAGGAGATATATTGGGAAAAAAAGCCTGGGAGTTAAATTCTGGGCTAAAGGATTTTAGCTGGCAGAGCCTGCTGTCCAAGGACCAATATGTAAATTATTGTGTGATATTCTGAGTAGTGGAAACCACAATGACCTTTCTCTCTTATCCAAATGTTTTTATTCCCCTGATGTATTTCTGAAAAGTGATTCTCTCAGCAAAAAAATGGTATGAGGGAGAATTTTTAAGTGACAACTCTAGATCTGGAGGAATGTATTTTTCTATCTTTTTCTATTTGTTTCATAAAACCTATTATTGAAAGATGATTTTAGAAGTATCAGTTTAGCATTGAATAGTTAAGGGGATGATTAGAAAGAGAAAATTCTAATGATTTTTTTTTTGCAAACAAGGTCACGAAACTAGGAAAAACTTATCCCTTTGCAAAATTAGGTGTGACTTGTCTTTGGCATTCCCAATTTCACTTTTCTGAAGAGCACTGCTGTCTACGGCCATACCACGCCCGATTTCATCTGAAGAGCACTGCTCACCTGCACTTTCTCATTCTCTTTGATTCTTCTTAGAAAAACCTCCTCTTTGGAAATGTTCCAATAAACTCATTCTCTTGTTCAAGAGGTGGATGATTGGTAAAGATTAATTTTTGACCTTTACCTGTGGTAATTGCATTTTAACAGTGTTTGGAGTCCAAGGTATAATAACTCTTTGATAATATAACTTAGAGGCTTTAGTCAGCTTAGTAGGAAGACATTATTGTTTTAGATCTGTTGTGCCAAGTCCACCTGAATTATCCTGTTTAAATTGCTTTACTAGTGGGGAGTGTAGAAGAGAGGTCTTTGAGACTCTGAGACAAGTATCCAGAAGCAAGCTCACATTCAGACAGGCCTAAAAATGGGTCATAGGGTCACCTGGCAGCTGTGCTTCACAAATCACTCACCAAACTGATACCTTTGGAGGGAAAAAAATGCCCCTCCTTTCTCCACCCATGTTCCCTCTTAATCCTCAGAAGGCTTCCTCAGAAGAGTTATGCCACCCACATCTCTGATCTATGGCCAAAGAATTAGGCATTTCACATTACCAGTCCCAAATAAGCTTATCTAGAAAAAGCCTTCTAGGTCACAAAAATTTCTCCCTAGGCAAGGTCAGGCTTACTTGGGCCCATTATAAACTGTACAAAGTTAGAAAAAAACATTAATGTGCTTCTTGGGAACAAATAATTGGATAGAGAAAAGTCATTTAGGAATCAAAGCCCATAGGTGTCAAAAACTGAAAGATTTTGCCCTTTTTCATTTTGGACTTGTGAAATTATTCTTTTTCAATTTCTTCCAAATTCAGTTCTCAATCTTATGATACAGTGCACATGTAGTGTTAACAATATACGGAGAGTTTTGAAAAACATGGCTTATATATTAACACATACCTGAAAATGAATTTGCCATATCTGGGGATTTTGTGGTACCTCAAACACCCTGCAGAGATCTGAAACTGGAAAAAGTGGACACTTTTCTCTATTCATCCAATTCTCATCAATGTCTCATTCCCCAGTCCCTAAGGAGATGAAAGTGGATCAACTCAAACAATACAGCACCATCTTTGAGCTGCTGTCTCTCGCTCCACTTGAGACGCATCAACTAACTTGGTTTGTAGAGAGAAAGCTGGATGGATATGAAGAGGGAGAGAGGAGAAGATGTCTAGATCCGGAAAAAAAAGATGTGCAGTCTGACTGAGTGATAAGGGCTCCACCTGCATTTCTCTCTCTTCCCTTGTGGTAGCAAAATAATGGACCCCCAGAGATGTCCATTATTACCTCATATGACCAAAGGGATTTTGCAGATGCACTTAAGGTTAAGAACCTTGGGATGGGAGGATTATCCTAGATTATGTGGGTGGGCCCAATTTAATCACCTGAGTGATTAAAATGCAAGAGGGGGAAAGTGGGTGTGGCTCAAGCGATTGGGCCCCTGTCTACCATATGGGAGTCTAGGGTTCGATTTCCAGGGCCTCCTGGTGAAGGCAAGCAGGCCTGCCGGAGAGCTGGTGCAACAAGATGATGCAACAAAAAAGAGACTCAGAAGAAAAAGACAATGAGAGACACTACAAACCAGGGAGCTGAGGTGGCTCAAGCAATTGAGTGCCTTTCTCCCATGTTGGAAGGTCGCAGGATCTATTCCTAGTGCCTCCTAAAAGAGAAGATGAGAAGAGAAGACAAGCAGACACAGAAGAACGTGCAGTGAATGGACACAGAGAGCAGACAGCGAGCACAAATGGCAAGGGGTGGGGGAATAAATCAAATAAAATGAATCTGAAAAAAAAAAAAAGCAAGAGGAAGGCAGAAGAAGTGTGATAGACATGAGACCTGAGAAGGATTTGACCCGCTATTGCTGGCTTTGAAGATGGAGGAAGAGGGGCCACAAGCTCTGCAATGCAGGTGGCCTCTAGAGGAGGTCACAGCCCTCAGTTTCCAGCCAGCAAAGAGTCAGGACCTTGGTGCCACAACCACAAGGAACTGAATTCTGCCTACAATTTGAAGAGCAATAAATGAATTATCCCCTAGAGAAGAAAGTAACCTACCAGTACCTTGTTGTAGCCAGGTAAGACCTGTACTAGACTTCTGACCTACATAACTATAAGATAATAAATTTGTGTTGTTTGTAGCCACTAAGTTTGTGGTAATTTGTTATGGCAACAACAGAAACTAACGTAAACCTTCTTCCCTTTGCCCCTTCTGATGATCACTCCCATTTGCCCCCAAGTTATTCTTCTACCCTGTCAATCATTTAAGATTAAAAAAGCAACAGCAACTTTCGATGAGTGCTTAAAATGTGCCACACAGTATGTTAAATGTTACCTGCATGTTATGTTTAATTTTCACGACAGTACTTCTGTTAGATGATCAAACTAAGGCTTAAAAAGGTTAATAGAACAATGTCACATTGCAGTAAAATAAATGATATGACCTAGATAGATATGAGCTGGGAATGTCTTAACCCTCAGAATCCATGTAAAAATGTCTTGAACCTTGCCAGTTTCCCAGCTTGTGAAAATCCAGTCCTTCCTAGAAATTTGCTCATTTACCACTGATATCCTTTTGGTAGGTAACATAACACAGAAAAAGTTTGAGCAGGGCAAGGGTTAATTACTGCTCCCAAAACTTGCTATCAGGATGTAATTAAAAACAAGTCTCATATCTAATTCTGCCACAAGTACAAACATTTATTAAACAAGCACTCATTAGCATTCAGGACCAGCATAGTTCACAAACCTGTAAACTTAGTGAGTTCCAGTATTTGTCCTTTCAGGTGCTGCAGCCACACCTTGTACAAAAGGTTCACTCAAGCAGAGTTGACCATTTTCCAGAGACAGGATTCTGTTACCGTTAGAGTTGGCACTGATAACCACCACTCTTTTTAAACCAATGGCTGTGTACAGGACTTCTTAGAGATCAAGCACTCCAGAATCTTATACCCTGCTCAAGCCATGTTTTAACCAATCCTCCTATCTTGAAGACCTTTTAATTTCACCAATGAGTCCATTTTTAAAATTTCATCACACAAATTAAGCCATTAATTTCACCAAAGAAAATCTGTTTTGATATGCTAATTATCAATGTCACCCTAAAAAGCCTCAGATGCTGATGGAGATAAAAGAGAGCCTTAGCTGTAGGCTAGTTGATCACCCCTGCAAGGTGATCAACTAGAGTTGAAGTTCATAAACAACTGGCATATACACAATATCACCCTGTCTCTGCTGAAGTAGTTTAAAGTAAATTACAGACATTGTAACATGTGTATTGCCTCTTTGGCCTTACATTGACTCACCTCCATCAAGAAATTCATTTACACAAAGAATTTCTTGCATTTGGTCAACTTTCGGCTGATTCCTCCTCTTTTTACCTTCCCCCTCTGTCAGAAAAGAAGCAAATTCCTCTCCTTGCTCCCTGCTTCTGTATCTTTTGAGCATGCTCTTGACATCTCACTCTTTAGTTCATAGGACTAATTAAAGTATATTCCTTCCAAACAAATCCAATGCTCCTCCTAAGAAGTATCTTTATGATTTAATTTATTCTTCCTCTTCACATGAGTATTTTGACCCACTTCTGTCTAATTTTAAAGCCTGAGCTTTTTGCCAAGACATACAGGATCACCTTTATTACACTATTTAATACCAATGACAGTGCGATTAAAAAAACAAGTAGCACAGCATGCAATTGTTACCGGATTTTGTCTAGTTCAAAAAAGTTCTTGACTTATGCTGTAGAAATGAATTTCAGAGCACGTTGGGTTAGTTAGGCCAGTAATTTATTGAGGTAAGGAGGGAAGAGAAATGGAAAAAAATAACAGATCACAGGTCCCTGGTAGAGAGTAAGGGGCTGAAGAGTGATAAAGACGCCTGGTTTATAGACTACAATTTCCCATTATAGATTGTAAATGCCCAGATTTTACTTGCATGTTGATCCGCGCAGGGGGCACATAGTGAGAGCAGGGCGCAGAAGCCAAGAGAGCCAAGAGCAGGGAGCAGGAGAGAGATTTGACCTTTGTGCTTGCTTTTTAAACCATTAATTATTCCACCCCTTTGCTAATGGCATGGGAAGAGTCCCAGCTGTTTGCTGTTTTCATTGATTACCCTACCCATCAATCCCTGGGTGGGCCAAATGGTAATGTCCCTGGAGAAAATCCGGGGCTTCCCTGGCTTCCGGAGGAAATCTTGCTCTGGATGGGAGAAATCTCACAAGGGTCTTCAGCAGCCATCTTGGGGGTATTGATTTCCATGTGGACTTCTTGCCAGGTTTCACATCTGTCTATTGATTCCCTATATGAAGGCTGCTTTACAATTGCTGATAAGCTTTGGGATATTTAGTTAAAATGTGATTAACAGTTATTTATTCAAGAGCAAGTATATTCCTGAGTTTTGAGGGGAGATAAAATGTAGACCAAAATTTTTGGAAAAAGCCTTTGCTTTTATAATTTATTTAAGAGAAGAGATTTTTAAAAAGTGTGTATTTTAAATTACTTTAGAACAGTTTCAAGCAGCATGTAAACAAATGCAAATTTAAGGAAATTCTACTTATGGTTCTGCCACTGAACAGATGTGTAATTTGGGGTAAGCCTCTACATTTCATTTGCTGCCTCTGATGTTGGTAAATGGTCTCTCCTCCTTAACAAGGATGCATATTGAGATTCTGTATCTATGCTTATGTCTTTATCTATAGAAGAGGGAGTGAGAAATACACATGCATATAGACTCATTTTTGTAAACTATTTGTTGTTGTTCAAATTATTTCCTCCTTGTGGCTCCCATATGTTTCTCACGAGAGTCTAAGTGAGCTTGTATGTACCTGTGATGAAACCCAATATATAAAAAACAGTCTATCTCCTAGGATTCTGATAAGGATCAAATGAGGTTTTATTTCTGGACTTTATATGCACTTAGTATAAAATAGGCATCGAATAAATGCTCTTTTCTGTGCCTCCAGTAAAAAAAAAAAAAAAAAAAGAAACCCAATATATAATTTCTATGTGCTACTCAAGCAGAAAGGTGCTGTGTACTTTTCAGCATAGTCAGTTTTAGCCAGTGGCCCACAACTCAAAAACCTTGTACTTTCCACTCAAGTAGCTAGATCCTTAATATAGCCCCCATCGTTCATGTTCAGTATGTAAAATTCAAGATTGTAGTAAAAGAAAAATAAATAACAGTGGATAATACTTTAAGTTTGCTTTCTATTTAGGTGGCTTTGTGCTTGAAGTGTGGTTAAAGAGATGTGCCTCTGTAGTGTCTCTGCGGCCTGCACTTCTACAATAGGAGAAGCAAATTCAAATGTCCCTGGGGGCCAGGCAGCTAACACAGGAGTTGAATGGCTTATATGGGGACAGTAGTATGGTTGGGGATGCATAACCCTTGTAAAAGCAGCAAGTGCCTCCCATCTCTGCCCAATTGTTGCCAACAGCTATAAGGGCCCACAGTTGTTGGGTACCCCAGATGTTTTAAGTGAAGCTAGAAAACTATGTTTTGTGTAAAATTTACAGGTACTAAATTACTGGCTTCATTTCTTTTAAAACTAAACTCTACCCTTGGGTTTGATCCACTTGTCTTGAAAATCACCATGTTGGAACTGCTCTTCTACAGTGATAATTAAAACAAAACAAAACAAAACAAAACATAAAACTTCCCTACTGGTGCTTTATTTCTTTGCTCATCAAAGAAATCTGTTTTCTTTAGAATTTCCTAAATGTATTTCAACATAAAATCTGCTTTTTTTTTTTTGGTGATGGAGGTATATGAGGACACAATATCTACAACTTCTTTGACCGTTGGACAGAACACACTTGGAAAACTGAGGTCACACATGGGAAACTGAGGTCCTCTGTCTGATCTCTGACTCCATATTTTTGTGATGTCCTTTCCATGATGGAACGATGCAAAAACTTATCCCTATGTTAAGCTCTCTTTGTGTTAGTGTTTCCAGAAGACTTTAAAACAGCACCATATTTTTCTTTTCTCAGTGGGAAGAAAGGGAGCAACTGCATAGACTTTCTTTCCCAAACCTCAAGAGACCGGGGCCAGGGCAATGACTATTTAATGGGTGTGGAGTTTCTTTTAGGGGTGATGAAAATGTTCTGGAATTAGATAGTGGTGATAGCTGCACAACACTGTGAGGGTTATAAAAGTCACTGAATTGTATACTTTAAAATGGCTGAAATGATGAATTTTAAATTATATGAATTTTATTTCAATCAAAAAAAGATCAATGTCATCGAGTCATGGTATATATTTACCATTAGAAAGGGCATGTAGTCTCAGATAAGCTTGGCTCGTTTTGTTTCGTTTTGCTTTCTGAATAGCTGGCTCTATTTCTCAAGTTTTCTCATATGATTCTTAATATCCCTAATATTCAACCTAAAATTTCCTCCCTGATAAATAAATATTTCCCATACTATTTTTATATGTTAAAGAGAGTAAACCACCATTTTCTTTCTAACACCTCCTCGCTGAGTGTCTGTAGACAAACCCACAAGAGAGCTCTATATTTCAAGGCAATGAAGTGCATCGAAAATTGGCAGGGAGTGGCATGTGTCCCCACAGTGCTTTTTAGCATTAACTTTTATGCCTTATTGAGCAGAACATATGGTTTAGGCTCTGTGCCACGTGTATTCAAATTATTTTTCAACATGCAGTTTTGATCAGAGCTGCATATGATGACATGTGGGAGCGAGTCTGGGAAATGATGGATGGTCTAAGTGGACTTTTAAATTATTTTCAGTGGTTTCATATTCATGTACTACCCCACAAAGTTCTCTGTGGAATTTCTATGCAAATAAAATTCAGCGTCATCAATATCAATTAGATTCATTTGGAAGATATGAATTCTGATGATAAAATAGCTACTATTTTGCAAAGCCAGTATCCCTCTAAGCCATAAACATTCATTGCTTCCAAATCTCTTCCTTGTCTTTTCAGCCTGTTCTGTATCAGTCATGGTGCCAATGCCACTGAGCCATTGGTTACTGCTTGCCACACTGGACCAGGCTAATTCTTCATGAGGACGTAGTCAAGTCCCTAGAGTTTCATGCTGCCATCTACCTACCAGGGTCAAGTCTAATGTTGCCCATCCCTGATGATTTCTGCATTTGGAGAGCTACAACTCTGTGGATTTTCAATGTTAAGGAGCACAGATGACAGCAAGGACATGTTTATTCAGCTAGTTTCCATATAAGTGTGCTCTACTACAGAAAGATTGCCAAGTATTTATGGTGGCCTCGTTCTTCTGTAGTGTGAATTATGCCATTGGCCCCTGCAAGAGCAATTTTAGCCATCTAGATGTTGCTCAGGACTTTTGTGGTCACATTGCATCTACCTCTCTAGATCTTATACCTGCTTCTCTTGCCTAGGGGTGTAAAGGAGGGGGCACTTAAGCATTAAGAGAACTTCAGTGGTCCTTCACACCCCTGGGAGAGGAACATGCTCTCTGTCCTTTTAGAATGAATCAGATACCCACATTAATCTGTCTTTTAAAAGTCTTCCACATGAATTTATAATAATAATTGACTAAAATTTTTGCATAAAATGTCACTTTACCAGCTTTCCTTTTGAATGGTCAAGATAACCAAGTAAAATTATTAGATCCTTGCCCAGATTTTTGGTGTTGAAATGGGAATGAATATGGAGGTTTTTGTGAGAATCAATGCGACATAGAAATGTTATATTTACTCTTACAGCAAACTGATGAAAACTCTGGCAATATATATCTTATGTGTGATGTAAGGTTATGAGGGACATTTGTAGCAATGGCAGAAGGAGCTTATATAAAAATGATGTGACAGTTGAATTTGGTGAAAGCCAAAAAAAGATTATATTTTTTAAACTAATCTATTCCTGTGGGTGTGAGACCCTTTGATTGCATTAGATTCGGTTAAGGGATATTGATTAAATCAGTTGATTAGATTGCTTTTGATTGGACTATGTCGGTGAGGTGTGACACAGGTTAAGTCTCAGCCCTCTTGATGGGTCTTATATAAACAGAGACACAGAGACAAATAGGACACAGAAAAGGGAGCTCTGCCATTTTGACTGGGCTATATGAAAGAAAGGACTCTAGGATCTCTAGCAGCTAAAACTGAAGCATGAATTCCCCAAGAGGCTGGGCCCATGAAGCAGCGCAAGGCTGAAGAGAAGGTGAGATCAGAGGGGAAGGCAGGGACCTCTGCAATCTTGCTTCATCATGTGGCATGACACCAGGATTGCCAGTAGCCAACTTCAGCGAGAAAACATTTCTGATGGTGCCTTGATTTGGACATTTCACTGTCTCAGAACTGTAACCCTTTACCCTAATAAATTTTTTATTATAAAAACAAACACATTTCTGGTACCTTGCATTGGCAACCTTGCATTGACAGCCTTTGGCAAACTAAGACAAGTGATTTTAAAAAGTGAAAGATTTATACTGTGATATATGCTCAGAGAGCTCTCAGTAATACCATATAATTAAATCAAATGGACAATCTCCTATTTAAAGTTTATTTCTAATTTAAATTTTGATAGATATTACATTCCTATGGTTCTAATATAAAAAAAAATACGAAAGAGAACACATTAAACATTCTCGTTTTCTTTCCCTCATTAATCCATTTCTACTGTCTTAGGCAACCATTCAGACTCATTTCTTTGTATTCTTATAGAGCAGGGGTTCTTAACCAGGGATCCAAGAACTTGAATTGAAATAAAAAAAAAAAAAAAAAAAAAAACATTATTCTTGTGGCGATGTGTTGGTGAGGGTATAATATGTTTATTAAATAATACACAGTATAGTGTGGATTTAGTAAGGGGTCCGTGGTTTTCACCTGACTGGCAAAGGGGTCCATGGAAAAAAAAGGTTAAGAATCTCTGTTCTAGAACAGTATTTCTCAACCTGATTTTTCATCTTAACTCCCCTAAGGAACCTTTTAAGATGTCTCTTTCCCAATTATTCCCCTCATGAAAATTCAATACCACAGATATAATTTATATCCATTTATGTCTATATGTATATCTGTGATTTATACATAAAAAGATTAAGATCCGCCCCCCACCAAGAACAAATATTTGCTCCTTTGGGGATAGCATCCAACTGAGAATGCATGTTCTAAAGGTATTTTATGCATATATAAGTAAATACAAATAACTTTTATTTTGCCCCCTCTTTTAACACACTAAACTCTGTGTTCTACCCTTTGTTTTTGTTTTTTTAACTCAACTATATCTCATGGTAATATTCCTATAACATTGCATTAAAAGTATCCCCATTCTCTTTTAATAGTATACAGTATTTCATTTCATAAATTTAAATTAATTTACTTAACCAGGTCCACAATTGTGGATATTTATGTTGTTTCCAATCTTTTGGACTTATAAAACATGCTACAATGACTAGGCTTGTACATATTAACTATTGAGGCCTGTGGTAGATTAAAGATGGCATGAATTCTTTGACATTCCTCCTTCAAGAAGTGGGGTCTATGCCTCTTCAAATTTGGGTGAACTCTATGGCTGCTTGACCAATAGAATAAAGTAGGATTGATGCTGTGCCAGATTCTGGCCATCTGTGTGAGCCATATTGGAAAGAAATAACAGATAATTGGAATACGGTCTTTATCTTATTCAACTGCCCAGCACCATTTGACATTAATTACTATTGCTTCTTGAAATACTGACTTTCTTTTGATTCAGTGGCACTACACTCACAGTTTTTCTCTAACTTCTCTGACCACAATTTCTCAGACTAGTTGTCGTCTCCTCCTGCCCTCAAACTTCACGTTAGAGCTCCTTCAGGCTTAGCCCTAGACCTTTTTTTCTCACTTATGTTCTCTTTAAGCAAACTCATCTATGCCCAAATTTTCAATCATCTGTAAAGAAATAATCCCCAAATCCATGTTTTCAGCACAGATCTCTTTTCTGACTTCCAAAACTGTGATTTCAACTACCCACTTTAACTTCTTCACTTGGATGCTTTAATGGCATCTCAAGCTCAGAACATATTAAAATGAACTAAAATCTTATGTTTTCTTCCAGTGTAATCAACTTCAGTGGATGTTATCACTGCCCAGTGGAATTCATGCTCTATCATTCTTTCTCCACAGCCAGTCCATTACCCAAACTTCTTGATTTTAACTTACTCATTCTTAGATCACACACTTTTATCTATCTCTGCTTCTGTTTTTCTTTACCTGATATCCATCACTTTCACTTGGACATGGCTACAGCCTGCTAACTGGTCTCCTAGGTGCCATTCTTGCCTCCCTTAAATCTAATTTCCTCCCAGAAGCCAAAGTGATGTTTTAAAATTGATTGCACATCAGATCATGTCATCCTCTGGTCATAGCTCTTAGTATTAATATCAAGATATTTAATATGTCTTCAAATACACTAAATAATTTAGGCTCCTGTTCACCTTAGCAAACCTCCTCTTCTGGCACCTCTTTGTTACATCATATGAGCAACACTGGTTGTCTCTTGTTTTTCATGGCATGCTTTCACCCAATTTTCTTCTTTTCATACTTATCACAATTATAAAAAATAATTATGCAATGGGTAGTTTTATGTATGTCTTCTTTAGTAGATTGTAAGCTCTATGCTGCATGGACTTGTCTGTCATGTTCACTGCTTTGTTATTCCCAACACAAGGCACAGGGCTTGGCACAAAGGGATTACTGAATAAAAGTTGGTGAATAGATTAATATGGTTTATCCTTTCCTGGTCTATAGTTTAAAGTCCCATTCTAAAAATTGTAACAGTTATACATCCTTCATCCTCCCAAGTTTTGATCCAATCTCTCAAGCATTTATTGCTGAATTTTTTAGGAGGAATCAACCATAAAATTATGTATGTCATGTGACAAAAGTTTTTCAAGTGTTTCTTTTTTTTTTTTTTTAAAGATTTTATTTATTTATTCATTTATCCCCCCCTTGCTGCTTGTGCTCGCTGGGTCAGCTAACCACGCCATGCGGGTGGGCTTGCCTTCACCAGGAGGCCCCGGGAACCGAACCTGGGGCCTCCCATATGGTAAACGGGAGCCCTACTGATTGAGCCACAGCTGCTTCCCTCAAGTGTTTCTGAAAGATGTTTTCTTTAATTCTTTTCTTTAATAAAGAATTATCCCATTCCTTCCTAACACAGCTAGTTTTCATTTTGCATTTTTAAAATGGTGTCTATTATATGTTGGATGGTGAATAAGAAATAAAGTTTAAAATATGGAGTTTGAGTCTTGTTATGGATTGCCTTCAAAAATAGGAAAAGATTTCCCCCTTTTGACAGAAAGGGAAAGAAGCTTTAGTAGCCTGGAAGCTGAGGTTTGGACAGATTGAAGGAGGGAGAGGGTGGACTCTTAGGAGGCCAGCTAGAAGAGTACTGCCATAATCTAAGCATTAACTGATTAGACCCAGGACTAAAAAGTTCAAATAGTTAGAATAGGGAGGAAGGTATAAATTGAAATATTGCAAAGAAACGAATGGTGGGACTTGGTGAAGTGTTGGATGTAAGTGATGGACAGTGGCAATCAAAGCACATACCAGAGTTTTCAGTGTAGTGTGAAGAAGATGGTGGCATTATTTGTGGAGACAGCAAACACAAAGGGAGTGTCTCCTACTCCTCCAGGGCACACATACTCACACTGTTGCCTTGAAACAGTTGCTATAAGCCCTGAATTCAATATATGGTGATTTCATCTTGGATTCTATCCAAGAAAGTTTATTCCTGGAAGTCCTAGCAGGATTTCATTACAACATCGTTTTTCATTTACAATATGATTATGCAACTTGCATGTAATAGGAGTCAGAAATAAGGCTCTAGAGTATTTGCCTGCTCTCTAAATTAGCCCAAAGACATAAAATCTGAAAGAAATCTGGGGTGTGTCTATCAAGCCAAGCTGATGAGAAGTAAAAATGCCGCTAAAAATGTACAATGTGACCTGTGCATTGATCCTGAATTCATTTTTGGTTTATGCTCACGGTCCTAAGGAACAGTACCATGACACTGTTAGTAGTAGGAGATGACCTGATTAAAAAAGCCTGGGCAGATAAAGTTGCCTGTGGGATGGTAGATATTTTTGGACTTCTCAGCAAGATTCCTGGAACCATTCTGTTTTCAGCATGGCCGGGATTGACCTCCTCTTGCAGTCCTTGGAAAAATAAATACTCACAGGTACCTTAGCACAGGAGAGGGGTGAGCCAGCAGGAGACAAAGCCGTGCCAGGCTCGAGATTCCCAGGAGATTTGTGAGCCCATTAGCATTGTCTTTTAAGAACTGTCCTCCAACCTTAATCCCCCATGGTCTCTAACGAGCTTTGGTTTCCTAATTTACACTAAACAGCAAGAGATGCTGTGGGACACAGCTGCCCTGACAGACTCATCTCTGACATCTAATCTCAAATACTGCCTTTTTTCTTGGCAAACATTTTTCATTCTGAAAGCAATTTCTCCTCCTTAAACTTTTTATCATTTCTTTTTCAACTGGATGGATATTTTGCTACAACGTTTAGTTTGTGCCTGGGATTTTCTTTGGCTAGGTAGGACTACTGTCTTTCTAGTACTGTGGATTTCCTTTTTCAGTTTCTAGCAGCCAAAGATAAAAAATCTTTGCTTAGAATGACTTCTTCTCAGCCAGTGGTTTTTTGGTGGATGAGAGATTAGGGAATATGCTGTCTAGGCTGTAAATCGAAGTATGTGAATGATTTGTTTAGTCACCTTTCAAGGCTCAAGTATTCACATTATATAAGTCAACTCATGATAGATGATATCAGAGGCACATGGGCAGCAAGATCTATTCCTAGAGCTGTGAAGTAGGAGGTAGAAATTTAGTCTTTTCCTGACTTGTTCGTTCATTTTTCATGATGAATCCTTTGGCTAGTCATTTGTATGTAGCCCTTCACTTTGCTTCCACATTTCCTGGTGGGGAAATGGAAATGATATGGAGGTTTTTGTGAGAATCAATGTGACAAATGGTTCATTTACTCTTGTAAATGGTGGATGTGCTGGATGTATACATTTTAAGTGTGATATAAGATTATTAGGGACATTTTGCAGTAATGGCAGGGATACCTTGTCTAGAAGGGAGTAGATCAAGTTCTAGTCTTTTACTCTCTTTGATCTTGGGTAACTTATTTAATCTCTCTAAGACTCATTTGAACGAGTCAATCTTATGTTTGCCAAAGCTCCTATTAACTCCAAAATCTCATAAATCTTTTCTAAAGCTTTTTGTCTAGAGTCCCTTCCTGAGAGTTTACTATTGCTCCAAGGTAAAAGCTGATCCCTTCAAGACTAGAAGGAGACTAGAGCCATTAGACTGTTTTGGACTTGGTGGGAGAGATGTGGGTTGTGGAAAAAAAAAGATCATGTAGGTAGAGAGGGTAAAAAGGAATAAAAGAGAAAGAAACCTTCCTTCAAGAGGAGGGGAATGCAAAAGCAAGGGCCATAGATCTCCAGGTTGCTGATTCTCAAATTTGTGTGTGTGTGTGTGTGTGTGTGTTAGAATCACCTGGAGGGCTTCTTAAAACATTGCTGGCCCCACCCCTAGAGTTTCTGATTCTGTGGGTGTGGTGCCATGCCCCCAAATTTACATTTCTAACAGGATCCCAATGATGCTGATGCTACTAGTCCCAGGACCTCATGAGAGACACTGCCCTAAGTCATTTTCTCATTTTCACCCACTGTGGCCTGAAAGTGAACATTTTAGTTCTAAAGTAAATTCAATTAGTAGAGGATTGATTGGGTAATTTTCATCTCCTTTACAGTTGATTCTAGGCTTGGTACTGGAAGAGACTGCAGCTTTGACTACTGTCACTTCTTGTTGCTTTTATGTGCAACAGGAAGGTGGACATCTACTCATTTCCTCTCTGCTGCCAAACATAACACACATTATTTTTTCATCCAACAAACATGTATTGAATTCTTACTGTGTTCCACTCACTTTTCTAGAAGCTGGGGACACAATGATGAACAAGTTACACAAAAATCCATCTAGTCATGGAGCTTATATTCCAGGGTATGGTGAAGCAAGCTCAATTCAAGGAAATCTCCCTGCTCCAAGGTAGGCAATCAGTCAGATATTTTCATTGATCACCTGATCTACAGCCAGCGTCCTAATACGTAGCTGAGGCTAGGGCAAGAATAATGCATGATCCACAAACTCACAAATCTTTGGGTTTAGTGGGCTGGCAAGACCAAAACATACGAGTTTCTTAGAGTGTGATTCGAGAAGTAATGATTGAGAATGCTCAATTTTTAACTAAGTGCTAAGTTGTGTGGTGCTAATTTTAAGGGCAATAGCTGAGAAGCAAGAATCAGCTGGAAAACGATCTATCCATCTGGCCTTTGGAGTCTGTCCACTTGTCTGTAATGAGCACCACTTGTGTTTACAATAAAAAGGACACATGATGCCGCAGAGAACCACGCAGCACTGCACTCCATGGTCCCAGCGCCTGGCCTAGTTCTTGTACAGATACACTTCTGGATTTGGTGACCTCCATGTCTCACAATGTGGAGGTGACAAACACTAGATCATTTTCATCTAAAGAACCCCCTCTTACTGTCCACACTGCCAACTCTGCTTTCCAAGTAAATGTGTTAGCCACCTTCTAGTTGTAAATTGAGCACACGTGCTTTGAATTCCACAGAAATTTCCCATTACAGCTGCATTTTGTCATTGTGCAGTAATATTTAGCTAGCATGTTTTTATAAACAGAAAAATCTGAGATAAAATTACAAAGAGACAAATTGAAACATATAGAAACAAAAGCAAGTTAAAATAAAAAATATTGAAGTTGGTATTAAACTTAGAAAAACAATCTAGTACATAATAGACAATAAATATATGTTGAAGGTGTGAATAATCAATACACTATACCTTCTCTTTTTGTCAAAGGCAAGTGGAAAAGAGGACACAGACTTAAGTTTAGATGTTCTTTCATGGAGTCCGAAACCAGTTTGATTTTTTAAATCAAGTTTTGACATCATAAAATGGCTAAATTTGGATGTCCTGATACAACATGTTGACTATTTGAGGTATCAGTAGGCATTGCCAGATGATCAAGTATTTGAGCTTAGACTGCATTCCCTCTAGTAAAGATAGTGTGAAGAGTAGCTAAGAACACAGCCCTGGAGTTCAGATCAAGGTTGGTGAAGCTACCAACCTTTGCTCTTAACAATCCACCATACTTCTCCAAATACAGCATTTCATACAGGAAGCTCAAACTCCCAAGGCAAGTGTCTGAAAATGAATTCACATTTTAGTAGCTAGCTTTAATAGAAGGAAGTGAGTTCATTTGTTTAGTCAGCTTGTTATGTGTGTTAAAGAGTGAGTGTTATACATGGAAAGGGCATTGGGCTGCATAACAAGTCACTTGGGCTCTGGTGTGACTCTGTCATTATCTGTGTGACCTCAAGCAAGTCCATTAACCTCTCAAGGCATAGGTTCCCTTTTCTGTGAAGATTTGCTAAAAAACAAAACAAAGCAAAACAAACAACAAAACCTATGTTCATATTTTTAAAATCCCCTTGAGAGCTGGGGATGACAGCTAGGTTTTGTAGTACTTTTTATTAGTAGTAAATTTGGAGACAATAGTCAATGTGGACAGGCACCATCCTAAGGTGAACCATTCTAGAGCCTCCCCCTTGCTTCCCCCTCCTTCAGTGGTAGGTGGACTAGCACACACCCAGCAAGGGGGAAAGGGACAAGATGGAGGGAGGCTGCTCCAGCTGCTGTCAGCAAATTAACCAAAGCTGGTCCACCCCTGGTCTGTTCACTCTTGTGTCCTCTCCAATGACACCAGAGCAAAGAAG
This sequence comes from Tolypeutes matacus, assembly GCA_026826555.1. Lineage (NCBI taxonomy): Eukaryota > Metazoa > Chordata > Mammalia > Cingulata > Chlamyphoridae > Tolypeutes > Tolypeutes matacus. The sequence continues at coordinate 24,244,494 of JAKSZT010046586.1, forward strand.
ATGAAACAGGTCTCCTCTTTGTATAAACATCTTTATAGTGGCACATACTTTTCTTTCATCTTTCATTTCCCCTCCAGACTATCTTTGGTGTTCATTTTAACCCCAGTTCTGTATAAAAGCATTTCAGGAAAGGAATAGCCCTGTGTGATTTGTCTGGTCCTGCAATCCCTAGGCTTGCATGTGTGATCTGGGTGGCCTGTGTCAGAGGTATTCACATCTTAAATATTAATGAAGTCAGCCTCCTCCAAGAATGTCCTCAAATCCCCTGAAGATTCGTAGATGTTGCAGTTTGCATTCTGCTATTTACATTAGCAAAAATTGTTGTGTAAACAGGCACTGGCAGCCTGTCAGTCAGGGTCCCGCTGGCCTCACTTCAGAGAAAGACACAGAAGTGTGAGTTAAATGAGCACAGCAGGAATTTAACCTCTGGGTCTGGAAAAATCCTGACATGCTTAGTGATTTGGGACAGGGACTGAGACCCATTTGGTTAAATAAAATTTTGTTTAATGCTCTGTAAATCAAGGCAATAAAAATGATTGTGCAAGTAATCCTCAGCACAGTTGCCTTTTTCATTCCCATTTTACATATGAGAAAACGGACACACGGGGAAAATATCTTGATCAAGGCTCCAGAACTAATAAGTGGCAGCACAGGGTTGAATATATGCAGCCTGTCTCCAGATCCTGTACTTTTAACCATTGTGCTGCATGATCTTCTGAAAATGTACTCCCTATAGGTGTATAAATTGACATAGATGCTTCCTGGAACAGTTTCATAATGCCTATTAAAATAAACACTAATTAACTAATTCTGCAATTCCAATTAGTGTCTACCTTAGAGAAATGCTTCAGTTGCTCACCATGAAGTATTGGTTGCAGCATTGTTTGGATTGGTGAAAAAAAATGCAGTGACCTAAATAGCCATAAATCAGGGTATGGGTGAATAAATGACAGTTCATTCATACTATCAAATAGATACATACTACTAAGAAAGAATTAGGTATATTATATCTTGACCTAGAGAGGTTTTTAAGCCTTATTGTTGAGTCAAAAAGCAAGTTGCAGAATGAAACAAATGGTATGATATCATTTATGTTTAAAAAAACAATAGCATGTTTTCTGTGGGTCTATAGAGTGTGAAAAGATCTGGAAAGATTCATGTGGAATAATAACAGTGCCTATTTCTGGGAAGGGGAGGAAGGGGGTGTAATGAGGATGGTAAACAGCGAGACTCTGAAGTGCTTTCTTTTTTTAAACCTAAACATTGTATCAATGTTTTACTTATGCAGTTAAAAATAAATAAAATTGATAGATAGATAGATAGATAGATAGATAGATAGATAGATAGATAGATAGATAGATGTATAAATTAACTAACTGGTTAGCAAGATTTTTAATGTGGGATATCAGCTCTGCATAAAGCCCCAGTGTGAATTTAGAATCACAGGATGGTGGAGGTAGAAGGAACCCTAGAGATTTCCAGTCTAACCTGCACATTTCAAGAAAGAAGAAACTGAAGCCCGGGGAGATTATGGAGCATGTCTACTCTCCCACAGAGAGACTTCATCACAATGAACCTGACTCAGGGAGTGCTAACACCTCACCTTGCTGCTTCTTCAACCTGAGCTCTGTGGGCAGGTGGCCTGGTGCACGCTGACAGAGCCCTGGTGAGGGAGGTCAGGTGCTTGGTGGACTTGGTGCTTGTGCTCTAATAGCTTACAGCATGAAGCACTTTCAAGTCCCCAAATTAAACAGCCCTTGGCTAGATTTTGTACATATTTTATATCAATTCTCCCACATGCATATTCATCATGAAGGGGAGTGTTTCTACACAAAAAACAAAAACAACATTTTTTGTTTGTTTGTTTGCGGTGGCTGTGTCTTGTTTGGAATTTTGTTTTAAATTCTTCTCTGAGAATAAAGAGAAGGAAAAATCCTACATTGCTTTCAGCTTGTGCAGGCTCCCCAGAGGTGTGAGATATAAACACAGTCTGTTTCCTGCATGGCTTTCCCAAGGGCCTGAAAATGTGATGATATTTAATTGGCTGTTCCATGTCTTCAGTTCCTTGGTAAAACAGCAGACAATCATGAAATGAGAAAGAGCAACTGTGGCTGAATCATGATGAACAAGAGCAGTTCTGGAGAAAAGAACAGCTTCCGCACACAGGTTGGAACTCAGAGATGCTCAGAGATGCTCAGAGAGGGAGACATTTATGAGGTGGTGATAACCTTAAAAAAAAATCAAAATATAAGAAATCTGTATTAGGCAGGTCCACCCTCTGTAGTCCTTTCTTATGCTCTTCTTCCCCTGATATAGTCCTGGTCTAAGTCTCTGCATATTTTTAAGGGAAAAAAAAACAAAAACCTTGGGAGTTGTTTTTGTAAGGAGGAAAAATAATTGTAAGTAACTTGCTGAGTGTTTATTTCTGTGTAAGACCCCTCCTCCACCCCCGAAGATGGCTCCCTAATCTGTCTGCTTATTGTCTGCTTGCTGTGTCTGCTCATCTCTGCTCATTGTGTCCGTTTGTCTTCTTTAGGAAATACCGGGAACTGAAACTGGTAGGTGTCCAACCGCTTGAGTCACATCTGCTCCCTGCTCATTGTGTCTGCTTATGTGTCTACTCATTCGTCAACTCATTTTGTCAGCTCATTGCATCTGCTCGTCTTATTTAGGAGGCACCAGGGACTGAACCCGGGACCTCCCATGTGGGAGGCTGGTGCCCAACTGCTTGAGCCACATCTATTCCCCAAGACCCTTTTTTTAAAAGTCAAGTTTATTGAGGTAAGTTCACCCATAAGTGTAAAAGTCTATGAGTAATAACAAATGAATATGGAAATATAACCATCATCACAATCAAGATGTAGAATGATTCCATTACTCCAAAACTAAAAGTTCCCTCATTGCCCCTTTGTATTCAGTTTTTTTATATGCACTTCCAATCTTCACCACAAACCTCTGTGGAAGGTACTTTTCATAATTCCATTTTACAATGAGGGATCTAGGCACAGAGAGGTTTGTGATTTCTAAAGTTTACCCAGCAAGAAAAGTGGGGGAGCCAGGATTTGAAACTTGACAATCTGGTTCCAGAGCCCATATTCTAACAATAATGTCATTGTATTGATGCACAGAATACAATACTCTAAAAAAGAACTCCCTAATTTACTAATAAAACAAATATGGCATCCCCAAATGGAAATGGCTCTCTCAAGACCCCAAAGTGGGTGGTGGGATGGAACCAGACCCCAGGACTCCCGGTGCTTTGCTCTTAGTAGGAACTTAATAAACTTCCTTTGACTTGAAGTTTATTCAAAATCTCAAGGGAAATGATGGCAAACCAAGTCACTATAAATCTGAGAAGGTCGAGGATACCGCACATCTCCAGGCTTCGAGGCCTTGCCAGCATGCAGACTGCACTGCACTCTGGTTAGACTGTTGTGAACAAAGCCAGATGGATGTTAGAAGCTGTAGAGCAGCAGCATAACATTATCATAAAGTCCAAAGCCACCTTTCTGATCTGGCACCAAGAGATATGGAAAAAGAAACTCTACATTTGAAGGTGGAAAATTTATACCGCACTCCCTCTCTTCTCCCCCTCCCTCACTTTCTATCACCACTTGGAGAGAAAAGTCTTTCTGTTGAAAGCAGAATCCCCCAAGGTGATCTCTAGAGTCCCTATTTCCTTATTGAAAGCTCATTAGCAGATTGCCTGGCTTGTTTGGAAGAAGAATTCCTTAGGAGATAGCAAGTTTTTATCAGGAATATTCAGTGTGGGGAGGAAGACAAAAATGACTGGTTCTAAAGTCTGTGATAATATTTGCATAAAGATGAGTTGTTGTATAACCAATTAATTTGTCTGCTAATTTTTGCTTCTTTTGAATTGAACCTTCCCTAAGCCAGAGCTGGAGTAATCAAAGAGATTACCTTTTAAGAGATAGACATTGGAGTTGAAATTAATTTAAGTAACAAAATCTATCAATTCACTACATCAGAGAAGAAATGCCAGGTTGGAAATGGGAAGGAGTATAATTAACAAATTCTCCTGCTTTCAGATAGCTTATAGACTTGATGAGAAAGTGACCAGCAAACAACTAGAGAACAACCGGGTACTCTAGGATTAGAGCAATAGTAATTAAGAGAGAACACTCTGTTGGGGACACTAGAGTATCTTCAGAAGGCTTCATGAAGTTTGGCCACATTATAAAGGATAGACAGGATTTAAGTAAGTGGCTGGAACAGTGCCTGGCACATAGAAGGTTCTTGATATATATTTGTTGAATGAATAAAGGGAAGGAAAACATACATATTATGGGTAGAATAATATGGACAGAGGCATAGAAGTGGCCTCTTAACTGAGTAGCCTCAGTTAAATCAGCTTAACTGAAGCAGAAAAAAAGTGAAATTTAGACATGAAGGTTAGAGTAGCACTTGCCTATAGTAATATTTAGCGACAACTTCCATGTGCCAGGTACCACAGTAAGGTTCAATTATCTCACTTAAGTCTCATAGCAACCTGCCACAAAGATGGATTCTTATCATCTCCATTTCATACATGTGACTATTTAAGCTTTGAGGGGTAATTTGTTCAAGGTTACATACCCAGTAATCGATAGATTAGTAATTGAATGCCTGCTATGTCATACTCTAAAACCCCAGATGTTTCTACTGTGTCACACTTTTGCTTAGAAAACAGGTATGGAGTGCTGTTATAAAACCTAGACACCTTCTATCAGTTGTTGAGCAGGGATCTGAATTGTGATTTGGAAATTTTCAGGGGTCATATATTCAGGACATGGTAGTGAAGGGAGAGATTGGAAGTAGAGGGCCCAGTTAAAAAAGCTAAAATGAATAGTGGCAACAGTGGTGGCAAAGATAGATATAAAAGTTATTTGAGACAAACAATAACAACTAGGCTTAGGAAAAGGTTGGACTTAAGGGATCAAGGGACAGGGGGAACAGTTAAAGGTAACCACAAGATTTTGGAACTGATGGTAGGAAAAAAATGATACTGCCTTGCGAAAGAAATTTAGGGCTGAGAAAGGGAATCATGTGGCTGAGGGAAAAAAGATAAGCTCAGTTTAGAACATGTTGATTTGGAAATGATAGCTGGAGACAGAAATGGAAATAGGCTGTAGGCATTTGAAAATATGAGTGTAGCCAAAGACCAGGCTAAAATATAAAATTGGAAGCCTTCTGCACTGAATCATAGTGATTAGTCAACCAAGAGAGGAAGTATAGAACACAGCCTTGAATCACACCCAAAAATAGGATATCGAAAGACAAGAAGGATCCAGGAAAACGATGACATAGGCTCGAGCAGTCAGAGAAGAAGAAAGAGAACACACACACACACACACACACACACAGAGAGAGAGAGAGAGAGAGAGAGAGAGAGAGAGAGAGAGAGAGAGAGAACTTGCCAGGAAGAAGAGAGAGTTTATTGGGGAAAAAATGACATAAAGATAGTGCATTAGTTAGCATACTGGCTCAGCTTTTGTAACTGGGAAATCAAAAATGGCAATGTTAGATGGTGCAGACCTTGTATGGTGATTCTACAACCATCGGAATCCTAGGATCCTTCAGATTTGTTGCTCTGCCTTCTTAACACTGGGCTTCTAACACATGGTCTAAGTTAGTTCCTCCACTCTAGCCTGCAATCAAGCCTGCATGGAGGAAGAAAATGAGAATGGGATATACTTGCCTCAGAAATTGACACATCACTTCAATTTATAGCCAGAACTTGGTCCCATGGCCATACCTAGCTACAAGGGAATCTGGGAAATGTAAATCTTCAGCTTGGCAGCCATGTGCCCAACTAAACTTGAACTTCTTATTGTGTGATAGGAAAGAATAGCTATTGGGCAACCACTAACATTCTTTGTTATAGATGGAAAAGATAATAATTCAGAAAAGAGCCTTGAATTTGACAAGCTGTTGACTACTACAAAAAGTCTATTTAACTTTTCTATCTCCAATCTTGCTCTCTTCCAAGTCTTTTTTCCTTACTATAGAAGTAGCTTTCCAAAGTTTCACTTCTTTGCTTAGAACCCTTCGATGGTTCCCCAATACCTTCAGGATGAAGTCCATATCTCTATACATAGAGGTTTCATCACATAAAAGCTCTTATAGTGAGCCTGTCTGCCTTCTCAAGACTGATCCCTTTTCTTCCCTCCTTCACACATCCTATTACAGCCTACCTTCCTCCCTCACTCAATTTCTCACACTGACTGTAATGCAGCATTTGTCTCTTGTGCCTGAAGTGTTGAATTTTCTGCTTCCTTTCCTTTGTACATTTCCCCCTATTTTGCTTGGATCACTCCTACTCTTCCTTCAGTTTGAAACCTTGTGCACTGGGATGCTTCCATTGCTCTTCCTGGACTTCGTTCTCTGCCATATCTATGTGTTCCAGAAGCACCCTGCATGTCACATGTACCACTTGTCCAACTCTCCTTTGTAGTGGTTGGTGTCTCTGTGTTACCCACTAGACTATCAGCATCTTGAGGAATAATGTAGCACCTTATCCACACTTGTGTACCTGGAGAGTAACACAGGGCCTGGTCCAGAGTAAGAGATCCAAAAGTATAGGTTGACTGATACTTGAAAGATATTATCAAAGCAAATGAAAACATTTTGGACTTCCTGCCTACTTCCTGTTGTTTCTTAGGCTCAGGCCCCTCTGCTGTATAATGAGGATCTTGTTAATATGCTGAAAAATGGCAAAGAGAATGAATTACTTTGACAAGGAACATGAGAGTGCAGCATTCATTTTCCAACCTGAAACATCATTGAATTATGACAATAAGAGATGACATGATTCCATATCTTAGAGCTAGTCAGATTGTTTTTGGCAATTCTTATTTCAAGGGAGGGAAAATTGCCTATTGTAAAGGAAGCATCCACAACCCACTATTTAGGAGAACCGTAAGAACTTATTTGCTCATTGCCATGGCAACCACCGGCCCAACATTGCTCAGAGCATACTTGTCTAGACAGCACCAAATTCATCAGCACTTCCTCTTTTGTGTGCCTGATTTCAAACAGGCAGGTGTGTATCCAAGGGGCTACTGGGAGAGAAAAAAATTTCTTCTCTCCATGTGGGCAAATGAGAGTAGTGAAGGCATCCTGTGAGCATCGAAATGGCTAGCTTTGAAATCTGGACTAGTCTGAAGGCTTTAGCATTAGTCTGTGTTTTTCTTTTTTTAATAAAGCCTTACTAGAAACAAATATCTATAAATATACCCATATGGCATACCAACTGTGTCTAAAAATAGTTGATATGAAAGAAAGAACTCACTGGCCTTTAAATTTTATGGCAAACTCAGACTCACAAAAAATATCTTTTAATGGTATTCTGACCTTTGCCATCAGTATTAACACAGATACCCAAAGCCACAAATCAGACGTTTATTGCTTAGAGTATTTGTAGTGTTCTTTCTAGAGAAGACTTTGGGCAAGACAAACACCTCAGGGCCCGGTAATTTAAGCCTTGTGGAATTTCAAGGTCAGGACATTTCTGAGACAAGAGCCCTTTCTAGGACTTGATTTTTCTCAAATCTCTGGCAATGCTGGAAGATCCACCAGCAAGAATCCTCCAGCATATTTTGGAGTGGAGAACCTGGAAGGGATGCATACCCATTTACAGTGGATTCAGAGTTGATGCAACCAGTGGTTTTGACTAGTTTATGGACATGAATAGAAACTTTGAATTATATTTGTATATAGTTAACTGTGTGACTGGAGACTGCATAAGCAATTTATTAAAATTTTATAGTAAATACCTGGGGTCAAGCAGAGACATTTGATCCAGGTCTCACTTTCACAAAGGACAATAAATTTAGAAATTTGAACTTTTCTCCAAACAAAGCTATATACATGGTCAGAGACACGCTGACAGAATTGAAATCAGAAGGCATTCACAGAACTTTCAACTTGGGTCTTTTAATGGACCTCACTTCTTTGTAAAACACTAAGAGTTAGTACAGTTTAGAAATCCCATCATTATTGTAGAGATAAGGTAATTATATCACATTGTATGTTTGTTTGTGTAGAAAAAGCATATATTTGTTAAATGTAATATTTAGTATGTAAAACAAAACATGTTTGTCATAGCTTCATTTTTCAAAAAATATTTCAAAAAATATATATCATTTTTCAAAAAAAAAATATACTAATAGCCTCATCTGATAGATTGAATTATGTTTCCTCAGAATAAAACATGTTCTTAATCCTAATCCACATTCTTGTGTGTGTGAAAACATTGTAAAAAGGATCTCTTGAAGATGTTATTTTTAGTTAAGGTGTGGTCCCACTTAATGAGGGCGCATCTTAATCCAGATTACTGGAAGCTTCATAAAGAGAACCTGGAAGTCACAGAAGCAAGAAAGGAGAGGATTTCACCATAGGACATGGAGCAGGGATTCAGGCCAAGGAACCACAAGAATTATGGCATGTCAACACTGGAAGGCTACTGACCTGGAAGGAAGCAAGCCTTCTAGTGCCTGAAACCATGAGTCAATAAATTCCCATTGCTTAACTTAACCCATTGTGTAGTATTTGTCATAGCAGCCTGGCAAACTAAGACAACTCATGTACCAGAAACTGAAGTAGCCCACAGCTGAGGGCCACCAAGATCAGGTATCATTATTAGCTTTTAGTCCTCTCAGTCCTTTTGCATGACTTTATGATATCTGTTGGCTCCTTAATAAAGGCAGCTTAATTAATGTTTGAATGAATGAACAAAAAACATGAATAAAAGTAAATAAATTTTAGCTTCTATCTTAGATTCCCAGGTTGCTAAGACAAATACCACACAACAGGTTGGCTTAGCAATAGGAATTTATTGACTTACCATTCATAGGCTAGAATTCTTGCTTTCTCCAGGATTGGTAGCACTCTGGCTGGCAGGCAGGCAATCCTTGGGTTCCTTGGCTTTCCCATCACGTAGGAAGATCCTCTCCTTTCTCTTCTGGGTTCCATTGACTTACAGCTTCCTAGCTCCTCCCATGGTTCTTTCTCTTATATGGCCTCCAGTGATAGTTTTAAGGCCCATCCTGATCCAGATGGCCACATCTTAACTAAAAATTAACATCTTCAAAAGACTCTATTTACAGTGGATTCACAACCACATTTTTTTCCTGGGTTATAGAACTATCTGCCACAGTTTCTAATTCAGTTCTCTTGAATTATATACAAATAGTTATTAAGTGTGCCTTAGGCATGGCTAAGCTAATGAAAGAAATATCCAAGGAGAAAACCCAGGCAAAATATAAATGTTGATATCATCTCATTGAACTCAAAATCCAGAGAGTCACAGACAAGAAAACTAAAACCTGACTGATAGGAAAAAATCAGGAGGAAGGAAAACTTGAATAATTGGAAAGTGAACTGCAGAATATTTTTAAAATAAATAAAGTTTTATCCTTCTCACATTAATGTAACTTGGAATTTGCCATGGTCAAATAGAGGTACTTAAGCTAACTGTTTAACCAATGGATATCAGCAAGAGGCTTAATTCCCTAGGACTGCCACAAACTTAATGGCTTAAAACAATGTGAATTTATTCTCTTAGAGTTCTGGAGGTCAGAAGTCAGAAATCAGTTTCATTGGAATAAACTCAGGGTGTCACCAAGGCTGGTTCTCTCTGGAGGCTCTGAAGGAGAATCATCATCCTCTTTTTTTAGCTTTTGAGATCACCTGCGTTCTTTGGCTCCCATTCCTCCAACCTCTTGCATCCGTAGTCACAACTCCAACTTCTTCCTTTGTTCTTGTTTCCTTTTTATAAGGACTCTTATGATTACATTTAAGGCTTTCCTGGATAATCTTCCCATCTCAAGATCCTTAGTCATACCTGAAAGTCCCTTTTGCCATATAAAACACTCACAGATTTCAGGGACGAGGATCTGGCTATCTTTTGGGGGGCTATTTAGTCCACCACACTTTTTTATCCCAGAGGTGGTTGCATCAGATACCTCATTTTTCCTGGGTTTCATTTTCCTCATCTGTTCAATTAGGAAAAATAGTCGTTTCAACCTTTTTAATGTTTTTGTGGTAAAATAAATTCACATCCTCACAAAACTCTCCCTCTCCCAGTAGCTACTTAATACGTGCCAGGTATTAATATTCTTACTTGTTTAAGTAAACGTAAGTAGGTCAGCAAAAAGATGACGACATAAAGAATGTAGATATTTACTTTCACTGTTCTACTCAATTAGTGAATGCCCCAGAAGGAGGATAGGAGGGAAAATATAACTTGGCTGTTTTCTTGTTCTTCTCGCCTCACTAACATAAGTATCTTGCTGCTCTGACTGTGACTTTTTTTTTTTTTTTTAGGGTACTTGCATATTTTTTTTTAATATAATAAACTTTATTTTTAAAGAGGTTTTAGATCACAGAAAAGTTACATCAAAAGTATACGAGATTCCCATATACCTGTCCTCTCCCTCCCACATCTTCCCCTATTAATAACATCTTACAATTGTACAGTACATTTGTTACAATTGATGAATAAATATTGAAGTAGTGCTACTAACCAAGGTCTATAATAACCACTATCTTTATAACAATTTAGCATGTTCTTCCATTACTACAATATTAATAAATTTACTTTGTCTATGGTTGTTTTCCCACCTTATGTTTGTTCATTCCTCAACCTTGAGCATTTGGGGATGATGATGATGCCTGCTCTGCCTCAGATTGAGAGGGGGCTTAGATCTTATGGGTCAGATGGGAGGAACTGTTTTGCTTGCAGTTGTAGTACTCTGAGTGGGATTCTTGAGGTTTAATATCTGTGGCTGTCATCATAGTGTACGCTACTTTGCAACTAAAAAAATAGGAGTGATTCAACATGGGTGACTGTACTGTACCAATTGGCAGATGCTTGTACTTCTTCAGCAGAGTTCCTTCCTGAGGGATTTTCAAGGCAACCGTGGCTGTTTCCAACCTGACTTCTAGGTTGATTTTAGAAACTCATAACAGTCCTTCCTCTAAGAAAAAATTCATATACACACTCAAATAAACAAACCGTTACACACAATTCAGGTGTGTGCTCTAAGAAAGTGGGGATCCCAGGTTTAAGAATCCACCAGAGTTCAAGGTCTTTTCTCATCAAGCCTCTCTACCTTTCTCATCTCATCTCTAGACATTATCTTCTATCACAAACATATTACAGTGCTTGTGGTTTACACTTAATTCCAATACCCTAAAACTGCCCTATGTTCAGACACCTTTTGTGCTTGGCCTCATATACCCTTGGTCCCCCTTTTACTTCAGCTATTGCTGCAGAAACCAGCTTCCTGCAGGTATAACTTAACAATATTGCACTTTAGCTGCACCTATATCTTGCATTCTGCCCTGATACTTTTTTGAAACAAAGACAAAGATGTTGTTGAGAACTTTCTTGACACTAGTACAGTGTAACCCTGGAAGTGTAAGGTAGTTAACAATCAATGGAGGATAGGAGCTAGAGGATAGGAGCTGGTGAATAAACACTCCTGTTTTGCAGGACAGTTCTGAGGTGTATTTTACATAGTTCCTCATAGGTTCTCAGCAAGATTGAGCCCTAATAGCCCTCATTAGGATCCAACTTGATAATGCACCCTTATGTTGTCTCCTGCCTCTGTCCTTGCTTAACTTTTCCCAGTCTCCTGCTCTTATTCCCTGGGATTATTTCCCAAAATAAACTACATATGTGCAAGCCCTTGTCTCAGACTCTGCTTTTCAGGAGAAGCTCAAGCTCAAGCTCAAGCTCAAGCACAGGAACAGCCTTCTCCTTTTTCATTTGACAGATTTCTTTATCTTTCAAGCTCCTGCTCAAATATCATCTTCTACATCAGAGGTCACAAAGTGGATTTAGCCTGTAGACATATTTTGTCTAGTCCACACATGGTTTTTTGGTAAATACCCCTACTCTCTGTATTTGTTTACATGTTTATGTCCTAGATTTAACTCCCATGAATTTAAGTAGAAGCACCATGTCTTAGTCATCTTTTTTTCATTTCCATGCATTTATTTATACATTTAAGACATGTATATATCCTTAAAATACATCTATAACTATATTCATATATTATTTTGCATTATTTAGCATGCTAACAATGGTATCATAGTATTTAGTTATATTCTGAGATTTATTTTAAGAGCATAATTATGAGACTTGCTTATATAGATACATTCATTTCTTTCTTTTCTTTTTTTAATTTTTTAAAAGATACTTAGACTACATAAATGTTACAGAGAATATTCATCTTTGTATTTCCATGTAGTAGCAATTTTTAAGCACTGAATAAAATGTTGACCCTGAATGGTTGAGAAAGTTTATTAAAGTGTACAGAATAAATTAGTTAAATCAGTCTTATCCATGCCCCTTATAGGCTGTGAGACTTTGGAAATGTCACTTAAACATTCAGTCTCAGTCACATTTGAGAATGCATTTGGTGGCAAGTAACAGAAAACTTTATAATGGCTTAAATAAATAATAGTTTACATTCTCAGATAATCAAGCCCAGAAGTAAGCTGCTGAACCAATATCTCTGATTCTTTTAGTCTGCCCTTCCAGGTCATATAGTGGCTATGGCAGCTGTAGATATCACATCTGTATCCAAGGCAGGAAAACAAGTGGAGGACAGAGATAGCCATGCCAGTAGCTTTAATAAAAACTAACAAACAAAAGCTTTACAGAAACTCCAGGAGATCTTTCCTTTATGAGTCAAGGGACAGAATTGTGTCATGTACTCTGAGAAGCAGGCTAGGAAAAAGAATACTTAGACTGAGGCAAGGCACATTTCTCTTTCAGATAAAATCAGGATATTCTTTGCAAGCAGATGGAATGAATGGATGTCAGATAGGCAATCAATAGTGTTTGTCAAATTCCTGCTGTGTAAAATAGAGTTAACAATACCTAACCTACTAACTCTACAGAGTTTCATGAAGTTCAAATAGGATAATATATGTGAAAGAGTTTTGAAAAATGCCATGCAAACTATTAAGTATATTATATTATGCACATAGTACAAAAATATTGTTCTATCCCATCCTGAACTAAATACATAGTAGATATGCAAACATTTATTAAGAATTTATATTAACACAATAAATTTAATATCTACTTCTAAGAGAGAACCTTTAAAAATTATATTATGTGGTAGGCTAGTGTGATTTTTCTTCTTTTGGAATGTATAGAACCATTATCATAGCAATACAGTAACCATAAACACTAAGGTCATCAACACTGCATCATAATTTAATGGCAGAGAGAAGGAAAAATATCTTGTCATTTTAGTTGTACAGGAGAATATTGTTAAGAACATACTGTAACTTGGCCAGTACATCTGCACTCTTAAGAAAACAGTACAGAAAGTCAAAATACTGGCTTTATGGCTGATTTTAAAAGTCAATGTTCTGAAGCACAGTGTCCTTGGGTGTCATGTGGAGACATGGGCCAAGTAGAAAAAAAAAAAAAATCACACACTGAATCATCCACATCACTTCCTATGAGTCTGGGATTGCCCTCCATGCTCTGGAAACAGAATACCTTCTAGCAAGAGCTGAGATTCCCTTCCTTTTAATTAATTTTTAACCAATTTGTCCAGGAGCACAACTATCTCTTGCTGTGCTAGAGATAATGTAGTTTATGGCAGTGAGGATGAGGGCTGAGTATACTTCCTTCATTTTATTAAAAGTGTTATTTAAGATTTCATGTAGAATTGATCAATAAAGTATAATTCAGAAATATTACATTGCACCCCTAAATACTTAAAAATACATGCTTAAAATATATGGGCATTTTCTTCCATAGCCAAAATAACATTATCCTGCCTTATTATGGGCTTTAGGTACTTTTTAATGTAGAGCAGTCTCTATATTTAATCATACTGATATAGTGAAGAGATAGGGCTATTGCTTTATAGAATATCCCACCTTCAATGTCTGTGCAAGGGCTTCTTCATCTTTTTTTTTCTTTTTTTTTTTAGCTTACTCTTCCAGCTCTGTGCAGTCCAATATGGTAGGCTCTAGCTATTGAGCAGTTGAAACGTAGGTAATCTGAATTAAGATGTGCTATAAATATAAAATCCACACCAAATTTAGAAGACATCGTACCCGTAAAAAGAATGTAAGATATCTCATGAATAATTTTTATATTGATCACATGTTAAAATGAGAGAATTTTAGACATGAGTTAAATAAAATGTATTAATTGCTAAAATTAATTTCATTGTTTCATTTACTTTTTCAAAATGGCTACTAGAAAACTTAAAATTACATCTGTGACACACATTATATTTTGTTTGGGTAGTGCTGCTCTAGCCCCTGTATTTTCTGTAATCTAGAAATTATATTCTAAAAGTTGATTAGATTAAATTTAGACTTTTCCAGCAATATTACACCATAGATGATGTTGTGTACTTCATATGTAGGAAAAGTATTATTTTGATGTATACTGTTAGTGATTTAGAGTTTGACTATTGACTTGAGGGGATGACCCCCTGATTCTACCATGGTAAAATAATGTTTTTTCTCCTTGTGAGCAGAAAGTAATCTGAGTGCTGTTACTTTTCCACCATACAAATGTCAAGTTTTCATTAGCAATTCACCAGAACAATAGTTTCAAGAGCAATTGATAATCCTTGCCTAAATCAATAATTTCCTTAGTGTTTGAAACATAACGAACTTCTAATTTTCTTACTCCTCACACATAATTAATTTTCATGCTTCTACAAAGTGGAGATTTCCTTATTAACTAGAGCCATATGGTTGCCATAAATATTGCTCCTATTAGAAAGATTGGAAGAATTCTTAACTCTTCCCTTTTAACTACCAATTTTCAAAGTAAAGGGTTGATTTAAAACCTGCCATAAATGATGATATATGACATTTTCTTGGTTTCTCCTTCTTGAGTATCATTATGAACTTGTGAATTTTTTCATACACACACATACAATAGCTTTCATAATTATTCTTTTTAATGCTTGAAATTTCACAATTTTGGACAAAGGGGGCCATTTCAGTGTAGGTCCTGTGACCTTTGGCAGAAATTTTTCCATCTATTCTGGAAGGCCTTCTTGCTTTTTCACAACAATATATCTCAGAGTTACCTTGTCCATACCCTGCCCAGATCTTGAGTCAATCATTTCTCCAAGGAGCTCTGGTTCCTTGTGTAAGGAAATGTACTTAGATGTCAAGATCTTGTGCTTAAAGTCACTACTTTTTATGCAATTGTAAAGGTACCTAAATTTCACAGTCATAGATTTAGGGAAAAATGGAAATTTATTTTTCTACAACAAACCTGAGTTTCTAATGATGCCAGAAAACTTAATCTTTGCCATTCAAGCTAAGCTTAATTCCTTCTGGATTTTTCTTAGACTCTGGTGGATTTAAATTCAATCAAATTAAGGTTACTTTCCTTCTTTTCCACTCTCCCCTTCTGTCTAAAGCTAATACAGATATGGGGGGGAGGAGGGTGGAAGGAGTATTATGTGTTGTCCAGGCATGCAAAAGGAAGTATCTTATTCAAGAGGCACGTAGGAGCATTCTGGGTCAAGGGAAGAATTTTTTTTTTAAGATTTGAAAGACTTGAACCTCTTTATGTGCTGAGTGGAAGGAAACATTGGATATGGTGAATACAGAGAAAAGGAGATCATTGCTTCATTAGAGTCCTTGGGAAGTTAGGATGTGATGGTTTCTATACTGGAAGGTGGGTAGAAAGAGTAGTCTGAGACTGAAAACAGATTCCCTCTTCCTCTCAGAAAGAAGTAACACAGAGAAAATAGATACAGATGAAAGTAAATTTGCAAAAGAAGTGTGGAAAGACAAAAATTTAAGCATCCTAGCCCCAGGAGCCAGAGAAGAGATAAGGTTAAATCTGTATAGTCAGGAATTCATATGCATATTCATTCAGTCCTTCCTTGATTCATTTATTTAAAAATATTTACTGAGCACAGAAATACAGTGATGAACTAGACACTGATTCTCCTTTCAACGAGTTTACAATCTAGTTCAGAATAAAGAGCACAAATCTCAGTAGGTAATAGATACTTACTATATGTTTACAGAATGAATGCATGAATAAAACTAGGTAGACAATAAAAAGTCTTACTAGAAAGGGAGAGATGACCTATAATTAGAATAGAAGAAGAAAAGAATATTTTTCATGTTTTTGTGAGTAGGATCAGGGAAGGCTTTGTAGAAAAGGCTACTGTGAGCTTGGTCCTAGAGGATGGGGGATCTGAAGATATAGAGAATGATGGGTATTGGCATCACCATCCCCAAATCCTCAAGCCTGAGGAATGAACAAACATAAGCGGGGAATACAATCATGAGCAAAGTAAACTTATTAATATTGTAGTAATGAAAGAACTTGTGACATATATTCATATAACATATATAAAGATAGTGGTCACCAGTGGTTCTGGGAGAAGGAGGAGGGAATAATAGGTGGAACACAGGGTATTTTTAGGGCATTGAAATTGTTCTGCATAGCAATGATGGATACATTTTGTCAAAACCTATAAAATTATACGCTGCATAGTGTAAACCCTAATGTAAACTATAGACCATGGTTAGTAGCAATGCTTTAATATTTGTAACAAGTGTAACACATTAATGTAAAATGTTATTAATAGGAGGAAATGTGAGAGGGGGAGGGTGTGGGGTATATAGGAATCCCCGATATTTTAGATGTAACTTTTCTGTAATCTAAGACTTCTTTAAAAATAAATTAAAAATATATATATGTATATTCCCAGTGGTGGCTATAGTAGGCCCTAAAAGTTTTAATGGGATAAACGAATTAATGAACAAATAAGATTGACCATCTCATTATCTATAGCTACTGCACTGTGCCCAGGAAAAATCCTGTGATAGTCAAAGCCAATGTCTTCTTTTCCTGTGGCTAGCCCTGGCAAGGGCAGCATGACCTTGGCAAAGTCCTGCCTCGTAGTGAATAGGAAATCATCTAATTTTTCTGTTTGTGTAGTATGCTGGCCAAAGGCAAGATGGCTGTGTGTGGTGCAGACAGCAACTGAATAGGCCTTCTGTGCAAGGACTGTTCCTCTCTTGCCTTTTATTCCACAATTCAAGGAGGGTTAAAACAGATCTTGCCCACAAATGCAAAGGCAAGTAGTGAAAATCTTTAGTCCTCTGTCTGAAACTTCTGCTAAAGCAAACAGGAAAAAGAAAAAAAAAAAAACCTCATAATTACTCACTTAGCTATAAATTCTTTCTACCATTCATTGAAAATAAGAATTGGGAAAATATTGAAATAATCTGGTAAAACCCATTTATTTTGCCTACCCCCAACTCACATTTTAAATATGAAGAATTTGTGATCCAGAGTAGTGAAAGATCTCACTGTCAGTTATTGGCCAAACTGGTACTTCAACTCAGGTGTCCTGATAGTCCACCACTTTCAACTCCATTATGCTAATTATATGCATAAATAGAAAAATTTCATGAAGAGAAAAAGGGGTTGCTACAACAGCTGGAATGTATTACAGTGTTACAAAATAGTTTAATAACTTAGATATGCTTCCAGATATTGTTACAATTGGCATTTCCTTACTGAGGTCTGTGGCCTGATGTCGATTTTTCCTGGAACTTAAAATATTGTTAGTTTGAAAATAACTATTTCATGTCTTAGTTCACCAACTACAAAATGCACGATTGCTGCTTTTAGAAGGATCATGGAGATCAATGACAGAGCTAATGAGGACCACAGTAGTTAACTATGAATCTGCCAGATTGTCATTGGCAGCTATCAAGAACTGTGAAGGGTCTGAAATTTTACCAAACTCATAATCTGACAAGTTAGGCTGCCACAGCTTCATGGATGCTGGCTGAAGACACAAGACTCCTGGTCAGGATCAAAGGCCTTTATTACTCTCGGCAATAACAGTAACCAGAGTATCAGCATTTGCACTGGTCTCCCAATCTCCAGTTCCTACAAGGTAACCCAAAGAGGGGCAGGTGACATCTTTATACACAGTGAGTTTTGTTATAGAAGGAGAAACCTGAGTTTAGGGAACACTATTCTTTTATAATAAGCAGTAAGCCTGCCTGCCTTTGCTTCAGAGGGAGACACTATATCTTCCAGAGCTCTTCTCTATACAAACATATACACATATCCTTGAAAACATAGTCTGGACAAAAAGACAGTACCTCTGCTCCCAAGGCATGCAGAAACAAAAGAGACTCATGGAATATTATCTCTCAATAATATCCACTTCTCATTTTATACTGTCTTGGCTTCTGGTGAGTTTTCCCATGAGTCAACCACTCGTTAATCTGACGCACAGAGGCTGGTACTGCATCCATTCAAGTAGCTTCATACAGCATTTAATTAAGGCTACTATCATCAGAATTTCAAGAAAAATGATGAGGCCAACCCGAAGTACTAACCTCAACCATGACCATGAGTCTCAGACTCAACTAGCTGTACAAATCCATAAACTACCAGTGTCTACTATAGAAAGTCAGGTGGTTTTCTCCATAAATTGCTTGACCTGAAACATTAATCCAGGTGCAATGGGATGTATTAGCAACTGGACAGACTCCACCTTGGCCTGAAAGAGGAAGTCTAGGACAATTCTGTCACCCATAACAACCCTAGCTATTTAGGTCAGAACTGAGACTGGCTTAACTTACTTCAAAGGTTAAGGTAGCATCATCGATCAGTTCAGCTAAAGTCAGGAACAAATTTTGTACTGCCTTTTCTAGTTGAAAGATTCCCTTTGTAGAGTAAACTTACCTGAGGATACACATAGTTAAGAAATCAGTTATTACTCTGAGAATCTACCTTGAGTAACTAAGGGTGGCTCATTTTGTAGATATCTTCTCTGTCGTCTGAGGGATACATGATCTATAGATGGTGTTTCTTTAAATACTTTCAGGTTTCTTATGCCCACCTCTATGGAATATGTGATTGTGTTTTAAAGAGGGAGGCAGTAAGGACATTTATATTACTAGAAGGAAAGCTAAAAAATGTAACTGGGACTATGTAACATAGTAAAACCTCTTATAAAATACAAATATGGGTGATATTGCATATATAAGATGGTTTTTACAAAATATAACTACAACTAAACTAGAGAGAGAAATAGAAGAGCAGCTATGTACTGTAGAGGAAATATAGAGAGATTGAGAGGTGATGAGCTTTTGTTTGTTTGTTTGATTGGTTTTTGCTTTTTAGTATTATTGTTATTATCACTGGAATAAAGAAAATGCTCTAAAATGATTGAAGTGATGTATGCACAACTATGTGATTATACTGAATACCATTGATTGTACAATATGGATGGATTTATTCTTTATTAATATGTATCTATAAAATTGATTTGTTAAAAAAAAAAAGAGGGAGGCAAGTTAATGCATGCCTTCTACATAAGAAGTACAGTTGAGGTTCCAAGTTTACTTCGAATAATTGAGTGTACTACTTGGTTTGGAGCAACTGCCTGACAGAGTCCAACCTGTCTTATATGTTCATGGCACCAGTGGGTGGCATTCGTCCAACCTATGAACAGACTGAGTATTGACTATGGGAATGGTAAAAAGATTGGAGGTGCTGACAGGTATTTTGTGGGGAAGTGCAGGAGCTAGGACATTCCTCTGCCATTTCTGAGATTTCACATAAGGTTAAAGGAAATATTGACCAAATCGAGGTCAAAGCTGTCTGGTGGGGAATGGCAGACCCAGCAGTTAGTTATAGTGAAGGTGCTTATAAAGCGGTAGAGCCACACTAGTGCATTTTCTTCCATGAGGAAGGCTCCAGGATAGTGCTGAAACACGGTATCATTAATGTCCCCCCCCAGTTCCCTCATATAGCCCAGAATCTAATGTGTTTATTCTTCAGAGGCCAGGGTTGTAGTTTTCCCTCCACTGACACAAAATTGGTGTGCTCAGTTCCAGTAGCTGTAACTTCATTTTATTGTACTTAGCCCCTACTAACACTCAGACCTTTCATCTGAAAGATTCTGGTACAAGAAGGTGAAGAGCAATCTAATAACAGAGTCCCTTCATGTCTCCACTTTTGCCTGCATGACTCACTGAAGGGAGATTCAGCAAGCAATATACTCAATCCAGTAGTTGCTATCTTTATTATCGTGGACTACGTTAAATCAACAAGAAAGCAGATATTGGCACCAGATTTAAATTCGAATTCTTTAGGCCCCTTAGGCCTGGCTGCCACCTGGAGAATGTACCAAACAGACTGGACTGAGATTGCCATTAAAGGAAATCAAGAGGTATTCTGTCCAGGAATCGTCAGAGTGGAATCTCAAATTTTCAATACAGAATTATATAAACCTGCCCCTTTCTCACTGATTACTACCCAGGAAGTGGCTGAGAGAAGATGATTCCTTTCTGGGAATAGCTACATTCGGTGAACAAACCCCTTAGAAAGGGGTATGAACCAGGAGGATGTGTGAGAGGAAGAGTCAGAAATCTTTTGGGTGGTTATTGAAGAGGTCACTCTCATACTCCACTCTCATACTTTCACAATGGGGAGAGTGAAAGGTCCATCAAATACCTGGACAATCAGCCCATTGTTGAGTGGCTTTTGTCATTAAAAGAATACCATTTTCAAACTCCAAATGGTCTGAAAAACTGAAAACATGACACAGATTAGTTTCAAGGACCACATGGTGTGACCAGAGTTGACTGATAGGACTGGAGCAGTAACAACAGTACCTGTGAAAGTGTCAACAGGCACCCCTGATACTGCTGAGAGGGGGTAAAAGGTTCAATGTAGTCAATCTTCCAGTAGCAGATGGAGGTCATGCCCCATGCAGTGTAGTCTCCTTCACTATAAGATAAACAGATCAACTTTTTAGCAAGAGTCACAAATTTGGTATGCAATGGTAGCCTTGGCACCAAAGAAAAGTGTCCTTTACTTTTTTTCCCCAGTATATAATGGTAGTTGTGTTGCCATATCTGATAAAATCATGGATCTAGACAGAAGTAGTGGCAATCTAGTGGGTGCAGGTTCAAGCAGCAGCTTGATTCTGGTTGGTCTCGTAAGAAAACAGGCCCTTACTGTGGGCTTCCACATGAGTGACCCATATGGTTGGATCAGCAGCCACAATTTATTTCCACTGTTCACAGCCACAAAGAGGGATTGTAATCTGCCAGTTTGTAGTTTTCCAAGTGGCAGACCAAACAGCTAGACCATTGGCAACAGCTCAAGAGTCAGTAAAACCATAACAAGTTTCATCAAAGAGAGTATTGGCTAAAGCTGGAGAACAACCTTGAGTTCTGCTCATTGAACATAGCAACCATGTCCACTATCAATCCTGCATTAATGGCACTGAGGTTGAAATATTGCAACATCCCAGTGGACACCATTGAACCAGGTCCAATCATTTAGGGGAACTTCTGTGAATCATGGATTCATTGAACTAATGGCATTGCTTTAGGCAGTAGAATAAGGGATGAAGTTTCCTTCAGAGGAATAGCTGACATTTCTCACATAAAGCCAAGATCTTTCTTGGACCAGTCCAGCTTTTCACTTGAACATACTATTTCCATTTGGCAACGAGGTTTGTTGGGCCCCTCAGACCTCATTAGTCAGTAAGTCTGAGTTGACCCATCCCTAAACAGGATTATCAGGCCGGTAACTCACAAAGCCTCCATTGTTCAGGTGTTGAGGGTCAACAAGAGCCCAAGCTAATAACTGCTTTTGAAAAGGGATGCCATGTCAGGGAGGCAATGAGTCCAGAGCTACAAGGGGTGCTTCCAAGTGGAGGCTACCTCCCTTTGCCAGAGGCTCCAGTAGGCAAATCATCAGTCACAGAGACTCAAAGCTCAAAGGAGCCCTACTCTGACTGTATTAGAGAGACGGTTGGCTAGGATTTATGTGTTCCACTAGCACTTCTCTATGTGTAGCTCTTCCCAATTGGGAGAATTCCTTCTGGCATTTATAAGCCAGGGAAGTACAAGTATATAACACATCAATTTCTGCTATAGTTTCCCATGTAAAAGGAGCAAAAATTGTACTTTGAATCCATCCAAAAGGCCCCACCCACAAAGTCACATTAGCTTTCTTTTCCCACATTGGACCTATGCAATCCTTATGAATAGAATCCTGGTACCCCCACATTCTTGGGACTGGGTAGGATGGTGAATTGGGCACCTGTATAAAACAGGCCATAAACGTTTGAGTCCCTCCCCTACTGAAGTTCCCCAGCATACTTGGACAGGTGTGTATTGATTTCAGTCCCCACCTGGGAAAGAGACCTTGCCAGAACCCTAATTGTCTTTTTCCTTAAAGCAGCTTAGGTTGTAGAGGGAAGGAGGTGGTCAGGAGGCATGGAGGGAGAGAATGACTGTGTTAGGAAATAAGTCTTTGTATTCATTTTCAGTTTTGAGTGTTATGGCTGTGACTCGTTCAATCAAATGAACTTTCAATACTTTCTACTTGCCTAATGCTCTATTTGAATAATAAGATCCTCATGGCTGAAATCTTTTTTTTTTTTCAGCCTTGGGTACCCCTTGAGTCAGCATTTACACACACACTGCATTCCAGCTGGGACTGTGGAGTTTGCATGACTTGCCTGACTTGGGCATGACTAACTGGGGTGGCACTTTTTTTTAAAGGAGTCCACCTTCTTCAGGGACATTTACTGCTTCATTGTCACCTGGTTTTAGCATAAGAGCTAAGATACTTTTCTAGGGAGGCAGGGCTGACCATAAAAATCTATATAGATTCCTTTGGGTGCATTTCTCATTCTCCAGTGATTCACCTTTATCAGCATTGTAAACCCAAACTGGGGCAGTAAAAACTAGAATAGTAGTCAATACATTATCTATGGGAAAGTTTCCTATGGAGTTTTTCTGTCTTCCTGAGAGAGCCAAATCTCCTTTATAGCAACCAGGATCCATGTCAAAAAACTCTGAGACCTTATGTCTGAATGAACATAAGGTTGGCATGAGAGATGGCAGAAGGGTCAAGCTGTTACCATTCTTCTTTTAACTAGCATTACCTTCCTCACTGCTGTACTTCTCAAGTGAACCAGTTGAATTTCTAGCAATTTGCCAGGTCTCTTCCCATAGCAGTCACAAATTTCCTTGTTCTACACTCAATATAGGTGCACATTTTTCTAACTGTTGTCTGAAAGGGGGCAGAGTCTTATAACCAGGAGGTTTTAAGTTATTGTAATGGGGAGGAGCTGAGGCTGACTGCCAGATTGGCAAGGAAGTCCCCCTGCTGGGCAGAGAGTTAGCATCAACCAGGACACCATCAGTTGAGCTGTCTTTGAACCTATTTCCCAGCCCTTTTTCTACAAACATTCTCCAATTCTTCCTCATTAACAGGCAACAGAGTGAAGGAACATTTATTGCCTACTCGATCATATAATTTTGTCAACATGTTTGCTACTGATTTTCATAGACTCCCCTCAAATCTCATTAATCAACCCACAAGGCCCTTGGACTTCCTCTTTTAAAAATCCATGTCTTTGTTAGCATCCATTCTCAATGCCAAAATTGTGAAGAAAAGTGAAGGTCTGAAATTTTACCCAACTTGCAAGGTAACATGTTAGATGTTATAGTTTCATGGATGCCAGCAGATGATACAAGACTCCTGGGTCAGAGACAAAGAACTTTATTACTCATGGTAACAGCAGTAGTCAGAGTGCCACCATTTTATTACATTGGTTCCCTGAGTCCCCCTATATACACAGTGGGTTGCATTACAGAAAAATAACCCTGAGTTTAGGGAACCAAAATTTTTCATAATGGGCAGTGAGCATGCCTGCCCTTTGCTCCAGAGGAAGACACTATTTCTATCTTCCAAGACTGTTAGCTGTATAAACATCCTTTAAAAGATAATCCATAACAAAGGCAGTCAGTGCTTTACTCATAAAACCATGCAGAAATGTGAGAAATCTAATTAGAATTGTCTCTTAACAGTAACATGCCACAAGTCCCCTTGAGATATAGGCTGGCAAATTTTAAGATTTGCCTCTATATCATCTCTGTCTTTATGTTCTCCAGGTGATAAGTCCACTCTCATAACTTCGAGTACTACCTATCTATTGACAACTTCCAAGCACAGAACTCAATACTGAGCTCCAGTTTTATATATCAAGTGTTTTTTGGGTTATCTTCACCTAAATAATCCAGTGGCACTTTAAAATCAACATTCCTAAAAACTGAACTTAATATTCTCTTCCAGACTTACTCCCCTCTTCCTGAGTTCTTTTTTTCATCTAATGCACCTTATGTTTCTCCTGAGATTCTCTCATACTCATGTCTCTCCTGGACTCTGCAACTTGCTTTACCTCAATCACCTTTGCTGCAACTGACTCTCTGTTGTAAGTTAAGTTTTGCTGCCTCAATTCCAGTTGCATTCAGGTATCTCTGGCCACTCCTGATACTTCTAGATTTGGATGAAGCATCATGCCGTAGGGCACAGATTCTGTCTTCACAATGGCTACTGAAGAGGTTAAATGATGCAACTCAGAAATTTGGGGGCTTTTATTCCTCAAATGGGAGATAGGAGATAGGAGGGAGTTGGTGGATAAATTTTCACTCCCTTCCACCTCTTGATGGACTGTTCCAAGGACTAATTTTTCCATACAATATGTCTGGAGACATCTTGTATGAGTGGCTAGAGCATCATCTTGCATTTCTTCTAAGTTCTCCCTATCTCACTTCCCTTTCCCTCATTCTTTCTATCCTGGCATCGTCAAAAATATCATTAGTCTTAAGTCTTGCTTCAGCCTCTGTTTCCTAGGGAATCAGGGCTAAAACATACATCATATTTCCCACTAGAAGGTAAGTTCAATGAAGTGAGAAACTACCTGTTTTATTTATACTTGTATCACCCAACACCTATAATAATATCTAAAAGCCCATGGCAGATAGCCCATTAAATATTTGTTGACTGAATTAATTAATCCTTAACTTATCCCTTTCTCTATTCCACATTCAATTGGTCTAGTCTACCATATAAATATCCCTTAATTTTATTTCTTTTATATCTAATTGTGATGTTTTTAGTTCCATCCAAATTGCTCTTCCCCAGGGTCATGGGACCCCAGGTAGTCAGCCTGGTGGGTGGTGGAATGTGAGGCCTAATCTACAGCAGGAAGTTTCTCTTATGAGGCCATGGGATAACAAATGGAGAAGTAGCCAGACCCAAGAGCCAATAGGGAAGAGGGGGTCCCATAAGCCAAAATGGGTTTCAGGGGAGCTGTTGAAACAACAAAGGGGCTAGGAACAAATATGAGATTTGGATCCAAATCCAGGATTCTGAGAAGCTGGATACAGATTATAAGAAAAAAAAATAGTGTAAATAAGGAGAGGTACAGGGAAAAGGCCTAAAATAAGGACCGTTTAACAGTTTTTCTCTGTGTGCCCACCATGATGTGCTATGTGGGTAAGGTAGCTAAGTTTCAGGGCCTAGGAATGGGTTGGACAAATTCATCTGGTAGTCAACCTCTAGACCCCCCTCTACTCTAATACAAAGGAATAGCAGGATGAATGTGGTCTTAGCCCTTAGCCTAGGAGTGTGAGTCCATATTTAGTAGATATTTGCTCTCTGAACTCATCAGTGGAGAGGAAAGACAGTAGCAGAAATATCTGATCTAAAGACACGAAGATCTGGAACCAAAGGTCAAAAGCACAAAGAAAACTATATCTATGTGAGTGCAGATTGAGAAGAAGCTAGAAGTGTCAGGGAATAGTGTCTTTACGGGCCAGTGGGTGCCAGACTTAAAGGTGCAGGTTCAAGATAATCATCTCTTATTTAGTCTTTTGAAATAGCCTCTTCGTTGATTTCTCTGACTCCAGACTCTTCCCCTGCCAATTCCATCTCCATGTGGCTGCCAGAATTCCATTTAAGAAATACAAATCTGATTGTGTAAGTACAGTGTTTGAAAACTCTTCCTTGGCCTCCCACTGCAAAAGGACAAAGTCTAAACTCCTTAGCATGACATTTAATGTCCTTCACAAGCTGGACATAGTTTGCTTTGCAACCTCATCTCCTGTGACTTCCCAACATGTACCCAATGTTCTAGCCACACAGAATTATGTTTTTCCCCAAATACACCATGCTCTTTCATGCCTTTTTTCATGCTCACTTTGCCTTTCTTTATTTCCTTACCTGGAATGACCCTGTCTTCCTCTGCCTGGAAAACTACTAGGTTCAACTGGGCTGCTTACCCCTCTAAACATCTCTCTTACCTATAGACCATGTTCCGCTAGTATCATATGCACATTTATTACGATGCTCTGTTAGGACAGCATTATTATGCCTATGTCATCCCCCAGAATATGAACTTCTTCAAGGAACTTTTTTTTTAATACTTAATTTTTTTATTTTTAAAAAATCTTTAGATTACAAAAATGTTACATAAAAAATATAAGGGATTCCCATATACCCCACTCCCCCCCCTACACACACACACTTTCCTACATTAACAACATCCTTCATTAGTGTGGTATATTTGTTACAATTGATGAACACATAGTGAAGCATTGTTACTAACCATGGACTACAGTTTACATTAGAGTTTACACTTTGCCCCACACAATTTTGTAAGTTATGGCAAAATATACAATGGCCTGTATCTGTCATTGAAATGTCATGCAGGACAAATCCAGTGTCCCAAAAATGCCTCCATATTACACCTATTCTTCCCTCTCCCCATCCCTTAGAGCTCTGGTGGCCACTAATTTATGTCAATGATAAGAGTTCTTCCAGTGTT
Source organism: Tolypeutes matacus (assembly GCA_026826555.1). Classification (NCBI taxonomy): domain Eukaryota; kingdom Metazoa; phylum Chordata; class Mammalia; order Cingulata; family Chlamyphoridae; genus Tolypeutes; species Tolypeutes matacus. Next base: position 24,271,187 of record JAKSZT010046586.1, read on the forward strand.
AGAAAAATAATAAGTCTACTTTAGTCCATTGTTCATTCCCCAATCTTGAGGATTTGGGGATGGTGATTCCCACTCTACTTCTAATTGAGAGGGGGATTAGATCCCATGGGGCAGATAGATGGAGCTATCTTGCTTGCATTTGCAGACACTCTGTTCCTTGGGATGGGCATTTTTGTTAGTTGTCCTGGGTGAGTCCATTGAACTGAAGAGTAAGTGTTTCAACTCTGCTGAAATTCAGGGCTCAACTGGCACATGGATGGACCAAAAATTTAAGTCTCTGGGACATATATTTATCAAGTATAGTGTTAATTATGGGTTCAAATAAAAGGGACAGAAGAGCCATATGTAGAGAACCTATAAATGAGTCTAACTCTGTCTAACAGCATAAATTCCAAAGTAAGGCCCACTGACAGGGTGCCAAATTCCTGAGCTGTCTGCACTGCTTATAGTTTATGGATATCTCTAGAGCCCTCAGGAGCCCCGCTAGTTGAGGCACTGTTTACTATAGCAGTCAATGAGATCCTGCTGAGATGTATATAAGTATAACCTTTGGAATGACCTCCCAACTCATTTTGAAATCTCTTAGCCATAAAAACTAATTTGTATTTACCATTTCCCCCTTTTGGTCAAGGTCTTTTTCCAGATGCATTGCTAGTTGGTGCTTGGTAATAATCCCTTGGTGCCAGGGAGGCTCATCCCTGGGAGTCATGCGTTCATATGCTGAGTTTGGCTAAGAGAGAGGCCACATTTGAGCAAGAAGGAGGCTTTCAGGAGGTAACTCTTAGGCAGTATATAATTCTAGGCTAAATTTCAATTTCACAAGGAAAGGTCATAAGTACAATTATCAGTGTCAAGGGTCTGGCATAATGGTCTCTCTTCCTTCGCTAGACATTGCCCTTGCACTCGGGGGATTCTTGCTGTTCTTTAGAGAATGTAGCAGAACTCCCCAGAATAGGAATTCAATATTCTTTTGGTTATTGTGTGGCTCTCTACCCATAGAAACCATGTCCCATGAACACTTGAACATATTCATATGCCTTTGAGGTATGCCTCAGGTGAACCCCTTCCCATGTATCCCTACATCACTGACACCCCACACCAGTGATCCTCCCCCACCACTGCTCTGACCCTTCTGTGATCCAAAACCTCTCCAAAATGGAAGCCAACAAAATAACTGAATAAAATTAATAATAACAGAGACACAGCAGAGCCATATGTAGGGAACACATAACTGAGCCCAACTTATCACCATGGGGAATATAAGTTCCAAAGTAAGGCCCATGGCAGGGTGCCAAACTCCTGAACTGTCTGACCTGCTTAGAGTATCTGGATGTCTCCAAAGCCCTCAGGAGCCCCACTATTTGAGGTAATATTTACTTTGACAGTCAATGAGTTCCTGCTGAGATGTGCATAAGTGTAACCTCTGAAATGACCTCCCAATTCACTTTGAAGTCTCTTAGTCATATAAACTCATTTGTCTTTACCTTTTCCCCCTTTTGGACAAGGTCTTTTTCCAGTTGCATTGCTAGTTGGTTCTTGGTAGTAATCCCTTGTGTCAGGGAAGCTTATACCCAGGAGTCATGTCCCACTCTGAACCTATAGTTAGTAGTAGAGCTGATAGTTGTATGTCCAAGAGACTTAAATATTTGGGCTGTCCATGTGCCAGTTGGGTCCTGAATCTCAACAGACTTGTAACACCCACTCTCCAGTTCATTGGACTCACCCAGGGCAACTAGCAAGGAGAAGACAATGACCATCTCAAGGAACAGAGAGAGTCTGCAACTGCAAGCAAGAAAGTCCCATTCATCTGCCCCATGGGATCTAAGCCCCCTCTCAGTTACAGGTGGAGAGGGCATCACCATCACAGAGTCCTCAGGATTGGGGAATGGATGATAGACTAGAGTAGACATACAGTTGTTCTGCTGTATACTAGTTGTGACCCTAACAATGGAAGAACTTTTATCATGGATGTGGAGGCAGTGGCCACTGGAGGTTCTAAGGGGAGGGAGAGGGAAAAATAGGGGTAATTTGAGGGAATTTTCAGGACTTGGGAATTATCCTGACTGACACTGCAATGACAGTTAAAGGCTATTGTATATCTTGTAATAACTTGCAAAAATGTGCAGGACAGAGTGTAAACTACAATGTAAACTATAATCATCGCTTAGTGGCAATGCTCCAAGATGTGTTCATCAATTGTGGCAAATGTACCACACTAATGAAGGATGTTGTTGATGTGGGAAAATATGGGAGGGCTAAAGAGCAAAGCATATGGGAATCCCCTATATTTTTTGTGTAACATTTATGTAATCTGTTTCTCTTAAAAAAAAAAAAAAGTATATTTAGAAAATTAATAAGAAAATAAAACAATAATTTTAAAAAGTAACCAATAAAATACAAAAAAATTAAAACAATGTGAAACTTTTAGACATTGTGTCTTTCATCATGGTAAGATCTGTTGTCTTGAATGCACAGTGACATTTTCTTCTGTATATTCCCCCGGTGTCTTATTTTTTTTCATTTTATCTTCAAAGAAGGTTTAGGATACAGAAAACTCACATAAAGAATAAAGGTAATTCCCATATACCCAATGCCTTCCCCATTTTCCCTCTCCCTTATTAATAACATTTTACATGTGGATGGTACATTTGTTACAATTGATGTACAAATATTGAAGCATTGCTACTAACCATGGTCAATGGTTTACATTACGATTTACATTTTGGATTGTACACTTTTATAGATTTTGATAAAATTTGAAGTGGTCTAATATCTGTTATTGCAAGATGATGCTGAACAATTCTAATGCCCTAAAAATGCCCTATGTTCCATCTATTCTATTCTACCTTCTCCCTACCCTCAGAACCTATGGTAATCACTAAGTTTCAATTTTTGAAGAATAAAATTCATAGTTAATTGTAGCAATATTGAGGGCTTGACATATTAGTCTGTTTTCTTTTATTAGGAACTGCCTATGTTCTCAGGATTTTTGTCCCTCTATTTGAGAACATAGCAGGACTCCCCAGGATGGGAGTTTGATATTTTCTTGTTTATTGTATGGGTCTCCACACACTGATATAACACACTATGACAAGATTAACACTTAGATATGCCATAGAAGCCTTGCAAGAACTTTTCTTACTCTTTATGGAGGCCCCTCCACCCACCACAGTCCTTGACATATAGTAGGCACTTATTCAATATTTGTTGAATGTATTAAAATCTTTGTGATGCACCAAATTGCTTCCTTGAAGCAAAAAAACATTTTATCACGTCAAGAAATCAGATGAGGGTCCAAGAGTCTTGGTTATTATGAATAATAACACTAATCCATCAAGAATTATATTATTGGCTTTATATTAGATATCCATTTTTCATTTCCAAAGCAATCAGCAATAACTGCTTTAATTAAACATTCTACACTTTAAGGTTATTGAGTGTAAAATTAAGCTGAAGTCACCCAAGGGATAGCAAGTGAACATTGTTTTAGGGAATGATTGTGTGTTGTGTGTAGTTTTTTTAAAAGAGACATACAGGTCATATATATACTAACTACAGTTTTTCTTGTAATTCTCTTGTTTGGTCTCAAATGCAGCACTTCTCCTCCACTATACATACTCCAACTTTTTTCTTCACCTTTACCTATAACAGAATAACTATTTGAAATGTTTTCTGAAGGAACCTTTGGATAACAATTTTTATTATAATCTTGAGAATATGCTGAATCTCCAGAGGGTGCTGGACAGATGAGCACCTTGCTTTTAAGTATGAGCATGGCTGGCTGGAGCTTTTGTAAAAACAGAGGGAAGCTCTATGTATAGGCTTTATTTTTTATCCATTAAGTGTCAGAGGTTTTAACATTGTCATTTATGAGCATGTATAATAATGAACTGTCTTAAAGGTCAAACAGAGCATTAAAGTACTTTAATGCAAATGAAAATTAGAGTCTTTGTGTGAAAACTTTGCAATATATATACCTCTTAACTCTATTATAACATCATTGCCCTTAACTCTAAGATAGATAGTGTATTTGTTAGTGAGGAGTCTTATATCTGTTCTCTGGCTATGAATAAATTCAAGCACAGCACTTTTAAAAATAAATGATATATGTAATGCATTTATTGAACTGTTTATAGTACTTTACACAAAGGCCCCTGCCTTATTCTTGTTATCCTCACTGAATTAGTTTATTTTAACCAACGTATGTCTGATGCGCCTATCTACTCAAGACTATAAAACTGGAACATTGTGTGTCAAAATCATCTGAAAAAGAATCTAAATATTAGATGCAAAAATTATGCACAGAATTCTATACACCTTTGAAATATGAAACCCTACTTTGATAAACTTTTTTGGTCAAACTCAAATTTGGAATGTAATAGACTTCTCATTGAAACCCTATGAAACCTTTAACAGGATTATCTCCTCATCAATTTTAACATAACTCTGCTCATTGATCTATCTGCTTCCATGGATTGAAAGCACAGTATACTCGAAATATCACAGGCCTTGGAATCAAATAGAATTGTGTTTGCATTCCAGTGCTGGCATTTATTATCTCTGTAGCCATGATAATGTTACTTAGTTTCTCTGAACCACATAATATAATGGGAGAAGTAATACTTGCTTTATAGGATTTAGACTTTAATAAATAAAAATTTCCCCTTTTTATCTAATTGCCACTGCCATGCCCTGGCCCCTCATAACTTCTAAAAAAATAAGTCTTCATTTGGTTAATCTGTTAACCAATTTTAAAAACCAAATGTTTATCTGTATGCATATATTTATTAAATACATGCCACCCTAAAATTTTACTTGGTTTATCTATAACTAGGAAACATATACTAAGAAACTTATTGATTAGGCTACTGTTTATCATCTAACTTTATTGAATAATGATCTTATAAGATTAAGTAAGACTCTAATATTTTTCACTCAGAGAAAATAATGAATTATTCTGAGCTCTTACTAGAAAAATGTTAAACAATAAGAATTAAGTTTTTAAATTAATGTTTTTGAAACTCCAAAACTCTATCTATAACTGACAGACAAATTACCCTATAATCTTATAAGGAGAGCTCAGCTCAGATAAATAGACATTACTCATTGATAATGGAATTAAAAACAATCTTAGTTAATGAGTAATGTTATTTCTGTCTGATTATTAGTCTAATAACAAAACACATATAGAAATATATGGTACATATAGTGCTTTTATTGAACTTTTTATAGCTTTCTATTTTAACCATTGGATATTCTCCTTCTTTAGGGAAGAAGAAGATTAGAGAAAAATAGAAGATAACTATATATGAGTGTTTTAATTGAAGTTCGAACTTAGGTTAATGCCAATTATTGGGAACAGAAATAGAGTGGGGAGTAGGTAGACAAGACAGACATATAATTAAACATATATGGTTTTAAGTTTTAGAATTTTATTTGATTACCTTTTTAATACATTCCAGTATTCTGTTAACATTCTCCATCTTTTATGATCTATTTTTGTGCATACTAATAACAGGTATTTTAAACTCTATGTCTTATAACTACAATATTTGATGTCCTATAGGTCTGTTTTTGGTATCTATTATTTCTCTTGAATTTTGACTATTTGATCTCATCTCCCGGTTGACCTGGCAATTTTTAAATTACATGTAATTTTTAAATTACATAGACATTGTCTATGAAAATTGTAGAGAAATTTTGAGGCTCTGAATGATTTTATCCTTACCTACAGTATATCTACTTTGGATTCTGGCCAATAGTTAGAGTAAGGGCAGGCAGAGGAACTAGAAAAAGAACAGCAAACTAATCCCAAACCAAGCTGAAGGAAAGAAATAATAAAGATCAGAGCAGAAATAAATTGAGAACCAGTCTGATATGAAACTTACATACAACTGTGTTTCAGTATATGTAAGATATATATATATATATATATATATATATATATATATACTGATATATTTCTTATATCATAAATATATGAAATATATACTGATATATTTCTGCTAAGTCTTACTCCTAGCATTTAGCCTTGCAAGGGTGCCAACTGATAACCTGGGGTGTTCACCAGGACCTCTCTTTTTTAACAGGCTCAAACTTTAATTTTTAGTTCTAACTGTAAGAAACTACCCAAAGTTTTACTCAGCTTCTCAATCCCTTCTCTATGTTTTCTCAGTCTCTGCCACTTTCTTCCATGCTTCCCAGCTTTTTAGCTGCGTGTTGAAAAATTTAAAATACCCTGAAGCAAAAGTGATACCAAATGTTAGGTTCATTACTCTATATGTCCAGGATCTTGGACCTTAAGTCTTCACTGACTGGTAGCGCTCTGATTTCTCCAAAGAGTTTATTTCCATTTTATCCAGAATTTGTAGTTGTTCTTAAAAGGAGGGTTGGTCTGAAAGAAGCTAGTTCATCTTGACTGGAATTTGCTTATGTTTCTATATGCATATATGGAGATATAGGCAATTCCTTTTTTTAATTATAAAGAAAATTATTTATTTAATTGAACAAAACTGTATGTGACTACAAACAAAAGTGACATTTCAATAAAACATAAAGAAAATGTTTCCATGACGTTGAAAGCGAAGATTCATGTACAAATGAAATTAACTTTAAATATAGCCTATTTTCTTGCCATATTGAACAAAGTATAATTTCATCTGAAGAGAGATTTGAATAAATAGGAAACCTTGAAAGAAGAATTTAAGAAACACTATGTGGTTCTAGATATTTATTAAAGAGATTATAAAAATTGCAATATAAATGATAAGTAGTTATATGATGAAATTAAAATATTTCAAATATTTTCTACAATAATGTTAATTTATCATAGGTAATTCTAATGCAATATTTTTACATGATTCATAAAAGTTATGGTTCATTTCTGAATCTAAGGAATTTAGTCACAAATCCAGTTGCTACTGCCTCAGCAGAATGAAGAAATTTAACATTGAAATTAATTAAAAAATGAATTAAGAACTAGAATAACTCAAAAAAAAAAAAAAAAAAGATTATCTAATTTGGCATTGCTGGCAATAGAGAACAAATCATGCAATTATAATCCAAACAGTATAATTACCAATTTTGCTGAAATGAAGACAAGAAAAAAATGCATATATAATAACTTATGAATTACATGTCTTTATTACTCATCCAACATTCATTTGTCCATCAACAGAACACCTAGACATGTACTATGATAATTAAATTTCATTGCCATGGACATTTTGCCAACTCTCAGTCATATAAAAATCATAGCTTTCCATATTTTTTATCGTGTTATGAAAGAATAATCAAAAGAGGATAGAATGTATTTATTAACCTGAGCTATGATTATTTTATATTTAGTCATATGATATATGGACTTCCTAATTGGAGTTATTATCCCAGGGCCTGAAAATGTAAGGGGGGAACCTAAAGAGAAAAAAGGGTACCCTTTGGGATAGCTTCTATCTCAGACATCCTACAGTTGCTATTTGGTGTGATGTCTTCGCCAGATTAATATCAATAATGCCCATACCTACTCCCACAACTCTGAGAAACACTCTCCTTACCTCTGTCTTCTCCCCTCGCATCTTGCCTTCATCCTTTTATCCCTTCATCCTAGAGAGTTTCTACTCAGTTCAGAGTAGAAACTCACCCTTCCTTGGGAATCTGATACAATTTCCTGGGGGTTAGAACAGAAGTCAGTTTGAGTGACATCACACGGTGTAGGGTGTCTTTGGCGCCCACCAGCTATTACCCCTTAGAGGTTAATAAGCTGCAATTATTCCCTAAACTCAGGGGGGTTTCAGACTTGGGAACCAACCACCAACAGAAGCAGACAGAGCTCAATGAGGGCCTTCTCACTCTTAGATCTAAGCTCTCACTTTGATTATTAATCAAGTACCAGGAAGTCTCTGAATTTCAATTAAGATGTAATTAAATATAACGACAATCTTTCAAATAAACAATAAAGTGACAAATTAAGAAAGTTTTATATTATTGATATTGAATTTTATAAAACGGCATTACCAAAAGCATATACCAGATATATCTAAATTATTTTCTGAAGATCAAAATTCAAGAAAATCAGATACTAAACAATAGTCATCATTGTTATTATTATTTTGATAGCAAATGAAACTGCATGCCTATTAAAGAGGAAGGTCTCCTCTGATCTTTTGAATAAATTTACCACAAAGTAATAGCTAAAATTTGAGAGTGCTAGGATCTTGAGGCTTCAGGGATATAGACAATTCTTGATAATAAGGAATGTGATTAACCAGTTTGAAAATGAACTGTTGTCAAAAATATAAGACAAATGACATTTTTAATATATATGTATATAGATATAATTTTTCAAGTGTCTTCATATTAGAAGAGATTTATTGTTGGTGCCACTTATAAAGCAATTTACCCTGCATTATATTACTGCAACACGAGATTGTTTCTCCCCCTCAAAAAACAATCTAAACAATCCTTCTTCTACAAACAACCCTTTCTGAGTCCTAAGCCATAGCCAAAGAAATAGTGAAGGCAAGTGAGAGCTACAGCAGGAGCTTCTAATACCAGAGTTAGGCCTATTATGTTAAAGGAATTACATGAGGAAAGAAAGGGTAAAAGATGAAACATGCAACTCAAGTTACAGCTCTGCCTCACTTGCCTCCTGTTTTAATATGTTTTTAAAAGATGCTCAGCAAATAAATAATAACAGACATTTTAAAAGATTAACTTTGGGCATTTAGCTTGTCAAGAAATTTCTTTGATGTTTACTGTTTATAAATACTTGTACTTTGATTTGTTTAGTTTGGATTCAGCTTTAGAAGTATAATTGTGTCCTTAAATATTTGATGTGATTTTAACTAAGGTTACATTAAATCTATTTTATAGCACATTTTAAAAGTTTTTTTGTGCACACATGATTTAAGCCAAAGAAAAAAGTTTATTTTTTTTAAAAAGAAGGGGTATGATAAAATGGAACTAAAAATTACATATTGGGCAATTGGGAATAATGCTGCTATGAACATCATTGTGCAAATATCTGTCCGAGTCTCTGCTTTCAATTCTTTTGTGTATGTACTTAGTGGTGGGATTGCCAGGTCATATGGTAGTTCGATACTTAGCTTCCAGAAGAGCTGTCAAACTGTGCTCCACAGCAGCTGCACCATTTTACATTGCCAACAGCAGTGAACGAGTGTTCCTTATAGCTCCACATTCTCTGCAACACTTGTTATTTTCTGTTTTTTTTTTTTTTTTAAACAGCCATTCTAATAGGTGTGAAATGGCATCATTGTGGTTTGCATACAAATATATATTTATATTATTAGAGAAGTTGTGAACTTACAAAACAATCATGGAAATGTGCAGAATTCCCATACAACACCCCTCCACCAAAACACCTTATATTGTTGTGGAACATTTGTTACAGATTAAGAGATAACATCATCAGACTATTACATCTAATTATGGTCTATAGTGTATATTTGGTATATTTTTTTCATATGCCCCTATTATTAACACAGTATTTCTTTGACATTGATGCAAGAAAATCACCGTATTGCTGTTAACTATAGTACATGGGTTACATAAATTTTATTTTTCCCATGCATCTCCATAGTCTTATCACCTTGTAATATTGATGTACATTGTTCTAGTTCACAGAAGAATATTCTTGTATTTACTATTAACCACAGTTCTCATCCACCTCTGGTTTCACTATGTTATTCAATCCCTCTAGTATTCTCTAGCTCTCTTTCAATTGACATTTACATCCCTAGACTACTCCCTTCAGCCACAATCCCATTTATAAACCAATTGTGTTAGTTGTTAGTTATACTCAGCATAATGTGTTACCAACAACTCTATCCATTTCCACTTTTACAGTCAAGTTAATTAAAACTTCTACATAAATTATGCATCACTACACTTTCTCAGCCCTCATTCTATCTCCTTGTAACTTATACTCTAGGTATTAACTCCATGCATTTATTCGTTGTATTTAGTTCATATTAGTGAGCCTGTACAATATTTGTCCTTTTGTGTCTGGCATATTTCATTCAGCATAATGTCCTTAAGGGTCATCCATATTATCAAATGTGTCCCAATTTCACTTCTTCTTATAGAAGCATAGTATTCCATTGTATGTATGTACCACATTCTGTTTATCCATCGATTGGTTGGTGGACACTTGGGTTGTTTCTGTCTTTTGGCAATTGTGAATAATGCCGCTATGAACATTGGTATGCAAATATCTGTTTGTGTCACAGTTTTCAGTTCTTCTGGATATATTACTGGTAGAGGGATTGCCAGATCATATGGCAGTTCTATATTTAGCTTCCTGAGGAAGAGCCAAACTGTCTTCCACAGAGGCTGCACCATTTTACATTCCCACCAACAGTGAAGGAGTGTTTCTATTTCTCCACATCTTTCCCAGCAGTTATTGATTTCTGTCATTTATATTTACATAATGGCCATTTTATGAAGTGTGAGATGATATCTTATTGTTGTTTTGATATTGAACATTTTTTTCATGTGCTGTTTGGCCATTTGTATTTCCTCTTTGGAGAAATGTCTATTTAAATCTTTTGCCCATTTTTAAATTGGATTGCTTGCTCTTTTATTGTTGAATAGTATGATCTCTTTATGCAGCATGGAAATCAAAACCCTTATTGGATATGTGGTTTCCAAATATTTTCTCCCATTGAGTGGATTACCTTTTCACCTTCTTGACAAAGTCTTTTGAATCACAAAAGTGTTTAAGTTTGAGGAGGTCTCATTTGTGCGCTTTTTCTTTCATTGCACAGTGTAAGGTTTAAGAATCATATAGAATGTTGCAGCCATTGTTGAGGATAGTTTGGTGATTCCTCAAGAAGCTAAGTATAGAACTGCTATATGATCCAGCAATCCCAGTTCTGGGTATATACCCCAAAGAACTGATGCACTTGGGGCATCCTTCTATGGAATATTAAAGTGTTCAACTTGTCATACTGTGTTATCTCAGTGGGTGGAGACCCAAAAAATTAAACAAGGAAATATTAAACTCCCATCCTGGGTAGTCCTGCTATGTTCCTAATTATAAGGGCAAGAATCTGTCGAGAACATAGGCAGTGCCTAATAAACCAGAACAGACCAATATGTCAAGGCCTCAATATTAAGGTATGTAACTATGAACTTTATTCTTAAAAATTGAAACAGTGGTTACCATAGGTTCCAACAGGTAAGGGAGGGAAGAATAGAATAGATGGAATGTAGGATATTGGAATTGTTCTGTATAATCTTGCAGTGATTACAGGCCATTTTGAATTTTGTCAAAACCTATAAAAGTGTATGGTGCAAAATGTAAACCATAATGTAAACCATTGACCATGGTTAGTGGCAATGCTTTGGTATTTGTACATTAATTGTAACAAATGTACTATACACATGTAAGATGTTGTTGATGGGGGAAAGAGGGAGAGGGGGAGGGGGTTAGATATGTGGGAATCTCTTGTATTTTCTATGTGACTTTTCCATAAACTAAAGCTTCTTTGAAGATAAAGCGAAAAAAATAAGACACCGGGGGAACATATGGAAGAAATCATCACTGTACATAAAAGATAACAGATTTTACAGTGACGGAAGAAACAAAAAAAATTTTAATGTACTTTATTTTTTCATTGTTACCTTCTAAAATCTTTTAATTTTTATTTTAGTATTTTATTTATTATTATTGTTTTTTTCCCTTAATATTTTTATTTGTTTATTTTTCAGCTTTGTTTTGGGGAAGATTTTGGTTTGCAGAAGGGTCACAACTGTGGCAGGGGAGACTCACTGGTGTGGGATGTTGGTGATATGGGGATATGTGGGGAGGGGTGAACCTGGCGCGTGCCTCTACAGAATATTAATATGTTCAAGTCGTCATGGGGTGTTGTCTCAATGGGTGGAGACCCACACAGTAACTAAAGAATATTGAATTCCCATCCTGGGAAGTCCTGCTACATTCTCTAGTAGAGCAGCAAGAATATCCCGAGTACATGGGCAGTGCCTAGCAAAAAAGGACAGACTATTACACTAGGCCCTTGATATTGATGGTTGTAATTGAACTTTTCTTGAGAAATTGAAATTTGCCTAGTATTATATGTTCCCTAAGAGTTACCTCCTAAAAACCTCCTTCTTGCTCAAATATGGCCTCTCTCTAAACCAAACTCAGCATATAAATGCACTACTTTCCCCCAGGCATGAGACATGACTCCCAGGGATGAGCCAACCTGGCACTTAGGGATTATTACCAAACGCCAATTAGCAATGCATTTGACAAAAGACCTTGACCAAAAGGGAGAAATATTAAATACATATGAGTTTTAATGCTAAGAGATTTCAAAGTGAGTCAGGAGGTCATTCCAGAGGTTACGCTTATGCACGTCTCAGCAGGATCTCATTGACTGCCACAGTAAACAGTGTCTCAAACAGTGGGGCTCCTTAGGACTCTAGAGACATCTAGAAACTATAGGCAGAACAGAAAATTCCAGGAATTCAGCACCCTGTCACTGGGTCTTACTTTGGAATATATGCTCCCCTATTGTAACAGAGTTAGACTCATTTACAATTTCCCTACACATGACTTTTCTGCCCCTTTTATTTGAACCTATAATTAGCACTATGCTCATTAAATATTTGTTCCAGAGACTTAAATCTCCAGGCTGTTCATATGCTGGTTTTTGCCCTGAATCTCAGCAGAGTTACAAGACACTCTCCAGTTCATTGGACTTGCTCAGGACAACTAACAAAAGGATGATGATGGACAATGCCCATCCCAAAAAACAGAGAGTATCTACAACTGCAAGCAAGACAGTTCCATCCATCTACCCCATGGGATCTAAACCTCTTTTCAATCAAAAACAGAGTGGGTATCACCATCCCTAAATCCTCAAGACTGAGGAATGGACAAACATAAGGGGGAATGAAACTATGGACTTAAGTAGACTTACGATTATTCTAACAATGATGAACTTGTATCATTGATATAAAGGCAGTGGCCACCAAAGTTTCTGAGAGGTGGGAGAGAGAGAATAGGTGTAAGATGGGGTACTTTGGGGATATTGTAATTGTCTTGCACAACATTGCAATGATGGATACAGTCCATTATACATATTGTCAAAGCCAACAAAATTGTGTGGTGCAAAGTATAAACTATAATGTTTATAGTCCATGGTTAGTAGCAATGCTTCTATATGTGTTCATCAATTGTAACAAATGTACCACACTAATGAAAGATGTTGTCGATGTGGGAAAGTGTGGGAGGGGGAGGAGGTGGGCTATATGGGAATCCCCTATATTTTTGATATAACATTTATGTAATCTAAAGCTTCATTTTAAAAATAAAGTAAAGTAAAGTAAAGTAAAATATGTAGGTTGGTACATTAAAAAAAAAAAAAAAATGAATCCATCACCTACCACCAGCTCTTGACAATGTTTCCCAAATTTTTTTCTAGGAGCTTTATAGTTCTAGCTTTTATATTTAGGTCTTTGATTTGGAGTTAATTTTTGTATAAGGTATGAAATAGGGGTCCTCTTTCCTTCTTTTGGATATGGATATCTAGTTCTCCCAACACCATTTGTTGAATAGATTGTTCTGTCCCAGCTGGGTGAGTTTGACAGCCTTCTCAAAAATCACTTCACCATAGATTTGAGGGTCTCTTTCTGAATGATCAGTTCAGTTCCATTGGTCTGTATGTCTATGTTTATGCCAGTACCATGCTGTTTTTACTACTGTAGCTAGGTAACATGATTTAAAGTCTGGAAGTAAAAGTCCTTCAACTTCATTCTTCCCTTTTAAGATGTTTCTGGCTATTCGTGGACCCATATACTTCCAAATAAATTTGATAATTATGTTTTCAATTTCTTTAAAAAATGCTGGTGGAATTTTTATTGGGATTGCATTTGCATTGAATCTGTATACCAATTAGGGTAGAATGGACATCTTAATGATATTTAGTCTTCCAATTCATGAACACAGAATGTTCTTCCATTTATTTAAGTCTTCTTTGATTCCTTTTAGTAACGCATTGTAGTTTTCTCAATACAAGTCTTTTATTTCCTTGGATAATTTATTCCTAAATATTTGATTCTTTTTGCCATTATTATAAATGGAATTTTTTCCTGACTTCCTCCTCAGATTGCTCATTACTAGTGTATATAAACACTACTGAGTTCTGTGTATTCATCTTGTATCCGGCCACTCTGCTGAGCTCATTTATTAGCTCCAGTAGCTTTGTTGTTGATTTTTGGGACTTTCTAGATATAAGATGATACCACTGAATAGCAAAACTTTTACTTCTTTCTTTCCAATTTGGATGTCTTTTATTACTTTTTCTTGCCTGATTGCTCTATATTGAACAATAGTGTTGACAGTGGGCATCCTTGTCTTGTTCCTGATTTCAAAGGGAAGCCTTTCCGTCTTTCACCATTGAGTATAATGTTAGCTGTAGGCTTTTCAAATATGCCCTTTTTCATGTTGAGAAAGTTTCCTTGAATTCTTATCTTTTGTCATTTAAAAAAAAATAAAGAATGATGCTGTATTTGTCTGGTGCTTTTTCTGCATCTATCAAGATGATCATGTGATAGTTCTTTGATTTATTAATATGATGTATTACCCCGATTGATTTTCTTGTGTTGAACCACCCTTGCATGTCTGGGATAAAATCCACTTGATCATGATGAATAATTCTTTTAATATGTCATTGGATTTGATTAGTGAGTATTTTGTTGAGGATCTTTAGATACATATTCATCAGGGATATGGGCCTGTAATGTTCTTTTTTTGTATTATCTTTACCTGGCTTTGGTAGTATGGTGATATTGGCTTCATAGAATGAATTTGGTAGCACTTCTTCTTATTCAATTTTTTGGAAGAGGTTGAGTAAAATTGGTATTAAATCTTTGAATGCTTGGTTCTGGGCTTTTAATTTTGGGGAGTTGTTTGATGACTGTTTCAATTGCTTTACTTGTGATTGGTTTGTTGCGGTCTTCTAAATAGAAGGGTCAGCATAGGTTGTTCATATGTTCCTAGAAAATTTTCAGTTTCATCTATATTGTTTTGTTTGTTGGGGTACAGTTGTTCATACTATCCTCTTATGATCTTTTTTATTTCTATGAGGTTAGTAGTATGTCCACGTTTTTGTTTCTGATTTTATTTATTTGCATCTTCTCCCTTTTTTTCTTTGTCAGTCTAACTAAGGGTTTGTCAGCTTTGTTGATGCCCTCAAAGAACCAACTTTTGGTTTCATTAATATTCACTATTGTTTTTTGTTGTGGTTGTTCTCAATTTGATTTATTTCTGCTCTAACCTTTGTTATTTTATTCTTTCTTCTTGCTTTGAGAATAGTTTGCTGTTCTTTTTCTAGTTCCTCCAGGTGTGTATTAGGTAATTGATTTTAGCTCTTTCTTCTTTTTTAATGTAAGCCTTGTGGGTTATAAATTTTCCTCTCAGCACTGCCTTTGCTACATCACATAGGTTCTGATATGTTGGGTTCTTGTTTTCATTTGTCTCGAGATATTTAGTGATTTCTCTCACAATTTCTTCTTTAACCTACTGGTTATTTAAGAGTGTATTGTTTAGTCTCCACATATTTGTGAATTTTCCCTTTTTCTGCCTGTTGTTGATTTCCAGCTTCATTCCATTATGATCAGAGAGAGTGCTTTGTATAATTTTGATCTTGTTAAATTTATTGATATCTGCTTTGTGACCCAACATGTGGTCTGTCCTAGAGAAAAGTCCATAAGCACTTGAGAATGTATGTCCTGCTGTTGTGAGGTGCAGTGTTCTGTATATGTCTATTAGATTTAGTCCATTTATCATATTATTCAAGCTCTTGTTTCTTTTTTGATCCTCTGCCCAGATGTTCTATCCAGTGATAACAGTGGTGTATTGAAGTCTCCAACTATTATTGTAGAGACATCTATTTCTCCCTTCAGTTTCGCCAGTATTTGCCTCATGTAATTTTGGGCACTTGTTTAGGTGCATATGCATTTTTTATTGCTATTTCTCCCTGGTGAATTGCCCCTTTTAATAAAGTATAATGCCCTTCCTTGGCACTAAAAACAGCTTTGCTTTTAAAGTCTGTTTCATCTGATATAAGTATACATTCACCAGCTTTTTTGGTTCTTGTTGTTACTGCATGTATGGAATATCTTTTTCCAGCCTTTCACTTTCAATCTATTTGTACCCGTGGGTCTAAGGTGAGTCTCTTGGAGACAGCATATAGATGGCTCATATTTTCTTATCCATTCCACCAGTCTGTATCTTTTGATTTGGGGAGTTTGATCCATTAACATTCAATGTTATTACTGTAAAGGCAGTTCTTACTGCCTTTGGGTTTTTGTCTGTCATAGTTTATTTTCACCACTCTTTTTACACTCTTATTTACTTTTACTGATATAATCTTAATTTCTAAACTCTCTTCCAAACCTCTCTCTCCTGTCTTTTCTTTTTTGGCTATAGCACTCCCTTTGCATTTCTTGCAAGACTGGTCTCTTGGTTACAGACTCTGATCCCGGTTCCTGTTTATCTGTGAATATTCTAAACTTGCCCTCATTTTTGAAAGACAATCTTGCCAGATATAAGATTTTTCACTGGAAGTTTTACTCTTGCAGTATCATAAATATATCATACTACTGCCTTCTTCTTCCCTTCATGGTTTCTGATGAGAAATCTGCCCTAAATCTTATTGGGCATCTCTTGTATGTGATTTATCACTTTTCTCTTGCTGCTCTCAGGATTCTCTATTTGTCTTTGGCATTTGACATTCTGATTAGTATGTGTCTTAGAGTAGGACTATTTTGATTTATTCATGTGGGAGTATGTTGTACTTCTTGGACACAAATATCTATGTCCTTCATTAGAGTTGGGAAATTTTCTACCATTATTTCCTCAAATATCCCTTCTGTCCCTTTTCCCTTCTCTTCTCCTTCTGGTACACCCATGACATATATATTTGCATGTCTTTTGCTGTCATTTAGTTCCCTGACCCTGTTCAATTTCTTTCCATTTTTTTCTTTATCTGTTCTTTTGTAATTCTTTTTCAGAAGCCATGTCTTCAAGGTCACTGATCCTTTCTTCTGCCTCTTCAAATCTGCTTTTATATGTATTTTTTATTTCATTTATGGTGCCTTTCATTCCTATGAGTTCTGCTATTTTTCTATGTATGCTTTCATATTCTTCTTTTTTATATATTTTAAATTTTTTTAAAGATACTTAGATTACATAAATGTTACATAAAAAATATAGGGGATTCCCATATGCCCCACTCCCTACCCCTCCCACATTTTCCCACATTAACAACATCCTTCATTAGTATGGTACATTTGTAACAATTGATGAACACATTTTGGAGCATTGCCACTAAGCGTGGATTATAGTTTACATTGTAGTTTACATTCTCTCCCGCACAATTTTGCAAGTTATGGTGAGATTTATAATGGCCTGTATCTGTCATTGCAATGTCATTTAGAACAATTCCCAAGTCCCGAAAACGCCTTCATATTACACCTGTTTTTCCCTCTCCCTCCCCTCCAAACCTCCAGTGGCCACTGCCTCCACATCAATGATAACAGTTCTTCCATTGCTAGAATCACAATAAGTCTATAGCAGAATACCAGTAAGTCTACTGTAGTCCATCATTCATTCCCAATCCTGAGGATTCTGGGATGGTGATGCCCACTCCACCTCTAATTGAGAGGGGGCTTAGATCACTTGGGACAGATGGATGGGACTATATTGCTTGCAGTTGCAGACTCTCTCTGTTCCTTGGGATGGTCATTGTCCATCATCATCTCCTTGTTAGTTGTCCCGTGTGAGTCAGATGAACTGGAGAGTAGGTGTTGCAACTCTGTTGAGATTCAAGGCCCAGCTGGCACATGGGCAGCCCAAAGATTTATGTCTCTTGGACATAGACCTATCAAATCTAGTACTAACTGTAGTTTCAAATAGAAGGGGCAGAAGAGCCATGTGAGTAGGGAAACCACAACTGAGTCCAACTCTGTCACACTGGGGAATGTAAACTCCAAAGTAGGGCCCACTGACAAGGCACCAAACTCCTGAGGTGTCTGGATGTCTCCAGGGCCTTCAGGAGCCCTGCTATTTTGAGGTACTATTTACTTTGGCAGTCAATGAGACCCTGCTGAGACATACATAAACATAACCCCTGGAATGACCTCCTGACTTACTTTGAAGTCTCATAGCCATATAAACTCATTTGTCTTTACCTTTTCCCCCTTTTGGTCAAGGCCTTTTTTTCCAGTTGCATTGCTAGTTGGTGCTTGGTAGTAATCCCCCGGTGTCAGGGAGTCTCATCCCTGGGAGTCATGTCCCATGCTGGGGGAAAGGTAATGCATTTATATGCTGAGTTTGGCTTAGAGAAAGGCCACATTTGAGCAATAAGGAGGCTCTCAGGAGGTAACCCTTAGGCATCCTATCATACTAAGCTAAGTTTCAATTTCAAAAGTAAAGGTTCATAAGTACAGTTATCACTATCAAGGGCCTATCAATGGTCCATCCTCTTTCACTAGCCACTGCCCTGTACTCAGAGGATTCTTGTTGTCCCATTAGAGAACTCCCCAGGATAGGAATTCAATATTCTTTTGGTTATTGTATGAATCTCTATCCACTGTGACAATGCCCCATGAACACTTAAACACATATATTTGCCTTATAGGTATGCCCCAGTGAACCTACTCCCATGTATCTACCATCACTGACACCCCACATCAATGATTCTCCCCTGTCATAGCTGTAACTCTTCTGTGATGCAAAGCTTCTTCAAAAATGAAGCCAACAAAATAACCAAATACAATTAATAAGAAAATGAAATAATAATGATAGTTTTAAAAATAAGAAATAAGATACAAAAAAATTTAAAAATTGGAATAATAAAAAATAATGAAAAAAATATTAAAAAAAAATTTTTGACATAATGTCTTTTATCACTGTAAGATCTGTTATCTTGTATGTACAGAGATATTTCCTTCTGTTTATTCACCCAGTGTCTTATTGTCTTCATTTTGTCTTCAAAGAAGCTTTAGTTTACAGAAAAGTCATGTATAGACTATAGGGGATTCCCATATACCCAATATCTTCTCCCTTTTTTCCTTTCCCCTATTAATAACATTTTACATGTGGATGGTACATTTGTTACAATTGTACAAATATTGAAACATTGTTACTAATCATGGTCAAAGATTTACACTGTGGTTTACATTTTGGACCATAAACTTTTATAAATTTTGATTAAATTTAACATGGCCTGTATCCATCATTGTGAGATCATGTAGTACAATTCCATCACCCCCAAAATGCCCCATGTTCCATCTATCCTATTCTTTCCTTCCCCTCCCCTCAGGATCCATGGCAACTCACCAAGCTTTACTCCTTGAAGAACAAGGTTCATAGTTACTTGTAACAACATTGAGGGCTTGACATCCTGGCCTGTTCTCCCCTATTAGGCACTGCCTATGCCCTCAAGAGACATCCACCCCTCTCTTTAAGAACATATCAGGACTCCCTAGAATCGGACTCCAACAACTTCCTGCTCATTATGTTGGTCTCCACTCACTGATACAACATCATTAGCTATTAGGGAAATCCAAATCAAAACTACAATGAGATATCATCTTATACCCATTAGACGGGAAGCTATGAAAAATACAGAGGACTACAAGTGTTGGAGAGGATGTGGAGGAATGGGAACCCTTATCCACTGCTGGTAGGAATGTAGAATGGTACAGGCATTGTGGAGGACAATTTGGCAGTTCCTCAGGAAGCTAACTATAAAACTGTCATATGATCTAGCAATCCCACTGCTGGATATATACCCAGAATAATTGAAAGTAGGGACATGAACAGATATATGCACAATGTCAAAGTGACATTATTCACTGTTGTCAAAAGTTGGAAACAACCCAAATGTCCATCAACAGATGAATGGATAAACAAACTCTGGTATATACATACAATGGAATATTACTCAGCTGTAAGAAGGAATGCAGTGTTAACACATGGGATAACATGGATGAATCTTGAAGACCTTATGTTTAGTGAAGAAAGCCAGGCACTGAAGGACAAATATTACATGACCTCACTGATATGAATTAAGCAAATTGAGCAGACTGACAGAGAGAGTCTGGAAGATAGGTTTACAGGAGACAAAAAGGGAGAAAAAATTTGTGAGCCAATGCCCATATGGGCTAAATCTATGATAAGTTGGAAGATGGTAGTTGTGCAGTGGATGGGCATGACAGTGGTGCAGTGATGCTATTGGGTTGGGCGGTTCTAATTTGTGAGGGGGGGTAGGGTAGAGAGGGTGGGTTGGATTGTCCATGGAACTAAGGGGAGGGTTGGGGGAGGGAGCAGGTGAACTCTGGGGATTTGATGGTATGTTTTTGAAACTGCAATGTGGGAATGTTTTTTTGGCAAATATGGCAGGAGATGGTTACTGGTTTAGGGTGTTGGATGTGGGGGACATGCGGGACAGGGCACACCTGGGGCAGGCCTCTAGGGAGTGTGTGAGTGTCCATCTTGTCATAATGGATTATATCATATTCTTCTTTTGCTCACCTAGTGTCTTCTTAATATCTTTAATTTCTTTAACCATTTCAATGAATTTATTAAGGAAATTTATTTGTACATCATCTATGATTAGTTGTCTCAACTCTTATTTCATCTGGATGCTTAGCCTGTTCCTTTGACTGGGCCATATCTTTCTGTTTCTTGGTATGGATTGTAATTTTTTGTTAGTACTTGGCATCTGGTTTACTAGATCTATTTATTCTGGGCACAGTTTCTTTAGTCTAGGGCTTTCTATCTGATTGACTTTATGCTACAGCCCTTCCTTGATACTGAGATCAACTTAATTTGGAACTTTATAGTGGCTTGTGTTTAGCCAATC
Organism: Tolypeutes matacus; assembly: GCA_026826555.1. Lineage (NCBI taxonomy): Eukaryota > Metazoa > Chordata > Mammalia > Cingulata > Chlamyphoridae > Tolypeutes > Tolypeutes matacus. The sequence continues at coordinate 24,292,087 of JAKSZT010046586.1, forward strand.
TTAATTTTTTCAGCTCCTTTTTGCTTGCTTCTTGCCCTTTCTCCATTGCTGGTTGCATAGTAGGAGCCAAGGATACAGTTGGTACTATAAGCTGTGGAGGTTGAAGCTGCCCACATTGCCCCTGGAACTGATGAAGCTTCTCTCACCTTTCTCCTCTGCCAAGGGTAAGGATGTAGCTGCATCCATGTGCTGTAATCCAAGCTGTGCAGGCCAAGACCATCTGTTGTTGCCCTGGGAGACTGGTGAAGCTTCACTCCCTTTTTTCCCCTGCTAGGGGTGGGGATGGAGTCTCAGGAGTGCCCAAGAATGTAATCTGTGTGGGCTGAAAGTGCCTGCAGTTGCCCTAAGAGATTAAAGGTCTACTGTACCGCCTGCCTTTTCAGCGATGAGGATGGAATCACAGGCACCCAACAATCTAGTCTGTGAGGGCTGAAAGTACCTGCAGTTGCCCAAGAGGCTGGTGCAATTGTCCCCAGCTTCCTCCTTGCTGGAGCTGGGTCTAGAGCCTAGGCTATGGCTACAATCTAATCTGGGTGGAAAGAAGCAAGTCCTTACCATCACTGTAATTTTCAGTCAGCTTTGCTTACCCTCATGCTGGGGATCAAGTTAAAATGGTGGCTACCAGTCTCTTTCTGACTTGAACAGGTTCAAACTTTAGCTGTTCCTAGGATTATACTTTAGCCAGCCAAATTTACTAATCAGTACCTAAGTCTGTGCCTGACCATCTCTTCCTCCCCCTTTTTTGGGAAATGGAGCTTGCAACTCTAGCCAGGTAATAGCTCCCAAGGTGGCTGGCACCACTAGCAGGGGATGGGCACTGGCCTCTGTGGTGTGGAGTGCAGTGTTTACAAATTCTCACTGCAGATGGGCAGTCTCCTCCTTCTGTTCTTTCAAGGATGTTGCAGAATGCTCTTCTGGTCTCCTGGACCCCACAAACAGGTGTTTTAGATAGCTCTAGGTGATTACTAACTGCACTGTAGGATAAGCTGACTCTTAGAGCTCCTTACTCTGCTGCTGTCTTAGTACCTTCCTTCATTGTGGTTTTGATTTGCATTTCCCTGATGGTTAATGATGTTGAGTACCTTTTCATGTGATTTTTAGCCATTTGTATATCTTCCTTGATGAGATGACTATTCAAGTCTTTTGCCCATTTTTAAAGTGGGTTGTTGGTCTTTTTGATGTGAAGTCAAAGGATTTCTTTATATATTCTGGATATTAAACCTTAAAGTTGCAAGTAACCTAAGTGTATATCAACCAATGAATGGAAAAATAAATGTGGTATATATGATGGTAGCACAAAATTGTGAGATTAATTATCAGCACTGATATCTATCAATTTATCTCTCTATATATGAATGTGATTAAAAGGGGAAATATTAGATTGTATACATGGTAACAGAATACAAATTTTTAAAAAATCCATGGAGGGAAGTGGCTGTGGCTCAATCAGTAGGGCTCCCCTTTACCGTAAAGGAGGCCCCGGGTTCGGTTCCCGGGGCATCCTGGTGAAGGCAAGCTCGCCCGCACGGCGTGGTTAGCTGACCCAGCGAGCACAAGCAGCAAGGGGGCGATAAATGAATAAATAAATAAAATCTTAAAAAAAAAAAAAAAATCCATGGAACTATGCTACACAACAAGTGAACCCTAAGTTAAACCATGGACTATCGTTCATAGTACAATTATAAAAATGTGCTATTGTCAGTTGTAACACATGTTCCACACCAATGCAAGGTGTTAATAATAGGCTGGTATATGGGAATTCCTTGTTCTATAAACCCACAAATTCTCTAATAAAGAAAAAAATAAATTAAAGAGAAAACTATGGGGAAGCAGATATGGCTCAAGTGGTTGGGCATCCGCCTACCATATGGGAGGACCCGGATTCAATCCCTGGGACCTCCTGGTAAAAAAACAAAAAAGGTGAGCAGGCAAGCCAGGCCCGCGCAGCGAGCTGGGACCGCATGAACATGCCACATAGCAAGATGATGACACAACAAAAGAGAGACACAGGGGAGAGTCAAGGCAAGACACACCAGAAACCAGGAATTAAGGTGGCACAGATGACAGGGTGCCTCTCTCTCACGTCAGAGGTCCCTAGGATCAAATCCCGGTGATGCCCAGAGGAGAAAAATGAGAAGAGAAGGCAAGAAACAGACACAGAAGATCACCCAGTGAATGGACACAGACAGCAAGTGGGCGGGAGGGGACTCATAGAACTGTACAGCAAAAAAAGAAAAAAACCTATGTATTGGGAGGTCCATTTCATATTCTGCACTTTTGAATGAGTCATTACATCTCATGATTTCTAAGTATCCTAATCAAGAATATAAAAAACAAAATAACAGCAAAAGCATGAGTCTAACAGAGGGGCCACATTGCACAACTCCAGGGGGCATGAATCATATTGTGTCCTGTGTACACAGTGTCTTCTGAAGTATTGCTAGGCTGTAGCCCTGACCCTGAGGCTAATATCTAGTTTTTTGTTTCTCAAACCTAATCATATAGTGAACTTTTCAAAAACATTGCCTCCAGACCTACTCAACCAGAATCTGAGAACTTAGGACCTAAGAATCTGTATGCATGTATATATATATATATAATTTTATTTTTATTTTTTGAGGTACCAGGGGCTGGGGATTGAACCTAGGACCTCGTATGGGGGAAGCCGATGTTTAACCACTGAGCCACATCAGCTTCCCTGAGTTGGTTTTATCATTTATTTTGCTTGTCTCTCTTTGTCTTTTCAGAACGCACCAGAAACTGAACCTGGGACCTCCCATGTGGGAGGCAGGCACTCAACCACTCAAGCTACATCTGCTCCCTATATATATATTTTAAATAACCTAGTTCTTTCTGCAGCACAGGCAAGTTTGGAAAGATCTGGTCAAATTCATTCCCATCTTTGTTGCTAAAATGCTGTTATAATGTGAACTTTTTCTGTTCTTAGACATCACCTTAAATCAATGGTTTTCTTTGTCCTCTCTCAATAATCCTCTTCAATCCATGGTAAGTTGTACCACACATACACACATGCACACACACACACATAAATGTCTTTATTTCTTACCTAATAACAACCAGCTGTAAATTATGTTTTGAATTTTTAAAGAAAATATATTTTATTTTTAAATGTGAAACATTTTAAGTATGTGGAAAATACTAAAATATTGTAAAATACTCGCATATATCCAAGATCAGTCCTACATGCCTCAATTTATTTCTCTCTATAAAACAAAATTGCAAACATAACTCTAGCCCTCCCCCATCACTTTTCATTACCACTTTTCCCAGGGGTTATCATTATTCTTAAATTGGTGTTTATCATTCCCATTCACAGGTTAGTAATTGTGCTATATGTGTTTATATCTCTAAATAACATATAGTGTTGTTTTATGTAGCTTGGTCTTCAATGGTATTCATCCTCGACCTATCCTCTTCTTACTTTTTTTCACTCATTATGCTTTTGAGATTTATACATGACTATATAATGCTTTAATTTTAATCTCAAATTACACTATATAAAAAAAGTCAAAGTTTATCCCTACTACTTCAGTTAGATTGTTTCTTTTGTTTGGCAAACAATCCTGTAATAAATGATTGCACATGTCTCCTTGCACTTATGCATGAATGTGTCTCATTAGATGTTCCTAGAAGGCAGCAGTTCTTTAGGCAGTAATTTTTCAATAACTTGAGAGAAATTATTAACACAATCCTAATACAGCTTCTTAAATTCAAGGAAGCAAGGTATCCTAATTCCCTAAATTGTTTTATAGAATGGATGTTTTTCAGCAAGCTGTAGTTTAACCTCAGCCAGCCAACTTACAAATGAATGTCATTTGCCACACAACAAACTATGATAGAATGATAGAATCTATAATAATCTATCATTATGGCCATAAATACATTTCTGAATATCCAATTTACCCATGATGGACCAATAGAATTATGTCTTAAGATAGAAGCGCAGCTTAGAAAAAATTGGTTGGGATGAACAAAATAACTACATTCAGGAAAACTTAGTGATTTATCTCCATAGCACCACTGATTGTCAACAGAAGCAATATTTTGTTGCTATGATCAGAACTCTATTGAAATATAATTTTTCTCAAATCTCCCAATGAAGTCCCTTTCAAATAGTAGATATCCAAAAAATATTGAGTGACAGTATAATATTTTACTGAAATCTCAAAAGGTTTTACTATCAATTGCATAAATGAGAAAAGGAAAGCTGAGTTCAGTTCAGAACAAATTAACAAATTTTTACCGATTCAGAACTATTTGAAAGAGAATTCTGAGTGATTTGTCTTGCAATTATTTAACAACTTTCCTTCAATATCACTCAGCCTTCCCACAGCAAATACATAATCACGCACCTCCACCTTAAAATCAATGTCACATAAAACTTCCCCAGGCTTGAAGGAAAGATAGGGCTTTAACGGTCTGTGCTTGATATTATATTTTTTCCTCATTCCCCAAAATTATTTTACTCCCAATTCACTTAAAATGAGAACGAGAATCAGTCTGGTTTTGATTCTGCTTCCCATTAGATCCTAGACCAGGGATTTTGGGGTTCTTATATGAGAAAAAAGAATAAATATTTTAATATGTATCATGGAAGTGCATCTTGCCATTAATCGCTTTGTCCACAAAGCTACCTTTTGATAGCTTGTTTGTAGAATTGCTTGAGTATTCCATTACATGTTTCCCTTTTTATTTAAATGACAGAAAATAAAACATTGAAGTAGTAATATTTAGGATCATAGGTATCACAAACTAAATAAGTTAAGAAACAAAATAAAACTGAGAGATGGGACATGTCAGATCTGCTGAAAGGGTCAAAATTTAGCCTTATTTGCATTTTCATCAGGCTTAATAAAATATGTTGAAGATAGTTCCCTATGAAAAAACAAACTAATCTGCCTCCAGTAGCCCTTTAAACCTGTTGTCAACTGTCCCATTCTAAGGAGACCATATAATATATCCTTCAATGTAGGATACTTTCAGACTGAAATGGGGCACTAAACATAATTTTAAATTATAACATTTTTGAAATATGATATATTATATTGGTGGAAAATTTTTTTCCAAAAATTAAAATATACATTTATTTTAAACCATACACCACATTATTGTCATTAAATATCTATATTTATTTATATTTACCTTTTCATTTACTTTTCCTGGAATTCTTTATTCTTTTCTGCATTAATGTGCTTCCATCTAGGATCATTTTCCTATTGTGTGAAGAAATTTCTTTGGTTTTTCTTTCTTTCTATGTGGGGTTGTTGGCAATGAATTCTATCAGTTTATATTTGCTTGGGAAATCTCCATTTGCATTCCAAAACGCTTTCAAAGAAAACTTCTGAAAAAGATAGCAAAAATAACCTTATTGATGAATATTTCCACTGATAATAGAATTCAACATTGGCATTTCTTTATTTTCAGCACTTTAAAGATATCATTTCACTGTATACTAGCTTTTATCAATTTTGTTGAAAAGTCAGATGTTTATCTTACTATTGCTCCTTTGAAGGACATGTGTCTTTTCTCCTCTGGCTGATTTTAAGATTATTTCTTTGCCTTTAATTTTCAGCAGTTTTACTTGGATTTTTGTGTCATTAATCGTCTTTTCTGTTTTGTCTAATCTTTTCCTGTCTCCAGCATTTGAATTCCTTAATTCAGCATTTATATTTTTCAGTTTTAGGATTTCCATTTGATTTTTAATAGATAATTTATCTGATGAAAAATTCTAATTTTCATTCATTTTCTTGAACATATTTATAATAATATTTTTAAATTCTCTGCACAATAACTCAGTTTTTATATGCCTGGTAATTTTTACTGAATGACAGCCTAAATTCTTGGCAAAATTATAAAGGCTGTAAATAGTTTTATCTTCCTTTAGAAAAGATTTGTTTTTCTTCTAAAGAGCAATTAACATAAGGTATGAGCACCTCAACCCAGTCAGATAGGAAGATGACTCAAGGCTGAGTTTCTGGCTTCTACATTTCCAATTTTCTTTTACTCCTAGGGCATAAACTTAATGGGATATCAGTAGAAAAGTTGGGTTTTATTCAAGCATATCCTCCATGGTGGATCCTGGTCTCGAATTTTTGTCTCTTCAGCATGTGAGACTGAAAATCTCTGGTTAGTAGCAGGTTTCTGCTAGGTTTCTCTACTTTTGGTCCACAAAGCTTAGTATTTGGAAAATGCCTCATGGCAAAAGTCAGTTGTTTGTTGCATTCACTTATCTATGGTTTCTTACAAGGTCCAAGTTCTTCCCTGTCCCCCCAGTTCTCTTATTACTCTGCACTCCTTTTATGACGCACTAGCTTTAGCCCATTCTTTTCATTCTTTCCATACCCCCTTCTCCTGGGTTCAAAGGCCTCCCATTTTCCTCTTTTAAGCTCAATATTCCCTAATCCCTACCAATCATCCGCCAGGATCCCAATACTCCCAAACCAACCCATCTCATTCCACTTGCCCTTAAAGCAACCTGCCCTTACTCAGGTATCCTTTATACCTACCCCTGTACCCCCAGTCCTTTCCAGTCTCTTTTAGTCATTTCTTTAAATCCCAATATCTCCCAGGAGATAATGAGAGAGTTGTTTAGCATCAATACCCTCAAAAGTCTTCTACTGTAGTTGGCTCTGTGCCTGGCACTTAGTAGATGTTCAATAAACATCTGTTTGTTGGATAAGTCAACGATTGGCAAACTATAAACTTCCAGACCTGAGGAGTACTTTGATCCTACTATTTCTGAAAAGATGGGGCATAAATCAATCCAAAAGAAAGCTATGGGATGCAGTGGAGAGAGAGAGAAAAAAGGTATTTATCTACTTTTGCCTTTTCTTTGGTATTAAGCCCTTGGAGTGGTAAATAATTATTTTCACTTTATTGCATTCCCCATTATATCCTATACAAAGATGAATAATCAATCCTGTTTGGACGCTCACCTGTTCATTGTGTTTTGCCTAAACCTTTGAAAATTTGCATAAATAAATAGATAAGTTAGAGATTTAACTTCCTTTGAATTTTTTTTTTCTTTTACTGATAATATCTGCAGGTGTTCAGTGTCCCAAATAAATATATCACATGAACTAAGGACATTTTATTTGCATAACTGAAACCCATGCTTTTTGATTTGTACATGACTACCAGCCTACAGCAGAATCCTAAGCAGACAAACACCTCTGTAACAAAGAAAAATTGGCTGAAAGCTGTTTCCTCCTCCCTTTTTTTTCTCCAATGTTTGTCCAGTTTAGTCCACACCAAAAGATAACAAAAGCCTATTCCACATCCATCCTGGAGTATACAAGAGACCAAAAGAATTAAGAAACGGCACTTCCAATGCTTATGTATATTAGTCCTCTATTTCCTGACAGGATGATGAGATAAGTCAGGAAATTCTTAATGTTATCACTCAAAAGAAAACTCTGCAGCATTTTAAGCAATCTTTTCCTCCCTCCCTCCCTCCTTTCCTTTTGTTCTCTCTCTCCCTCTCTCTCTCTCTCTCTCTCTCAGTTCTCTCTGTAGTAACCATAACAACCTGCTACTTTCAGCAATGTCAATTACCAAAAAGAGCATGGGCTATATATCACTTAATATGATCATCTAGAAAGGATACTTTGGACAAGGTTGATTTTTTACAAATATTGATTTTAAGGCTGTGGAAATAGTCCTAAAATTGGAGGTTAAAATAAAGAAGGGAAAATTATTTAGGTGTATCTAGAAAATCAAATGGAGATGAAATATTGGAACATAAATGATCAATTCTATTTTTTAATCCATTATCACTAACTGTCAGAGTTTGGTAGACAATTTATCCTAAAATAAAACCGTGAGAATTGCTAATTTTGGAACAGATATTTTAAGCATTATTAAGATTATTTATTGCAGCTGTAACAATGAAATAGAGACTACTTTGTGTCTCTAAACATATATGCCACAGGTCTTGAGGCCGTTTGTTAGAAAAATCTGTACATGGACTTGCAATGCAGAAGTCAGCTCTGCCACTTACTGGCTAAGTAAGTTTGAGCAAATTACTTAATCTTCGAGCCTCAAAACTTTAAATTGTAAAACGGGGATAATAATGCCTGACTCATATGTTGACTCTCAAGGTCAAATGATGTAGTTGATGCATGTGAGCACACTTAAACAATAAACTACTTCTACCTATAAGATGTATACAGTAATTAAAAGCTGGCATATTGGGTCAGGCTAGCCTAGGTTAAAATCTGACTTAACGCTAGCTATTGACTACTGGAAGCTACTTAATTGCTTTAATCTTCATTTTTCTCACCTACAAAATGAGAATAATTATACTCAGCTCTTAAAAAAAATTGTGACAGAAAGTTGTAGGTAAGCTATCTAATTAGTATTATACAAATGTAATAATTAAGCAAATTAGTATATACATAATAACTATTGATGACAATGGAATGACAATTGTTACTTTATTAGAACTGCCACTAAATTACATAAAAAACACATTTTTTTTTGTTATGCAATCTAGGAATAAGACCATGGAGAATGTTAAAGCTCACAAGTGCTTGGCATGGATATGACTTATTAGAGGAAGGAAGGAAAGCTAAGGGATTTGCCTTATAGAATTTAAAACTGTTATCTTTAAGTCGTTGATTTAAATTTCTCAATGATAAGTTGATTATAATGTAGAATTGGATCTTGTTTTGAGTTAACAGTAATAGGAAAGTGATTTTTCTTCACTTTCCCCTTTATCCTTTAGTTAAATGAAGAAATTACTGCACAGATATTATTTAAAAATATTTTACTTTTTAAAAGTTAATACTTCATGAACTTTGCTTAGGTCTTAATAAATATCGGAAATATCTAAGCCACAGTATCTTGTTTTCTTTAAAATTAAAGCAGAATATTTCTTGCAGAAAATTTTCAGGGACCAAGTTGAGATGTATCAAATAGAGTCCAGTTTCACCTGATTGAGAAACATTAGTCTCCAATGTTTTTTTAAGATTACACTTATATTTTGTGAACTGACCATTGCTCCTCAAGGACCTGGCCTCCAATGGGGGTACTCATCAACTGTATAGAAAATAAAACTCTTCATAATAATCCCAACAATTTTGAACTGATAAAAATTGCAACAAGTTCTGAGTTTCCATTTAGTGCTGGCATATCTGAACAGCGGTTTGCTAATGTCAAGAGAAGAATAAATTGAGATGTTTGCTAATGTCAAGAGAAGAAGAGAATGTGTTTCTTGTTCCAGAAAATTCCAAAAACTTTAGTATGGAAGAAGTCTGTTCTGGAATTGATGGGATTACACATTAATAAGCCCTATCATCTGAGACTTGCAGAAGTTCAGAGATGGCTTCAGATGTAGGTACCGTGTAGGAGTCATGTTGAACAGAACTAAGGGATTGCACCCCTAATAGTTTCTATTTTGAGTATGTGTGTGAAAGGGATAGCCAAAGCCTCTGTTGAAAGAAGTGGGACCTGAGGGCACTCAAGAAGAACAACCCAATCTTGACATCTTTGCTACAGCAGTAGGAGTGTCAGCTGATCAATAATTTAAGAATGAATACTAAACTAAGGCTGAAAATTACGCATAAGCAGTGGCACATATCTTTACAATCATTTTATTTTTCTCAGTGGTGCTCCATGTTCCAGTTATAGAATGGATGAATTCAGAAGCTGAGGCTGGGTTTTTCAGAATGGTAGGCTAAAGGACAGGGGAATGCAGAAGTTGATGTTGATAGCAAGAGAGAGGTTGAAGTGAGGCGCTTTGGAATATAGACGAGATAGAAGGAAATATGTTACAGAGGCTTGAAGCTATAGTAGAAAAAGGAATCAAAAGTTAAGGGACACAGATCCAGTGTTCATTCCACTCTATTTTACTGTTTTTCTCAGCATCATGTGGTTTTCTGCTCTAAAATTATTTCATGTAAGTCTCCTTGGTTTTTCTTTTCCCAATGAACACCAGGAATCAATCCCCTCAATTAATTTAGAATATTGACCAGATAAGCGAAGTAATTTTCAATAGGTATGTGGTACTTTTAATGTACTTGAAAAAATTACTTCAGTTAGCATTCAATCTTCCCTGTCAATGTTTAAGAGTAATTATAGTGCTCACACAATTCAGTCACAAATTTGTACAAAAAAAAATAAAAGACTCAATATGTATGAGACTTGTTAAGAGGGAAATAATTTTTAGCAAAATATGCTCATTCATTCTTTGCAGTGATGGAATAGCTTATAAAATTTGGGTTCCAGGAACTATATGGTCCAGAGGCTGTATTGTGGTTATACATGTTAAAAATAATTTCTATTTTATGGTAACCCTCCAACAGAAATTGCAATTCATTGTTTTCTAAAAGCAAAATGAATCTATGTAAAACTTTTCAGGGTGACGGTAACAGAGATTCACTCAGGATACTTCAAATAATAGGTGATTATTATCATAGTACTTGAGGAAATAAGGACTATTTCTATCCTGGCTACTTCTGAGCATTGTGGAAATAAGTGACAAGTTGTACAGTTTGATTTTGTGGAAACTGACTTATGGCTCAGAAACTGAAAGGTTATTCTCAGTCCAACACAGCCCTTGCAACCTGGTTATCTCATTGCCCTGCGGCAGCAAATGTTCATTAATTCCTCATTTTCAACTGCTCCCAGCCATCTCGCTCTATTCTGTTTTTCTGTTTCTTATTCACAACTTCTGCTGCCTCATGATCTCTGCTCACTGCCTGCTTTTCTCTAATGTTTCTTTGTTTTTGCTGTTTCTTCAACTCTGCCCCAGGCTCACTCTTGTCCTCACTCTCTCTTGCTCGCTCTCTCTCTCTAGCTCTATATCCGTCAGATATTTTTCTAGTTAACTAGTATCTCATTCAGATTGTCCTAAGAGATTGTTCTGATGGGTTATTAAATCACTCTTGTTGCCCAGGCTACTTCATAGGTTCTGGTAATCAAGAGTTTGGCTGTTATTACATCAATCCCTCCAACACACACAGACACACACAGACACACACACACATGCACTCTGGACCAAATCAGCAAGGTGGCAAAATTTATAAGTATTAGCATAGTGATGTTTATGTACAAGACTCCTTGGAAGGAGGCTGTGATTTAAAAAAAAAAAACTCCATAGAAGAGAACAATGGGTGTAACTGGCATTTTAGGTTTGCACTAAGAATAGAATCATAGAATTACAAATGAACATATAGTTTTATCCAGAGTTAGATAAAACTGGAATAAGGAGGTTGGCCTAAATAAAGTAGAAGATAAAATGAGAAGTGGAAGAACCCAAGTTGAGACTAGTATGCAGAGGTCATATTAAAAATGCCCTAACATCTAGATATAGGAGTTTGAGTTTTATTATGTAGTCAATAAAGTGGCATTAAATCATTTGGACAGTAAATTCATGAAAGCAGAATTTAAGAAAGCCAACCTGGCAGAGATACTAAGGATGGAGAGGAGAGAGGGGGCCTGCAAAGAGAGAGGTCATTTGTAAGCAATAATAGTATGAGTGTGGTCTGAATTTTCCTATGGAAACAGGAAGAAAGAAATAGATACAATAGGTATCTTATAGGAAGAAAAGACAGGACTTGTTACAAATTGGATGTTTGTGAAAGGACTGGAGTTCAAAGTAGGCTTCCTGAAAGGGAACATTATCAAAATTGAGATCTGTGGGCTAAACAGAAATGATCCAATCAGAGGAAAAGATTGGAATGGAGTCCAGGACAAAGACTTGCATGCTAAACAACAACCAAATAATAAGCAAGTGTTTTTTGTTTGGTTAGTTGTTGTTTTTTTTAGGAGGTACCAGGGAATGAACCCAAGACCTTGCATATGGGAAGCAGGCGCTCAACTACTTGAGCTACATCTTCTCCCCAATACTAAGCAGTTTGAACTGAAAGTTTTTGGTTTTGTTTTAAGCATGAAATTTTCAGCACTTTACAGGTTGCTGGATATACACCCATAAATGAGATAAGCCTGTGGCCTACCCTGGCAGAGATAAAAACAAAGGGGGAAGGCAGATAAACAGCTATAGTCAGTGTCCTGCTTTGAATCTTTTGTGGACCCCAGAAAATTATGTTCTTAAGTTAACCCATTTCCATGTGTTTGTAAGCCTATTGTATGTGGGACTTTTTAGTTAGGCTCAGTTAAAGGACCTTTTGAATAGAACATTTTTGATTAGATCACTTCAGTTAAGAGCCTTTAATTCGATTGCAGAACTCAGGGTAGGTCCTAATACTTTTACTGACATTTTATATAAAGTGAGGACTGAAAGCAGAGGCCCATGGAGAAAGAAAGCTGCCATTTTACCCTGCCCTGGTGAAAGAGGACTCCAGGATCACCTGTAGCTGCAGAAACCCTGAGCTGCTGAGAAAGAGGTCGCAGAGGTCAGAGGCTGGAATCAGCTGAGCACAGAGGCATGGAAAGAGGCTGAAAAGGAGGAGGAGAGGAGAGAGACAGGCCATATGCCTGATCACCCACAGCTGAGCTCGGGGTGAACGTGAACCCGGAGGAGAAGTCAGAGACAAGCCACTATTTTACCTTGCCACGTGGCCAGAGTCCAGGATTGCCAGCAGCTGACCTTTGGTTAGACAGCATCTTTGATGATCCCTTGATTTGGACATTTTCACAGCCTCAGAATTGTAAGCTTTTCTCCCAAATAAATTCTCATTATAAAAGCCAACCCATTTCTGGTATTTTGCATTGGTAGCCTCTAGCAAATTGAAACAGTTAAGTGTGGGAAAAACTCAGAATGGGAGAAGGAGCTGAGATAGTTGCATGTAGGAGGGGAAGTTAATACAGTCTTGGGTGTCAATAGAAGGAAAATTTTAATGGTATTCTTGTAGATAAATAAGAGTTAGGTAAGGAGCTATTCAAGACAAAAAGAAGGCCATGTGTAAGTATGTAGAGGCAGGAAAGAATATGGTGCTACTGAGAAATTGTAAAGCAAGAGAAATAGTCATTTCAATGCTCTCTCCAAAAAGGAAAACAGCATTTATGCCTTAAGTAACTGAATAATTGATTTTTTCAAAAAAAGAATTCTGTCTTGTTATAAAGATGAACTTTTCAGATAAGCATCATCTTTTCCTCTACCTGGTATTCAGACCTGTGGGATAACTTTACTCATGGAACCACTGAGCCATTTTCAGTGGAAATTTTTATAAATGTATAAGTCATAGTAAGACATGTTGTGTGTTTCAAAATTGTCCCTGAAACCTTTTTTAAAAAGTTCTTTATGTTTCTACAGTGCTTCTAAGTAAGCAAATGACTTTCACTCAATTATCTCAATTCCATTTAATAAAACTCATTTTCTCTTCTCCTATAGTTACTCTAAAAATTCTGTTTAAAACTTGCTACCTTAAAAGTGACAATTTTCCTTATTAAAAAATCAGTAAGGATGTTTGAAAAACAGACTATATTTCTATGAAGTTTGAAACTTTATAATGGGATAAAATTTGTTGAATTGTTTTAATCAATATGCTTTTACATAATATTTGGTAACCTCCAGGTAAGATCCCTTCAAGTTTATTAGTTACTCTTAAGAGCCATCTGAAAGAAAAGTTAGAATTGTTATTCTCCAATGATTGAAAAACCTGATGGGACAAAATAAATCAGTGATTTGTTTCATCTTTTAAGAGATTCTGCACTAAAACTGGCCTGGAATAAAGAATGTCTGACTTTCCAGTTGTTTATCACTGAGTCAAGAATGAAAGGGTATAGGGGGTTATTTAGGGATTATTTTTAAACTGAATTTAATAGTCGGAAACATGAGCATTTTTCAAAAAGAAAAATTAGTTTTAATTATCTTATATGCAGCCTTGTAAAGACATCAAGATTTGCCAGCCCACATTTTTAATAGACTTTTCCAAGTAGCAAATTCCCCAGCACAGTCTGTTCCCTCCTCTAGCCAAAAGCCATACCAAGGCTGGCTCTCCCTGGAGGTCTGGGCAGGACCATGGCAGGTCTTAGGACTCACAGGAAGCATGATCTTTGGGGTTATTCCCAAACCAAGAGCCTGTTATCTAAAACAGACCCACCTCTCCCACTCATACACATAAGTTTAGAGCAGACCTGTGAGCCAGTCCATGAGTTTGACTTGTCCAAAATATAGCAGAGAAGATCTGGTTCCTCCCTTAAAAAGAAAAGCCAAAGTTTTGGACTGGCACCAGAATCTAAGCAGTTGAGACTAGAAGGCCTGAATTAAAGCTTAGTATCCTTTCCATGTTGGATCAAGAACTCCAAGGTTAAGAAGTTACAACCAGATTGATCCCTGAAGCTGGTGCTTATAACCATATTTGCTGAGTAATTCACTCCCTACCGATAACACTTGGTAAGAACTTATTTCTCTCTTCCTTCTTCTTCATACCCCTTCTCAGGGCTGCTGATTTAGTGTAGAAATATGGAGTCAGAAGTGTAAATCCATTATCCCTCGTGGAAGAGAGATGGAGGCACATGCCTTCTCTGCAGTGGGCTCATCATCCTTCTCAGTGGCAAGTTCCACATATTTCTAAAACCACATGAATGTCCTGCTTCCTCCCTGGGTAGAGATACTCTGGGAAAACACCCACCATAGCCATGTAGTTGTCAAAGCTGCGTAGTCAGAGGTAGCCCTACTCATCCACAAGGATATTTGGATGTATGCATTCTTTGACCCAAAAGGGGAAGGGGTGGGATGGGAGTGGATACACATAGGTATTCCTGTCCCTGATTTATAGGCCTATGCATGTTCTTTTTCTCCCCCAACTTTGTAATTTGGAAAAATTCAAACATACTGAAGAGAGGAAAGAATAATACAGTAGTACTCATATACCTTTTACCTAAGCTGATTACTTGTTAAGATTTTGTTGTATTTGCTCTCTCTCAGATAAAGACATATAATTTATTTATTCATTCATTTTTGGCTGAAACATTTGAGAGCTAATTTCAGGCCTTTTTTTTAAAATAAAATTTTATTGAAGTGTACCATTCATGAATGAACATACATAAACAGTAAGTGTAATAATAAAAGTTGTGAATTTACAAAACAAGCATGCATATCATCGTACAAGGTTCCCATACATCTCCCCACCCCCAACACCTTGCATTGTTGTGAAACATTTGTTACAAAGTATGAAAGAGCATCATCAAAATATTACTAACTATAGCCCATATCTTACATTTGGTGTATTTTTCTCCTAACCTACCCGATTATTAACACCCTGAATTAGCATTATATTTTTGTTATTATTCATGAGAGAATGTTTTCATATTTGTCCTGTTAACCACAGTCCGTCTTCCACCACTGGATTCCCTGTGTTATACACCCCCATGCTTTGTATGATACATTCAAAGTGTATACTCAGTGGCTCTCATTCTCATCACAGAGTTGTGCTGCATCACCTCAGTCAATTTTAGAACGTTTTCATTACTCCAAAAGGAAAAACTCATGTCCCCTTATACTCTCCTATCATTGTCCCTTAGAATTAAAATATAATATCTTCTTGCCATTGCTGCAAAATATTACAATATTACTATTAACTATCCTCCATAAGTTACATTAGTTGTAATTTTCCTGTGTATCACTTCATCATATTCTTAGAGATTTTTAAGACTATTCTTATATTTATACTATTAACCACAATCTTCATCCACCACTGAAATCACTATGTTATACATTCCCTTAACACCAACACTTTTATCCCCAAATTCTTCAGCCTATATCTCTTTAAAAAGGTCAAATCCTATATAAACATGACAATTGTCATGGTCATGACATTTAACATTTATATTATACTATTACCTAATGTACAATTTCTATTCTAAGATCAATTGTCCTAATAAAGTCCTTCATGCCCTTTTTTAAAATGTCCACGGTCCAGTCAAGAGCATACATTACATTTAGTTGTCATGTACCTTTAGTTTTCTTTTCTCTAGAATAAGTACCCAGTCTTTGTGTGTGGATGTCTTTATAAGACATTGATATTTTTTAAAGACTCAAGACCAGTTATTTTGCAGATTGTTCCTCAATTTTTACTTGTCTGCTTGCTTCCACATGGTTGTTTCCAGGGTATACATTTCATGCCAGGAATACTGCACAGGTGGTATTGTGTCCTTCTCAGTGCATCAATCATGACATATGTTTTTCCCATCATGGGGATGTTAATTTTGATCATTTGGATAAGATAGTGTCTGTTAGGTTTATTTACTCAAAGGTATTTTATTTTCATTTTTAAATTTTAAATAATATGGTAGTCTTCTCAATAATACTTTATCCAATGGTTTTAGCATCCATTGCTGATTCTTGCATGAATCAATTATTACTGAGATTGCAAAATGATGCTTTTTAAAACTCTATTATTCTGTCTACATTTATTAATTTGCTTTATATTTTAAATAAAAGATTTCTTCTCTCTCTCTTTCTCTCTCTCTCTTCCTCCCCTGCCCTCTCCTTCCTTCCTTCCTTCCTTCCTTCCTTCCTTCCTTCCTTCCTTCCTTCCTTCCTTCCTTCCTTCCTTCCTTCCTCCCTCCCTCCCTCCCTCCCTTCCTTCCATTACTATTATTATTAAACATCATGTCATTACTTCACTTTTGCCATTAACCATTTTCAATATCAAGCTGTCCCCAATTTTGCCAGTGAGAGTCGCTTCAAGTAGCTCTTTTGTCTTTTTCATATGTGCCCTTCAGTTTTTTGTGTACTACTTTACTTTCTGAAGCAAAAAATATGCTCTATGCTAACGTTGACCTTGTCCTTCCTAGCTTAGGTATAAAGCCTGTTTTCAAAAGACTCTTGGTTTCTTTTAGTGAGTAATAATATTTAGAAACCATGATCTGGGTGCTAAATGTGTTTAATGCTTCTCAGTCCTTTGAATGAACAGAACAAGGAAATAAATAATTTTTTAAATCATGTGTTCATACTGACACATTTAATTCTAATCCAAAGCACAACTTTTTCCCTCTTCTTTCCCTATTCCTTGTTTGCATCTCCCTTCTACTACAATGAGATGCCTACTTTCCAAAAGTAGCAGTATATTTATTTATTTGCTTTATCCTATATACACACAAAACCATTTCAGATTTTCTAACAATACCACTACCAAATACAAATCTATATAGTAAATATATAAAAAAATTTTTTTTACAATTTATAACTCAGTGAGGGTATACAGTCAGATTACTGTTTCCAAAAGTTACTTGAATTCTTTTTTATTCTCTTCTATGTGCTTACATCATTTATTTACTATAAAGTTTAGTTCATTTTTTCTCTTTGTATTGAGTTTAGGATCCCTCCCATCCCATATTAACTTCATATTTTAATATATAAAACATTATCATAGCTCAAAATCAAAACTATGTATAATGGTATAATCAGTGAAATCCTATCCCATACTCTATAGCTTCCATTCTCTTCCCACTCACTTCCAACTAGATAATAGATTTCATCAGTTTGATTATTTTTCCTGTATTTCTTTGGGAGATGTGTATATACATTATATTTTACACCTTTCTTTTCTTAGTTAACAAAATACCTCAGAATCATTCCACAGTTCACAGTGGACTCCATCAAAGTTTTTTTTTTTTTTTTTTTTACCACTACAAAATACTCCATTATGTGGCTGAATTGTAATTTATCCAAACTATATCCAGTGTGGATGATGAGATTGATTCCAGTTCTTAGCTACTACAAATCTTGCACATTTTTTTTCCCCTCTATTGTTGTAGGTATAGCTTTTGGATGAAATTCTGGAAGTTAGATTGCTGGCTTGAAGAATAAATGCTTGTGAAGCTTTGTTCCCCTCTAGATGAATTGTAGAATTTTGCATTCCCACCAGCCATGAGTGAAAATACCCACAGCCTCTGTGTTGTCAAGCTCCTATATTTTTGCCAACTTGATAGGTGAAAAACAGTACCTCAAAATAAATTACATTTATCTTATGAGTAAAGTTGAACATTTTTTCTGTTTGAGTTATTTATATATGCCTTTTGTATAACATCAGTACATGTTACATGCACATTTTCTAATTATTTTTTTGCCCTTTCTTCTCCTCCATTTTTAAGAGTTCTTCACAAATTAAGGGTAGCAGTTCTTTACCTATACTATAGATTTCAAGTGTTGTCTCACAATTTACATGTGCCCTTGAATTTGCATATAGTGTCTTTCTGCTTGGCAAAAGAATCTTTTTGTTTAATATAGTACAATTTGTCAATTGTTTCCTCTATTGCATCTGGATATGAGTCATAGTTAGAAAGATTTCCCTACCTTCAGGTTACAAAGAAATTCACATATGTTTTCTTTTAATCTTTTTGTGATTTTATTTTTAATATTTAAGTCTTTGATCAAGTTACAGTTTATTATTATATATAATCTATATATGGTATCTTTTTCCAAATGGCTATACAGTTGCTCCAAAATAATTTATTAAAAAATCTATCTATGACCCCAATGTTTTGAGGTGGCACCTTCATTGTATATTAAATGTCCATGTGTGATCTATTCCTGGGTTTTCTATACTGTTCCACTGGTCTGTTTATTTAAGTTCTGATACCACATTGTTTTAATTCTAGAGGCTTTTGTTTAAGTCTTTGATGGAGTATTCCTTCTTTCATTCCCCTCCTTTTTCTGGGTTCCATAGCAACTTTGGAATCAACTTGTTAGTTCCAGAAAAATAAAGATTATTAGTTTTATTGTGCTTGCATTAAATTAATCTATGGAGAACTGGCATCTTTATGATTTTTATTCATCTTATCAAGAGCAAGGACTATCTTTCTATTTGTTCAATTCTACTTTTGTGCTACTCAAGAGAGATCACACATATTTTGCTATGTTTATTTCTGTATATTTTATCTTTTGTGTCTGTGTATGATCTTTTTAATCACTACCACCCCTTTCCCAATTTCAGCACTAGTCTCTGTGAGGAAAACAGTGCAAAATGACATTGAAAATATCCATCAGGAAATATATCTGACAAGATAATACATCTGGGGGATTTAAAAATAATAGGATTATCAACTAGGCTGAACATTCTAGCTTTGTGACAAGAATAAATATTAATGGGCATTTACATGCAAATTTGCCTTTCCCACTTGCATTAACATAAATGCCCTGAGCAATAAAAGTTAAAATTAGCAACTGCTACAAAAGGAGAACCTCAACCATTAATATATTATCAAAATTAATACATAATTAAAAAGAAACAGATAAAAGGATCAGGAAAAAGGATCATTGTTAAAAAGGTATACAGAATTGAAACACAGCAATTTGCTTTCTAGTGAATGTGCATTTTAGACAAAATAACCAATTGTCTCCTATGACTCTATATCAATCTAGATTTAGTTACCTCTTTAAATTAGTCTCCTTTTGGTAAGACCCTTCTTACTGGTGTCAACTCGTGTCAACTTTTGCCAAGTTATTCTCTATTTAAAGCTTCATATTTGGAGGTATATTAGTCAGGGTTCTCCAGAGAAACCTAACTGACAGGAGATATATATATATAATATATGGGTATATATAAAATTGATATATAAGATATAATCATATATAAGATATATGATTAAGAGATTTATTATAGGAATTGGCTCACAAGATTACCGGAGTTTGGTAAATCCAAATTCTGTAGGGCAGGTTGCAAGCTGGAAACTCTGATGAAGTTGATGTTGAGTTCCCTAGGAGAAGTTGGCTGGTCAAAGTAGAGAGAGAAATTCTTTCTGACTGCTGAAATCCTTTTTCAAGGCTTTAGCTGATTGTATGAGAATACTCCTCTCATTGCTGAAGACAGTTTCCTTTGTTGACTATAGATGTAATCAGTCATAGATGCAAACAACTGACAGTGATTTAAATACATCTATGAAATACCTCACAGTAACAACCAGGCCAGTGATTGGACTAGAACACCATAACCTAGTTAAATTGACACATGAAGTTAACCATCACGGGAGAGTTCACCTACTCTCATAACTTCAACTAGTTCTTATCTAGAGAAAAGAAAATTCCTAATACTAGACCTTATCCAAGTGATAGCATCTTCCTCTTAACTCTGACCCTATAAGCTGCTATCGATTGCACTTGTTAATTTACAGGCTTTCTCCACCTAATATCAAATTCACCTTGTCTAAAACCAAATTTATTATCTTTTCTGACATCCCAATTTTTTTCTTTGGCAACACCATTATCCCAGTTCTTGATTCTTCCATTCCTTAGTCACTTACAGCCAGTCAGTCAACACATTCTGTGGTTCTTACCTCATATTGTTTCTTTCTCTTTTTCTTTATCCCCCCACTCCCCACCTTGTTGTTTTGCGCTCACTGTCTGCTCTCTGTGTCCATTTGCTGTGGGTTCTTCTATGCCTGCTTGTCTTCTCTTTGATGGCATCGGGAACCAAACCTGGGACCTTCCAGAATGGGGGAGAGGTGCTCAATCTCTTGCACCACCTCAGCTCCCTGATCTGTTGCATCTCTTATTGTCTCTCCTCTGTGTCTCTTTTTGTTGTGTAATCTTGCTGAGCCAGTTCTCTGCGCAGGCGAGCATTCCGCACGGGACAGCTCTCCTCTTGGGCCAGCTCGCCACATGGGCCAGCTTGCCTTTCACCAGGAGGCCCTGGAAATAAAACCCTGGACCTCCTATATGGTAGATGGGAGCTCAATCGCTTGAGCCACATCTGTTTCCCCATATTGTTTCTGGCTTCTGTTCTTCCAATTAACTATTTAGGGTCATTTCCATAGTCTGGCCCAGTGTTGCTCAAAGGATCATCTAGGGAGCCCATAGCCCCTGGCAATCCATTAAATGTTCTGCCGGGGCTTTTGCATTTTAGCGGAGAAATGATTTTTATATACATTTAGTAAATTTGAAATGTAAAATAAATTCTAATTTTCAAAAAACATGTGATATCTTTAATAATCTATGTCCTCTTATTGCCTACAATGGTCAATTTGCTTGGCTAACATGCAGGTAGCAAAGTGTCTTAGCTGACATTTTTTATACGATTAGTTAATTTTTGCTTTTGTTTAATGGCATTAAAAATACTATACTGGTTTAAATCTTTGTCATCTCTTGCCTGGACCTCTGCAGTCTTAAGACTGCAACAGCAGGGCATTAAACCAAGACTGGGGTGCCTCTGAGTGTAGGGCTCTGTGCACCTACACAAGCTGCACATCCACAAAGCTGGCCCTGCCAGTGATTCTAAGGTGAACCTTGATTAACACTCACCAGCTGACAGCAAATACTGCCTGAACCACTGGCCCTGAACTCTAATAATATAAGCAATAAAATGCCAATGATTTTCTGCATGTTTATTACTTTTCAAATTATATTAGATTAAATGTAAAATTCCATTACCACAAATTCTAAGAAAATGACAAAATTCTTTCATTGGGTTTCATTATATCTATCTTTACTCCAGATAAGTGGACCATTGACTAGGGCTTGGAAATATTTTAGTTACAAATAATTTCCCAAGTGAATAACATCACCTTTTACCTGTTTCAGAGCTTACAAACCCAGAAGTAAGTGGCTATGACTTCTGGGCAACTTTAAATCATAAATATCTGGTACTAAGCCTACGTGTTTTATTCCTTACTGGGGATACAAGGCCCATCTCAGACTTTCACACGCATATTTGTATATGGAATTCAAGAACACATTAGAAGCATATAGGAATAGGACTGACGCCCCCTCTCAATTAGTGGTGGAGTGGGCATCCCCATCCTGGAATCTTCAGGATTGGGGAATGAACTATGGACTAGAGTAGACTTACTGGTATGCTACTATAGACATTGTGATTCTAGCAATGGAAGAACTGTTATCATTGATGTGGAGGCAGTGGCCACTGGAGTTTCTGAGGGAAGGGAGAGGGAAAAACAGGAGTAATATGGGGGCATTTTCAGGATTTGGGACTTGTCCTGAATGACATTGCAACGACAGATACAGGCCATTATATATCTTGCCATAACCTACAGAATTGTGAGGAAGAGAGTGTAAATTACAATGTAAACTATAATCCACATTTAGTGGCAATGCCCCAAAATGTGTCCATCAGTTTTAATGAATGTACCATAGTAATGAAGGATGTTGTTAATGTGGGAAAATGTGGGAGCTAAGGGAGCTGGGCATATGGGAATCCCCTATATTTTGTATGTAACATTTTTATAATCTAAGTATCTTTCAAATATATATAAAAATATATATTTTTTTAAAAAAGAAGCATGTAAGAAATGTTGGCAGGAGATGAAGCAATATTATAACGTAAGGATAAAATGAAAGAGAAAGATTTTAAGGGAATAGTATTCAGTAATCAATTATCTAAGGTAAAACTTTTTTTAATAACAGGCAAATCCACATGTAGTTTAACAATGTTAATACCTAGTTCCCAAGGAAATGTTAAAATACATATAGTGTACTCTATTGACAAAGGTTTGAATTTAATTCTAGAAAAGTTTGGGCTGAAATGATTTAATGTTCCATTCCTATATGACCTTATATAAATAGGAGCTTACTTTAATCACGTTCATTAAAATTAAGTTTGACCAGTCTTCCAAAAAATCCAACTCTACCAAAATAAATGTATCCTCTTCAAATAACCAGTATAATTATAATCTTCAGGTCATATCCAAGTCAGATCATTAAAATTAAGGCTAAAATTGGATAATTATCTAAATAATCAGTGGTAATCTGTGCTTAGTGTAAAGTCTCTAAATAATAGTGATGTTACTACATCACTAATACAAAATAAATGAGCTCTATGTTATTTGCAGACTTGGTTTTTCTTATTAGTTTTTACTGTTGTACTGTACTTTCTCCACATTTTTTGTTCTCCTCTTACCTAACTTCTACTTTCCTTCTACTCTAAATGTGCTCTATTGAGTTGTCCAAACTCTACTTCACACAATTACATTCCTTATTCTGAGAAAACCAATTTTTCTAAAGAGGATAAATATCTCATCCTCATCAGGTCCCTTGCAATTGGGAGCTTATTCTGACTCGTTTAGGCTGCTACCAGCTCTTTTATTTCAATTATCTTATTTAGTGGGCTCATTTCATTCGAAGATAAAACTGGCACAATTTCAGACTCATTTGACATCTGAGACTCTGCAGCCCAGCAATTCTGCCCTGCTGGCCTTCCCAGTTTAGCTGCAGAGACTAAGAGCTCCAGCAAGATTATCAGCTTTATATTTAGTATCAGAAAGTATTGTATTTAAGTGAGGGGCTCCATAAATTCAAGGGAAGACAGCCCATGCACAGCACGATACCTCTAAGGTCTGTGCTCCTGCTCAGGCTTCCCTTCTCTGAAGTCTGGAATATGTAAGACTGATCCTTAAAGTGTTAAGTCTTCTTAAAGGATAATAACCAGGCTAGGGTTCCTCTATCATAGTTTTGGACTATAAGCAAACATTGAATTGCAAGAAAATAAAATGCCACAGTATAATTACAAGCTATGAGCTTTTCAGCATTTTATCTCCAGCACTTGCATAGTACCTGTCACATAATATGTGCACAATAAGTAAACATTTGTTGAATGGATGAATTTTTAAATTTCAGTTTTCTGCTGTAACGTGTCATATTCGATATGGATTTGCCACTAATGAGTTTTTTCCCTTCTGATTTTTTTTGGACATTACATTTGCATTTTCTTGCTTCTTTACTGAACACTGTGTCCCTCCCAAGACTCCACAATTCCTGTTAGCAGTATGGAATCCATTTGTTTTACAAACTTTCCATCTATTACTTAGTTTTATAGCAGGGAAAACAAATTCCCAAATACAGTTTAGCTATTATTTACTAGTTTGGGGGTTGTGTGATGGTTTCACGTGAGGTCTCTGCAACAAGATTTTAAGCTTTTTGAGAGCGGGGAAATTTTTGTATTTATACAAAATAAATCTTTGTATTACCTACAGGTTTTATCAAAATATCAGACAATTTATAAGTCATTATATTACTCATGTTTGATTGGCTAAGTCAAGTGAGTCATCTGTCAATAATTGTTTATTTCTTTGACAAATATTTACTGAGAGTGATTGTGACACTACTGTAGGCTTGGAGCAGGCTCTTCTTTCATAATACGTGCCCTTTGCCATGATTGGCCTTGTAATTGCTCTCACAATATGATGCAAAATAAAAGCTATGAGAAGGAACAAAAGACCTGATACTTCTTTTGATTCTGCCTTCTTGACTCAGTGACTTTGGGATGTCAGTTAATATGGTGGTTGTGGTAGGTAAAATAATGGCCCCTAAGTGATGCCCATGTCCTAATCCCTGGAATCTAAGAATATGTTACATTACATGGCAAAAGAAACTCAGCAGATATGATAAAGTTAAGGATCTTAAAGTGGGTAGATTACACTGGATTATATGGGTGAGCCCAATGCAATCACAAGAGTCCTTGGAAGAAGGAAGTAGAAGAGTCAGAGAAAAAGATGTGAGGATGGAATAAGATCAGAAATGGAGAGAAAGAGATTTGAAGATACTGTGCTGAGGGCTTTGAAGATGGAAGAAGTGGCTACAAGGCAAGGAATGTGGGAAGCCTCTATAAAATGTAAAAGTTAAGGAAATATATTCTCCCCTAGAGACACTGGAAGAAATGCAGACCTGCCAACACTGAGTTTAGCCCAGTCAGAGAACCCTGTTGGACTTGCGACCTCCAGAACTGTAAGATAATAAATTTGCATTGTTTTAAGCCACCAATGTGTAGTAATTTGTTACAGCAGTCATAGGAAACTAATACAATATTTAAGAATTCAGGCTTTACATTCAAAGACCTAGCTTTGCCGCAGTCCTTCTATCTGTAAAATGAGGATAATAAAAATATATACATACCTCCTAAGATGGTTGCTCAAGCATTTATATTCTTGAGTATTAATAAAAATACTTAGTTACTTTATGTATTGTGTGTTTTCTTTTGATTTTTAAAAGTAGATAATATCTGCCTTTTATATATTTTTTACCTAATTAATTCGCTTGGAAGAATTCACTAAATTTTACCAAAACAATGTCCTCTCAAAGTACTTAGTACATTTTAATGTATTAATAATTGTTTAAACAAAAATACAAATGACTGGATTTCAGGGTTAAAAAATATCAGTTCAAATATTAATAATGTAATAGGAAATTTACCTCCTATATAATTTGGACAAATTAAATACTTAAAAAATACTTTTGAAAAATCATAGACTATGTAGTAGATGTGAAGCAGAAATCAAAAGGATGATTCAAGCTAATGTAGAAACCTTTGATGTCAAGGAATTTGGTTTAGAATAATTCAGATTGATATTCTACACAACTTGAATTTGTCGAACAAAGACCAGGTTTCCATTACATTCTGCTGTGAGGGGCTTCCTTTTTTATTCAAAATTTATTTCAAATTCAAAAAATAAAAAATAACAGACAAAGGGCAGCTCAACAAGTTAGGGAAGGATTACTCATAAAAGTTCTGTCCAGGCCTTTTATCTCATCTAACCCCCAAAACAAACTCAATTGTTCCTTCAGTGTTGAGAAAGATACACAGATGAACACAGATAAGTTAAATGACACAATCAAGGTTTCATTGTTAATGAAGAAGAACAAAAAATGCTTAATCATATTCATATCTCACAAAATCAAACCCCATATTCTTTTTTTGACCTTTAAGCATTAATACAGTACCTCCTTTGCTTTTGCTACAAAAACATTACAATATTGTTGTTAACTATAGTTTATAAGTTACTTTAGGTATATATTTTCCCCATGTATCACTTTATTCTTTAAAAAAAAAGATTTATTAATTTTTATTGATTTATTTCTCCCCCCACCTCATTGTTTGTGCTTGCTGTCTGCTCGTCTTCTTTTTAGGAGGCACCGGCAACAGAACCCGGGACCTCCCTTGTGGTAGGCAGGAGCCCAGCTGCTTGAGCCACATCTGCTTCCCTCACCTTAATCTTAACAGCATGTAGTTAGAACATTCCTGTATTTATATTAATAACCACAATCCTCATCTACCACCAAAATCAGTTATATCTTCCATATATTTTACTCTAGCTGCTCTCCAACTAACATTAACCTCCTAGACTATTCATTTCAGCCACAATATATTTAAACATGTATAAATAGTGTTTGTTACACTCATTATAATGTGCTGCCATCAACTCCATCCTTTAATGCATATTTATAATTGACCTTATTAAGCATTATACATACATCCAGCATCAGCTTCCCCTTCTCAACCCACATTCTGTCTCCCACCAACCTACGCTCCATAGTCCAACTCCAAAAGTTTAATTATCGTATTTAGTTCATATTAGTGAGACATACAATATTTGTCCTTTTGTGTCTGGCTTCACTCAACATAATATGCTCAAGGTTCATCCATGTTGTCATATGCTTCCCCAGTTGATTTCTTTTTACAGCTGAATAGTAGTCTATCATATGTACATATTACATTTTTCTTTATCCATTCATCAGTTGATGTATATTTAGATTGTTTCCATCTTTTAGCAATTGTGAATAATGCCACTATGAACATCAGTGTGCAAAAAATTTGGATTTATCTGTCTGGGATATGTTGTCCTTCTTGAATATTGATATTCATAAGGGCTCGAAAATTTGGGGTCAATTTCCTTAAATATTCTTACTACTCCTTTTCTGGTCTCTTCTTCTAGAACACTGTTTATAGCATATATGTTTGTGCATTTCATGTTGTCATTCAATTCCATGAGACCCTATTCAACTTTTTCAATTGTTTTTTCTGTCTGTTCTCCTATCTTTTCAAGTTCAAATATTCTCTCCTTGATTTCACTTATTCCTTTTTCTGCTATTTCAAATATTGCCTCTAATTTATTTTTTTTTTAAGGTTTATTTTATTTATTTATTTTTCCCCACCCTCTTGTTGTTTTTCACTTGCTGTGTCTGTTCATCTTCCTTGTTTCTTTAGGAGGCACTGGGAGCCGAACCCAGGACCTCTGATGTGGGAGAGAGGTGCCTAACCGCTTGAGCCACCTCCACTCCCTGCATTTGTTGTGTCTCTCACATCCCTTGTTGCATCATCTTCTTGTGCAGCTCACCATGCCTGCCCATCTCATCAGCTCACTGTCTTCTTTAGGAGGCACTGGGAACCTCTGCTCCCTGCTTTGTTGTATCTATCATTATGTTTTTTTCTTCTTGTGTCTCTTGTTGTGTCAGCTTGCTGTGCCTGCCCATCATGTCAGCTCGCTGTCTTCTTTAGGAGGCACCAGGATCCAAACCAGTGACCTCCCATGTGGTAGGCGGGAGCTCAGTCCCTGAGCCACATCCACTTCCCTCATCCATTGTGTCTTTCAGTCCCATAAACTCTGTTACTTCTTTTTAGCAGGTTTTCAAATTCTTCTTTATGCTCATAGACTATCATTTTAATGTCCTTTATCTCTCTCTCTCTCTTTTTTTAAAGATTTATTTATTTACTTTGTATCCATTTTTAACGCCCCCCTCCCCGTTTCTGCTGTGTTTATGTCCCTTCTCTGGGCAATTCTCTGTGTTCATTTCCTGCCGTCTCTTCTTATCCTTCTCCTCCTGTCTTCACTGGGATTCGATCCTGGGAACCTCCAATATGGGAGAAAGGCATTCTGCCACCTGCGCCACTTTAGTTTAGTTTTTGGTGTGTCTCGTCTTGGCTCTCGCTTGTGTCACTCTCTTGTTACATCATCGTCTTGCTGCGTGCGGTGCACCCATGCACGTGGCCTGGCAATGCATCCTCTTGTGGGACCTGACGGTGCACCCGCGCATGGGGCCTGCGGGCAGGGCCTGATGGCACACCCGCCTGTGGGGCAGCCGCACGTGCCTTCTATATTTTTCTTTATTTTACCAGGAGGTCCCGGGGATTGAACTCAGATCCCTCCATATGGGAGACGGACACCCAATCATTTGAGCCACATCTGCCCCTTCCTTTATCTCTTTAACCATGTAGTCCATCATTTCCTTAAATTGATTAAGGAGGTTTATGTGACCTCATTAATTAATTGTCTTAAATCCTGTGCCTCATCTTAAATGATTCTTGGTTCTTTCTTTTGACTGGGCCATACCTTCCTGTTTCTTAGTATGGCTTATCTTTTGTTGATACCTAGGCATCTGATTGTGTTGGTGATTTTACTCTGTTGATCAATTTCTCTTTTGCCTGGTGGTTTTATTTCACAGCTCTTCTTTGACTTTCAGTTTAATTTTTTCTAAAACTCTAAGATTGCCCTATTGAAGTAAACAAAATGGGGACATGGAACTGCCAGTTGGGCATAGACCAGATCTAAAGTACCTGAGAAAGAAACAGGAGAGACAGACCTGTCAGCCTTCACTTTACCAGCTGACTGGCAAAGACTCTCCTTGGCAAACCCTTCCACAGAGATAAATCCTTCAATCTCTACTAACTAGCTCTTATGAACCAGTGATTCAGATTATGGTGGATACATTCACTGAAGAGAAACCACACTCAACCCTCAGCCACCCTCCTCTTCTCAGGGAGGAATATGTCCTTTCCCCTCTTCGCTGGCTGCTCAACCGCAGGTTTTACCAAGGCTGTTCCCCTTGGGGGTGGGGGATGGGCAACATTCCCAGCCACGGGACATCAACTCACAGTTTTCCCTTTGGCCTCTTCATCTCTCCATCCCCATTCTTTCTTAGATAATATGTGCAGCACTCTCCTGGTCTGCAGGTCCCCAACACGGCTCCCTCAGATGACTTCTATGCCTTCTCCCCTATGCTGCAAGAAAGCTGCACCCTGCCTGAGTTACTCTGATGGCATCTTGGATTAAAACCTTGAGGATTCCTTTTAAATCAGAGTTAGGAAAATCACCTTGTAGTTTCCTAGAAGAAACAGCAGTCTCAAGCAGAATATAGCCATGAGGCCACCAGTCTGCTTCTTGGCCATTGACATCTTCATTTTATTTATTTTTGAATATTTATGTAGTAATGGTTCATCTATGCTACCCCATCTATTCATGCAAGTTAGAGACAAAATATGGGGAAAAAATCAATGTCTCATTTGTAAGTCATTAAAACGAGGCTTGAATCAAAGACATTTAGACTATTTAACTGCCTTTAAGACTTTGAAATTTGTTTTAGTACATTTTTATATTTAATTCTTAATGGAAACACTTATTATGTTCACTAGTTATCTCCTTTTTCTTTATTAACATACAAGCTATAGACTGCATTTTATTTGACTTTAGAAATTTTTCACAATAGCCATTCACTGATCAATTTTCCTTAACATTCATTGTACACAAAGCATTATTCTAGGGAATAAGGAAGGTTACTAAAACCTAACACTTCTCCAAAGTGAAAAAAGGTAATATAGTTAGGAAATGCCCATCTTTCATTTGACTTCATAATACTCACTTAACTGAGTAGTTTTGGATTAATCTGTAATTTGGAATGTCTAATTATAATTTTAAAAAATCAGGACGACTTGTCTTCTTTCTCTTCCAAAGGCCCATGTGATTTTTTTGTACTAGTGTCCAATCGTGAAGAGCCAGAAAAACTAGAAATAACAAAGAACCACAAAATAATAAAAAATGCCATAAGAAAGGAATTTTCACTTCCTAATGTGGCTTTTATATGTGCCAATATTGCATCATTTTAACCAACTGTCAACCACATTACAAACAGCACATATAAAGTTAAGTCATGGATGAATCATCTTGTAGCAATTGTTCATTTCATCCAAGCAATCTCTTCCTATTCTTTCCCTTATCTTCTTTTGTCTGTTCATTCCTCCCTGTTCTTTCTCTTACATTCAGATGCTGAAAGATTGCCACAATGTTTTCTATTTCACTGGTTCTGTCACATCTAGCCATTTTCATTTTCTCAGTGTGGCAGATACTCACATAAGATTGTGAGAGACACAGTGTTGTCTTACACTTTGTTCACATAGCGCCTATAAGAAGAAAATGCCTCAGTTGTTATCTGGCTAGTTAAGACCATAACCTTTTCTGGGAAATTAGAACATTTTTTTAATTGTACACCCAAGTTTAAGCTATGCACTTTTCACATTTTTTTGCCTTTAAGTTGCTGGTAACAACATATCTACTAAACTTGTTCCAAAATTATCTTAAAGTCAGGTTGGTTGATTATTTAACTATGGCCTATCTTATTCTACAAAGGATGTTTAAGGCAGCATATCAGACTCTAAATAAGACAATATAAATCTGTAAATCAACAACTTGACTAGGAGAATGTGGCTGTCAGGGTGGCAGGTTAATACGTGTTCATTCACATGATTACAAACATTGGGCCATAGAACAGGCTCTAAGCTTTCAATTAGATGTGAATTTCTTATTGTCAGTCCATCAGAAAATAATATTTTTGTTCCTCCATAAAAACAAGCAGCTTCTTGACACTTAAGTCTAAAATAAATTAATTATGTGATAATAATAACACTGATAAAGGCTTATAATTATATAGTGTTTACATCATTCTAGGCATTGTTCCAAGAACTTTTCTCATTTAATCCTTATAACAACCTTGCAAAGTAGGAACTATTTTATCCCCATTTTAAAATCAGAAAACAGTCAGAGACCTAGCAAATCAATAAAGCAGGAGGTTCAAAACATGGCCCAATTATGTAGATATTTAGTGGTCTGGCTTATTCCAGAGAAAACACTAGAATACCTAAAGGAATGAATAAGCAGCACATTAAATGTTTAAACCAAAATGAGATCATGCCATAAAGAATTTAATAACCTTCTGTATTTACTTAACAATAAGTGCTGAACAACTTCCCATGGAAATGAGGTGCTTGATCCTCATTTTAATGACTTTGTATTTCATTGTATGGCTCTACCATAATTTAATTGCTTCTGTATATTGTATATTTAATTTATTTCCAACTTCTTATTATTTTAAACACTGCTAGGATGAACATTATTGAACAGATATCTGTGTATATTTTTTTCTGACTATTTTTCTAAGATAAATCTTGAGAAGAGGAATTGCAGGATCAAAATTAATACAAAATGTTTAAGGTTTTTAAAAATTTTAATTTATTTATTTATCTTTCCGCACCCCCATCCTCTTCATTGCTTTCACCTTCTGTGTCTGTTCACCTTCCTTGTTTCTTTAGGAGGTACCAGGAACTGAACCGGGGGCCTCTGATGTGGGAAGGAGGCGCCCAATTGCCTAAGCCACCGCCGCTCCCTGCTTTGTTGTGTCTCTTGTTATGCTTTTCCTCTTGTGTCTCTTGTTGCATCATCTTGTCACATCAGCTCACTGCACCTGCCCATCGTGCCAGCTCACCATCCCGCTTGTCCTCTCTAGGAGGCACCAGGAATGTCTGCTCCCTGCTTTGTTGTGTCTCTCATTATGGTTTTTTCCTTGGGTCTCTTGTTGAATCATCTTATTGTGTCAGCTTGCTATGCCTGCCCATTGCACCAGCTTGCTGCCTTCTTTAGGAGGCACCAGGAACCGAACCAGGGACCTCCTATGTGGTAGGTGGGAGCTCAATCACTTGAGCCACATCTGCTTCCTTTAAGGTTTTTTAAGTCAAATTTCCTCCAGAAAGTTTTATCAAATTTATAGATTCACTAGCAGGGTATGGGAGCTCTTGCTTTCCCCATCTTCAGGATCTCCTGAATTTTATTTTATTTTATTATTATTATTATTTTTGTCTTTGCCAATTAAAAAAAAATCTCAGTTTAATTTGTGTATCTTTACAAGTAACACTGAAATTTTTTCATGCATATTGGTTGTATGTAGTAATCATTTTATGAAAGAACTATGTCCTTTGCTAATTTTTCTGTTGATATGATCATTTTATTATTTATATGAATACTTTCTAGATAAAATTTTAAGCATAACATATATTGTTGCCATATGTTACAAATCTTTTACCTAGTGTACTTTTTGTCTTTAAATTTTACTTATATTTTCCCCTGTATATTAATTTCATTTATTTCTAAGTGTTAGTCATGAGTCATCAATCTTGTCCCTTAGCTTCTGAGTTTTGTGTCATTACGAGGAATCTATTTTATAGCCATGAAATCTTATAAATATTTGCTTATTAATTTCTTCATAATTTCATGTTGAGCTCATGTGGTTTGGCTCAGGACTGGTCCTTGCCATAATGTCAATGACAGAATTCTTCTTAATATGACAGAATCTATGACTATACTATAAGTGTCATGAGAGTAAGGATGGGGGTCTCTATGGGATCGGTCCATGGTAAAAGACCTACAGACTATTTATTAAAAGAATGAATATCTAGGCATATCTCTGCCTGGAGCCCATAAGCTTCTCATATAAAACACAGTCTTAAAAAACTCAGACCAGGAGTTTATCAAAGATAAATCTTTCACATCAAAATTTACAGGTAACACTCAGTTAACTAATGATTTTTTCTTTTGTGTTGGAGAAGTAGTAGATTGCCCTTTAAGGAAATGGTTTTAGTGCCCTGCTCTGTCTCATTCTAAAAGAATCTAAAAGAAAATGGATGTTAAAATGAAAACTTCCATATAACTTATTAAATGTGACAGTTTGAGAAAAGACAATTTTCCCCTCAAAATATTTGATACATGTTTTCTGATATTTATATATAGAAAGAAAGGTATTAGTTGGATATGTATAATTTTGAAATACACTACATAACCCAGATATCATCCATGCTATCCAGTCCTTTGAGATTCAAATAAGATTGGCTCAAATCCCATTCCATGGAAAGTCTTTCCAGGAATTCTGAGTATGTAGGAGACCGACTTACATTCTTTCCAGTCATTTCTTAATTCCAGTTCCTGCTTGAATTTTTTTTTGTTATGGATTGTTCATTGTCCAATGCATGTTGTCCTTATTCCACATTGTGCCAGCAAAGAGAAAGCTCAGTCCCTTTCTTTGATTTCCACACATGGTAAAACCAACATACACATGGACAAAATATAAATGCACAGACAACACACACACCAGCACGTCATTCAAAATATTTGTATATGGAACAGATTTCACTGAAGCTTTGGAGAACACAGGAAGATTTTCTTTATCATAAATGCAAACAATTTATGTTAGACATTTCTCATCATAACTATTTTGGCCATCTGGGCCCATTCGGCCTCTAAAAGTGGGATAAGCACAACTTAAGGAGACATATTACAATCCACTGGGTTAAAGAAAACAATATTAAAACTTCTCTTTATATTCATTCTCCACTTAAAAATTAAGAAATTAAGCTTTAGCAATATCAGATCTATAGTAGTAAATTTACACAATATTTAAAGAAATATATATATATATTTACAGTGCATGCTAAAAATAATTTACTGATTAGCATATAGGATCAAAAATACATTTAGAAATAACTACTTTAACTAAATACCTAATTCCTTTACCATCTTTTTTTTTTAATTCTTTTATTTCCTTTCCTCTCTTTCTTATCTTGATATTTTTTCCCTCCCTCTCTGTAGCAAAAATAACAATGTTAGTAAAAGTAAGTTATTAATCACCTATTTTCTCATCCATAGAAACTCAGCTTTCTCCAGCTCTTGTCCCCAGCTCTACTCCAGGCTTTTTTTTTTTCCATTTTTAAAAGATGCATTTATTGCAGTTTTGTCCCCACTCCACCAATCTCTAGAGACAAAGAAACAGTAAAGTGATTTATTTTCCCACTGATAGGAATAACACAACTGTTTTAGTTTTCTAAATGCTGCCAAAGCAATATGCCAGAAATGGGCTGACCTTTACAGTGGGAATTATTTGTAAGTTAAAAGCTTACAGTTCTGAGGCCATGAAAGTATTCAAATCAAGGCATCATCAGATGTTTTCTCCCCCAGCTGCAGCTGTGGGTGATCAGGCACATGGCAGTATCCGCTCCCCTCTCCTCCATACCTTGTTATCATCAGCTTCTGGCTAGTCCATCTGTGGCTTTGCTCTCTCCCAGGTTCATTGATTTCAAATTCTGGAGACTTCTTTCTGTCTCTGTGGCTTTTTTTGTGTTTGTGACTTTTTATTCCTCTGTTTATAAAGGACTCCATTAAGAAAATTAAGACCCACTGTGGGTCAAACAATCTAATCAAAGTCCCTTACCTGAAGTGATCTAATCAAAAGGTTCCACCTACAATAGATTTACATGTACAGGAATAGATTAGCTTTAAAAACAGGATTTCCTGGGGTTCATCCAGCTTCAGACTATCACATTTCACCCTCTGGATCCCAGAAAGACATGTTCTTTCCATGTGCAAATACATTCATTCCATTACAATATTTCAAAAGCTTTAAATCATTTCAGGAAGTCTATTAAGTACAAAATATCATGAAAATCAGTTATAGGCATGCAGTCTGTTCTGGGGCAAAATTCCCTTCAGGTTGTAGACCTGTGAAACTGAGAAAATAAGTTATCTGTTTCCAATATGCAAAGAAGGGACAGTCACAGAATAAACATTCCTATCGCCATAGGGAGAAATTAGAAGGAAAACAGGGGTCACCTGAACGGTTCCAACAGCCTGCAGGGTTGTTGATTAGATTTCAGTCTGAGAGTCATTTGTAGAATCATGGTTTCTTGTCCTTAGGGCCTGAAGGAAAGGCAGCCCCACCCTTTCCAAGGGCTTGCCCAGTGGCCATGTTGTCAGCTCCACCCTCATCAAGCTTCTGGGTGATGCCTCACCCTCCAAGAACACTGGGGTTAAGGCCAGAATCTCCCTAGTCTCCTGAAGCACAGGTTCAACCCCTTCAGAAAAGTGGGTGATGACCAAACTCCCCAATCCCCAGAGAATGCACTCTAGCCTCTCTAAAGCATGAGGTGGTAGCATTCTCTCTGAACTGGGTGCAAGACCCACCTTCTCCAAATGCCTGGGCATATTCACCCTTTTCACACAATGGGTTGGGTCCCTCTCTGTCTGGAGAAAATGTCTTAAGTCCAGACATCCACTTCCATGGTTCTGCCCTTGAAGATATTTTTCCTTCAATCTCTCCCTTTTCTGTCCCATTTATTCCAGCCTGGCAGTGGCTCTGTTCATACAGAACTCACAAAATACTTGTTGGTTTTTCTTGCAGGATACAGTGGTCCCAAATGTCACACAATAGAACTTTCCACAGATCCTTCCTGGATAACTGAATTTCCACTCCTGACTTACACTGAAACGACTGGCTGGTTCCATGTCCAGTTAAGTCTTCACATGGGGCACCATTCTCTGGGAACTCATTTTCTGGAAGCTCACAATTTTCCAATCCATCAATTTCTGGTTTCTTTATACCCAGGAGTTCAATTTTCAGCTTATCCCTTTCCTTTTACATTTTTCTATAAGCTGCAAGAAGCCAGGCCATGGTTTCTACATTTAGTTTGGATATCTCAGCTAAATATCCAAGCTTTTCACTTTCAAATTCTGCCTTCCCTTTAACATCAAGAGTCAATTTTGCGAAGTTCTCTGACACTTTAAAGCAAGGATCACCTTCCTTCCACATTCATAATTTCTGTTTGAGGCCTCATCAGAAGTATCTTTAGTGTCAATATTTCTTCAAAGCAATCTAGGCATTTTCTATCAAATAACTCATAATTCTTCCGAAGTCTTTCCCTTACCCATTTATAAAACTGTCCCAACATTTCTGGTAGTTTCATAGCAGCACCCCACTCTCCTAGTACTGATTTCTTTCTGTTTCAGTTTGCTAAAAGCTGCTGGGAGCAATATACCAGAAATGGGCTGGCTTTCACAATGGGGATTTATTAGGTTAAAACCTTACGGTTCTGAGGCAGTGATGTGTCCAAATCAAGACATCATCAGGAACTGTTTTCTCATCTAACTGCAGCTATGAATGATGAGGCACATGGTGGCATCAGCTCCTCGCATCTCTCCCCTCTCCTCCAAGCCTCGGTGCTTTCAGCTTCTGGCTAAAGTAGTTTCCTATTAGCTTCTGTGTTCCATTTATTTCAGCTTCTGGCTCCCAAGGCCTTCCCTCTCAGCTTCTTGGTTCCTCTCTCTCTGCAACTTTTCTCCTGTATCTGCAGCTTTTTATTCCTCCATTTATAAAGTTCTCCAGTAAGATGATTAAGATCCACCCTGGTTCACACAATCTAATCAAAGGCTCTTAGCTGAAGTAATGTAATCAGAAGTCATACCCACAATAGATTTACACACAGGAATGGATTAACTTTAAGAATAGAATTTTCTAGAGCTCACAAAAGCTTCAAACTACCACAAGCAGCTAGCATTACTATTACCCCTTCCATATTTTCTGGACCTTTTATTCTGTTTTGAATAATTAGAAGTATTCTCTAAGTTCTTAGTTTTCTTGGGGTCATATAAATAGCAGAGGCCCTCATCTTTGCATACTAAATATGCTGCTTAGGTTTGTCATGCATGTCACTGGAGTCATCATTACTTGCATAGGAATATTTTATCATTATTAAACAGAAATATAAGACCATACATACTTGATATGTCTGCAGTCATTATGAATTCATTCATTCAACAGACATTTAAGGACCATTAACTAAGTGTTAGGTTTAGTGGTAAAAATGAATAAGATAGAGTCTCCATCTAATGGTAGACAGATATGAACGTAAATGAAGATACAAAATCAGAAAATTCATCAGGTGGTTTATCAATAGAATGAAGGGCAAAACCATATGACCATTTAAATGGATGTTTGGACTCTTGACAAAATTCAACAGCCATGGGAGCAGATGTGGCTCAAGCAATTGAATGCCTGGTTCCCCCATTGGAGGTCCCAGGTTTGGTTCCCGGTGCCTCCTAAAGAAGACAAACAATAAGCAGACATCAAGCAAAAACAACAAGCAGACAATGAGCAAAAACAATGAGCAAGACAACAAGCAAACAATGAGCATAAACAATGAGCAAAAACGAGAAACAGATGAGGGAACCACCTGGCCGGGAGGGAGGGTGGAGGGGTGGAATTCAACAGCCATTAATGATAAAAATGTTCAGCAAACTATAGTAGGGAATTTCCTCAAATGAATAAAGGACAGCTGTGAGAAAAACTATAACTAACATGTTTCTTAAATGGTGAAAGACTGAATTGTTTCTCCTTGAGATTAGAAATGATACAAGGATGCCCACTTTCACCATTTCTAACAATATAGTTCTGGATGTCATAGCCAAAGAATGAGGGCAAGAAAAAGGCATAAAATGCATAAAGATTGCAAAGGAAGATTTGAAACTATCCCTTTTGCAGATGACATGATTATAGAGAGAGAAAATCTCAGGAAAACTATTAGAGCAAATAAATTAATTCCACAAGGTCTCAGGATAGAAGGTTAATATATTTTAAAAATCAATTGTATTTTATATAACAGCAGCAAAAAAAAATTTGGAAAATCCCATTTATATCGGTGCCAAAAAATATAAAATTTCTAGGAATAAACTAAAGAAAATAGTCCAATACTTATACAGCGAAAATGAAAAATAAAAACATCATTGATAGAAATAAAAGAAGATCTAAATAAATGGAAAGTTATATCATGTTCATGGATTGGAAGACTCAATTGGCAATTCTATCCAAATTAATTTATAGCTTCACCATAATCAAATCAAAATTCCAAAAGCCTATTTTTGTAGAAACAAACTGGCTGATTCTAAAATTCATATGAAAATGCAGAGGACCAGAAAAACCAAATAAATTTTATAAAGAAAAACAAAAGGGAGAACTTTCTACAATATTTAAAGACTTATTGTAAAGTTATAATAATAAAGACAATTTTGTATTGGTGAAAGTATTGACATATAGATCAATAGGAGGTATCCACAAATAAACCTACATATATATGTCAATTGATATTGGACATAGATGCCAGAACAACTTGATGTAAAAACAAGTGTCTATTTAACAAATTGTGCTGGATCAACTGGATATTTTTGTGGAAAATAATGAACAATTTTTACTGCACTCTATATGCAAAAATTGCCTCAAAATTTATCATAGACCTATATATAAACCCTAAACTATATAACTTTTAGAAGAAAGCATACAAGAAAATCTTTGTGAACTTGAGGTGGGAAAATTTTCTTACATTAACCCCCAAATTATAAACCACAAATGACAAAAAAAAAAAAAGATAAATTGGGCTTCATCAAAATAAAAATTAAAAAAACACCTTTGCTCTTCAAAAGATGAAAAGAAAAAGGCAAGGAGGAAGTGTTTGTAATTCAGATGTCAAGCACGGGATTTGCATCTATTTATCTGAAGAATACTAACAACTTAAAAATAAGGAAACAACTCGGTAAAAAAAAGTATGTCAAAAGATTTGAACCAACACTTCAGAAAATGGATATGGATAGCTAATAAGCATGTGAAAAGATGCTTAATTTCATTAGTCATCAGTTAAATACAAATTTAAAATGCAATGAAATATCATTACACACTAATTAGAATGGGTAAGATTTTAAAATCTGACTGCACTAAATTTTGGCAAGGATGTGGAGCAACTGGAATTTTCAAATATTAGTGATGTCAGTTTCTTTGAGTTAAACATGCGTCTACCTTCTGACCCAGCACTTCTATCCTAGGTATTCACTCAAGGCGAACAAAACATATGTTCACACAAAAACTTATACACAAATTTTCATAGTAGTTTTATTTATAATGGCCAAAAACTCGTTACAATCCTTATATCCAGCAAAATGTAAACAAGTAAATCTTTAGTGTTTTATCCATATAATAAAATATTACTCAGCGATAAAAAGACAAGAAACTGATATCTATAGGAACACGGATGAATCTCAATCATTTTGAGTGAAAGAAGGCAGGCAGAAAAGAACACATGCTCTATGATCCTACTTTCAGACAATTCTAAAAAATACAAAATAACCCATAGTGGCAGAAAGGAGATAAGCGGTTGACTATGGATGGGGATAAAGGGAGGAAAACATTGCAGGAAAACCAGGAAACTTATGGGTGATGGAAGTGTGTATCTATATTCTGGTGATGACTTCATAGGTATATACATATGTCAAAGATGATCAAATTGTACCCTTTAAATATGTGTAGATGAATGTACTTCAATTATACCATGATAGAGCTGAAAAAAATTTAAATACAAAAACATTTGGCTTAGCAATTTTTCACTTTTATATTCTACCTTATGAATTTCAGAATCAATTTGTTAAGTTCCATGAAAAGTCTAATGGGATTTGTATAGATTGAGGTATCTCATGGACAAAATTGCTGTCACCCCCAACAAGCACCTTAACTTTTTAATTTTGCTGCATCACCTTGCTGATAAGGTGAACAATGACAATTTGAACTGATACTTGAGACAAATAATCTCCCAGGGTATATTTTCCACAACATACAGTATATATGAGTTAATCTTGGGTAGACTTTTAATCTTTTAAGGAAATTAAAATTTCAAGTTATAAATCAATAAGGCAAGAATTTACACAGGGCAGCACAGTTGCCTCAGGGAGCTAGTACATTTTCTCTGTACCATCTCTCAAGGGAGCAGTCTGCAGATAGATTTTTAAGTGGAGAGATTATGAACAACTACATAGTTGGTAAGTCTATCGAAAAGCTT
Source organism: Tolypeutes matacus (assembly GCA_026826555.1). Taxonomy (NCBI): domain Eukaryota; kingdom Metazoa; phylum Chordata; class Mammalia; order Cingulata; family Chlamyphoridae; genus Tolypeutes; species Tolypeutes matacus. The sequence continues at coordinate 24,331,485 of JAKSZT010046586.1, forward strand.
TGCCTACAGCTTGGGGGTTGTTTCCTGCTGAAATTGTGGAACATTGAGGCCTTGTACCATGAGTTTACTTGAAACCTGAAAATAAAATCTCCATTTAAAAAAAAAAGAAATACCGGGTGATACTTTGTTTTCCTACACCCACTTACTTGAATGTTTCACTTATTGTGTATTTTATGGGAAATGTCTGGGTTTTCTGTGCTTTACTCATCAAAGTATTGTTTTTAAATTAATTTAGAACTATCAGGTGCCCAGAGAATCTATTTTCAGCTCTATTTTACAGAAGAACCCAAAGTTTCATATAATCAAGTATAAATGAAATGGAATACCCAAAATGTAAGAGTCTAATTTGAAACACAGATTCCCCAAGTTATGAATATGTTCCAAGGGTGACAGAATGCATGACTGCATCTCTAAGAATTGCCATTTATACTAATATGCATGCAGAGGAATCAATGCCTTTTTAGGTTAGTAGTAACAAATTGTTTATGTTAGGACATTTGAATGAGTTACAATTGTATGATAAGTTTACTAGTCACATTGATAAACTGATAATTCCATACACTACAGAACTTCTGTCATCTCCAAATAGAGATTCCAGGGATATTAGTCATAGAAATAGGGTGCAGAATTTAGTGATATGGGTTGGCATGTGAGGAATATTTGGAGCTGTATAATAATTACAGCTACTATTTGTTAAGCCATTACCTAGAATTAGGTTCTATGCTAAACTCTTCAAATAAAAATAGCAACATTAATAAATTGCATATTTGGTGCTGGATATTATGCTAAGCACTTTACATCGTTTGTTAATCCTTGTAATTATTAATATGGATTAACATCATTTGTACAGATGAAGAAACTGAGGCAAAAAGTGATTTTTTTCCCCAGTCACTTAGCTCATAAATAGCTAAATCTGGAGGATTTAATTCAAACCACTTGCTTTCTCCACGGCTATCCTTGGAATATGCCTTTTTATTTCTGAAAGATGAATCAATTTTCCCCTTCTCCCTCTCCACCCTGATAGCCTTAATCTTTCAGACCACAGAATTCTTGAAGTGTGAAAAATAGTACCTGAGATCTAACAAGTGCCTAACAAGATACGACACAGTTCTTTAAGCTTAAGAAAGAATTAGTCCAAATTTCATAACAAGGTTCCTCTTGGGAAGCGGCTGTGGCTCAATCAGTAGGGCTCCCGTTTACCATATGGGAGGCCCCGGGTTCGGTTCCCGGGGCCTCCTGGTGAAGGCAAGCCCGCCCGCACGGCGTGGTTAGCTGACCCAGCGAGCACAAGCAGCAAGGGGGGGGATAAATGAATAAATAAATAAAATCTTTAGGAAAAAAAAAAAAAAAAAAGGTTCCCCTTAATCTCTTTTGGGGATCCTGGGAGCAAGGATGTATTATTTATCCATTGCAGCATAAAAATTATCCCAAAACTTAATGGCTTAAAAAACAATAATAATTTATTATTTCTCATAGTTTCTTTGGGTCAGGAATTCAGTTAGGACACAGCAGGGATGGCCTGTCTATGCTGCATGATGTCTGGGCTTTCAGATGGAAAACATGAACACTGGGGGTTAGAATAATCAGAAAGCCTTTTCACCCACATTTCTGGTGGTTGATGCTGGCTGGGAGCTCAGCTGAGGCTGTTGGGAGTAATTTGAATTAAATATACACACATGGCCTCTCTATGTTGCCTGGGTTTCCTCCCATCAAGGCAGCATGGTTCCAATGGCAGAGATTCTCAAACAAAATGAGAGCCAGGTGGAACTACATCACCTTTTTTGACATAGCCTGGGAAGTCACACAGCATTATTCCACCACATTCTATAAAAATTACCAGGACCCACTAGATTCAAGGAGAAGGTAGAAATTCTACTTCTTGATGGAGATGTGTAAACATCATCTTGTAGGATGAGCATGTGGGATGGGATATACATCGGCATGGCCATCTTTGAAAAGTAAAGGCTACTACAGAAAGTGATAGGAATTTTTTTTTTTTTTTAATTTTCCAAGTCACTAATGACTTAGCTCCTGCTTTTCCTCAATTAATTTCATTAATGGATTATCTAATTATTCACGTTCTTTCCCTATTCTCTACTACATAAAACCAGACTTGAAGTCCAGCAGCTTTCTATGCCTTACCCACACAAAGAAATACAACTCCAAATACAGACTTGCAAATAAAAACTAGTCGTTAAAGTCACTTTCTGTGTTGCAGACTTGACTGAGGTTTGCAGCAGTGGCTGGAATTTAGGTTGTAATTAAACAAATAGAACATTACGAATCCCAAATATGAAAAGCCATATAGATACTTTCCTATGTTCCAGTAGTTTCTTCTTTCTCTGTTTCCCCTGGTTCCCTCCCCCACCCCCCTTTTAAATCTGCTGTCTTTTCCTCAGGAGCAAACTGTAAGTCCTTTTCTTACAAAAAGTAATTTTCTTTGGCTTCACTGAATCTCTATATACATACTCAACTCCTCAACTACTTTTGTATATCCAAAGACTCACTAGTGCATTCTACTAAGCAATTCTCCCTCCTCCACCTCTCTCTGCAAGAAAAAGGAAGGGTGAAGAGATTTATTTCTATAGTGATACGGGTTATGCCCTATTCCCACCCCTATTTCCTCCAAGGAAAAGGCTGATATTCAGTTGTGGTTTTAAATATTTCCCCCTCTGCATTGTACTAGTGTGCAATGGAATAGAGCCAATAAGTTTTCTATCTCTGATTTCTAAAACATGCCGGGAAAATTCACTGGCTTCACGCTTACACATATGCCTGAGAACAGTACTTCTGAGACAAAAGTCACCACCCAGAAAAGACTCTTATGGAAACACATAAATATGATAGTGATGCTCTCTGACTAGTCCCTGAATAGCCAGATTCTGGAAGAATATTGCTTACTATGAGGTATCTATAATTCAAATTCTAACTATTTTCTCCACCAGTCATGGCCTCCCTAATCACCTAATCCCTTCTGAGTGAGCCTCGGGCAACCCTCTCCTCCTGGTACCCACTGTCCTGCTGTGTGGGAGTGTACCATGCGATTCCACACACACACACACACGTCTACAGCTGAATGGATTATCAGTGGACAACCTTCTCAAACTAATACAATCAGATAGTTTCTCCTAGGACAATGGAATTAGGTCTAAGGGATAGTGCTGAAGTAGTTTTAGTAGAGCAAAGAAAACCTCTCTTTAGAGGCAGAACAAAATAGATGCCAAGAGATTTCACCTGGATGCAAACCATTTGGCTTCTGAGACCTGGAGAAAGAAATTTAGTTCCTGCAAGTCATCTAGCTCTTGCTTCCATGGCTGGCTGGAACAATGTAGCAATAAGCTTATCTTATTGCTTCAACTATTTTGCAAGTGAACAGAGACTATTCTACACACAATATGAGAAATAAAATGGAAAGATCATTTTTATTTATTTTCATCATAATTAATTTACTTACCTACCCATTTTCTGGGCATGTATGTTATAGGTAGGAAATAATTATATAGCAAATAGATTTAATACAGTATGGTTGATGTTCTTCTATGATATTCTAGAGTCATTAAGATAATAAATCATACTTTAGTATAGAACAAAATGTTACTGTGAACTTCTTATCCTAGGTAACTAAAGAACTTTCTCAAGAAATGCTACACTGTTGAAGTATCTCTGAAGGTATTTTGCATATGTTAACCCCTGAATAGTGAACTTTATTTGAAGGACTTCATAGTAGGTCTTTACAATGATGCTAAAAGAAGATGCTGCTCATCAATATTCTCAAAAAGCTCTATCTGCTCTTTAGGGTGAGTGTCACAGCACAAAACCCAAAAAACAAAAAAAACACAAAAACACTTCTAAAGCATTTTTGAGAATGTATGCCCATTTAAGAAATAGAGTCAAATGCATTAGCAAATTAAGAAACATAATGGATTGTGGAAAAAACCTAAATCACAATTAAATAAATAATGCATCTGCCTGTGTAAATCTGCATATATAATTATTTACATAAGGGATCATACCACTGACTGAGACAATGCAAATATAAAAACAGGACATGGGGCAGAGGCAGTAGGCTCCACACTCACTATTAAGCAAGCTACTTAAACTCATTGAGCCCCTGTTTCCTCACGTAAAATGGGGATAATAACATTACTTACTTCAGTGGGATGTTATGAGGATTAAACAATATAATGCACATCAAGTACTTGGTGCACGCTCAATAAATGTACTGTACTTGCTGGAATATTAGTTGTTCTTTTCTTTGTTATTACAATGTAGCTGGAAATTCCAGTGCAATTTTGCTGACATATGAAGAGCCTGATGCTGTTGGCTAGGGACTGACAAGCAACTGGCCTCTCTGTTCACTACCATTTCGGATTTGTGTGTGTGTATGTGTTAAATTGGTCTGTACTAAAACCCATGGTTTCTGCCATCAAGATTCAGATTCCTTTAGTTTGCTTTAAATTGCTTTACTTTTGGGTAATACAGAGCAGCTTTTCTGATATTTTGCTGACACTTTAATCTTAAAAATTACCAACAAAATGATTCGACTCCTGGACCTCCTTTAACCTATTCTCTCAATCATCAACCTATTTCACATGAGTTTCATACAGACCATTAGATGACTATCAGCTTGATGGGTAAAGTGACCCCACCTGCTATTAACTAGTAGACTATTATTGGAATCTTACCATACTTCAACTATGCCCCTGACACATTTCCTTTTGTTTTTCCTTCACACCTTCAATTTCTGAAACTTTGCCAGTCTTAAATCATGTACTTTGCTCTCAAATTTTTCTTTCCTTGAACAACCAGTTATATAAGCAGCATTTGGGACTTAAACATCAAGCTCAAAATTTTTTTTTACATACCACAAGCCTACATAACATGGTTAACATGCTATTGTACCATGTAGCATGGTACAGTATTGTATTTGCGCCTAAGCTTTTGTGAAACATTTTTAACTAATGATTAAAGAGCATCCTTAAAATATTACTATTAACTAAAGTATCTTACATTTGGTGTATTTTTCCTCCAACCCACCCTATTATTATTTTTATATGATTTATACGTGAACATACATAATAAGCGCATAGTAAAAATTGTGAACTTAAAAAGCAAACATGCATAACATCATATTGGGGTCCCATATATCAACCCACCATCAATATCTTGCATTGTTATGAGAAATTTGTTACAAATTATGAAAGAATATCATTAAAATCTTATTACTAACTGTAGTCCTTATCTTACATTTGGTGTATTTTTCCCCCAATCTACCCTATTATTATTTTTTACATATATTTTTATGACAGAAGTTGTAAACTTACAAAACAATCATGCATATGTGCAGAATTCCCATACAACATGCCTCTATCAACACACCACACAATGGTGGCACATTTATTACAGATTATGAGGTAATATCATCAGATTATTACCAGGTCCATAGCTTACATTTGGCACACTTTTTCCATACTCCTGCATTATCAACACAGTACATTTTTGGCATAGATGCATGATTATTATGTTATTACTGTTAACCACAGTCCATAGGTCACTCCAGTTGTATTTTTCCCATGCGTCTCCACATTCCCACCACCTTGCAATAGTGATGTACATCTGCTCTAGCTCACAAAGGACACTCTTGCATCTGTATGATCAACTACAACTTTCATTCACCTCTGGGTTTACTGTGTTATTCAGTCCCTAGATTATTCTCTAGCTTTCTGTCAATTGACATTTACATCCCTAGACTACCCTTTTCTACCACATTCCCATTTATAGACCAGCTGTTACTCAGTATAATTTGTTACCATGAACTCTATACATATCTACACTTTTACAGTAAAGTTAATTAAAACTTCGACGTACGTTAAACATCAGTAGTTCATTTCAGTCCTCCTCTTATCTCCTTTAAGAATCCACCACCTACAACCAGGTCTTGAAGATATTTTCCTACATTTTCTTCTAGAAGATTTATGGTTCTTGCTTTTTTATTTAGGTTTTTGTTCAATTTTGAGTTAATTTTTGTATAAGGTGTGAGATAGGGGTCTTCTTTCCTTCTTTTGGCTATGGATATCCAGTTCTCCCAGCACCATTTGTTGAATGGACTGTTCTGCCTGAGGTGGGTGGGTTTGACAGGCCTGTCAAAAATCTCTTGACCCTAGATATGAGGGTCTGTTTCTGAACCATCAATTCAGTTACATTGGTCTCTGTGTCTGTCTTTATGCCAGCACCATGTTGTTTTTACCACTGTAGCCAGGCAATGTGATTTAAAGTCTGGAAGTGAGAGTCCTCCAACTTCGCCTTTCCTTTTAAAGATGTTTTTGGCTATTCAGGACCCTTTACCCTTCCAAATAAATTTGATAATCGTGCATTCCATTTATTTTTATTTATTTATTTATTTTTTAATTTTTATTTTTTTTGTTTTTTAACAATTTATTGAAGTATATTATTCATACATGAACATACATAAACTATTAAGTGTTCAGTAAACATCGTGAACTTACAAAACAAACATGCATAACATCATACAGGGCTCCCACACATCACTCCCCCCAACACCCTGCATTGTTGTGAAACAGTTGTTAACAGATCATGAAAGAGCATCGTCAAAGTATTACCACTAACTATAGTCCATATCTTCCTTCCCTATACATTTTAAAAAAGGATTTATTTATTTATTTACTTGAACCCATTTTTACCACCCAACCCCAACCGTTTTTGCTGTTTCTGTGTCTATTCACTGGGCAACTCTCAGTGTCCGTTTCCTGCCCTCTCTTCTCATCTTCTCCTCCTGTCTTCACTGGGATTCGATTCTCGGAATCTCTGATGTGGGAGAGAGGTGTCCTACTGCCTGTGCCACCTTAGTTCGTGGTTTTTTGGTGTGTCTCTTCTTGGCTTTCCCTTGTGTCACTCTCCTGTTATGTCGTCATCTTGCTGCGTGGCTCGCGGGGCCTGACGGTGCACCCGCACATGGGGCCTGGTGGCCCATGCACCTTCTATATTTTTCTTTTAATTTTTACTGGGAGGTCCCGGGGATCAAACCCAGGTCCCTCCATATGGGAGTCGGACACCCAACCACCCGAACCACATCTGTCCCCCTGCTATATCTCTTAAGGTTGACCAAAGATACCCAAAGTTACAGTCTTTTCCCATACAGGATGGTCATATAATAAATCAAGCTTAGTTTATCACCAGCATTCTAAAAACCAGACCTAGGAAGAAAAACTAGGTCTGGGGACACATGCATGGTTTCTAATATAGCGAATGTTTAGCCTACCCTGATTATTGCAAAATCAGGTCAGCGAGAATATTCGCACCCATTTATTTTTAAAATGCTGGTGAAATTTTTATGAGGATTGCACTGAATCTGTATATCAATTTGAGTAGAATTGAAATCCTAATGATATTTAGTCTTCCATTCCGTGAGCATGGAATGTTCTTCCAATTATTTAGGTCTTTTTTTTTTTAATTCTTTCAATAATAAGTTGTAGTTTTCTGAATACAAGTGCTTTACATCGTTGGTTAAGTTTATTCCTAAATATTTGGGTTTTATCTGTCATTTTTTATTTTTGCCACTCTTTTGAGACTTTTAGTTACTTTTATTGATGTAATCTTCATTTCCAGACTCTCTTCCAAGCCTCTCTCTCCTGTTTTTTCTTTTCAGGCTGTAACATACCCTTTAGCATTTCCTGCAAAGCCAGTCTCTTGGTTACAAACGCTCTCAGTTTCTGTTTATCTGTGAGTATTCTAAACTCGTCCTCATTTTTGAAAGACAATCTGAAGTTGGTGCCCAACTGTCTCTTCTTCCCCTGTTTGTGGGAAATGGAGTTTCCAATTCCAGCTGCAGAATACCTCCTGAGGAGACTTGTGCTGTCAGTGGAGGATGGGCACCAGCCTCTGTGGTGTGGAGTGCTCTACTTACGAATCTTCTCTGCATATGGGCAGTCTCCTTCTTTCATTCTTTCAAGGATGTTGCAGGATGCTCTTCTGGTGTCCTGGAGCCCCCAAACAAGTGCTTTAGATAGCTGTGCATGATTACTAACTGCCCTATAGCATGATCTGACTCTAGGAGCTCCTTTCTCTGCCTCCATCTTGCTGGTTGTCTGACTTCATTCCTTTTTAGGGTTAAATAATATTCCGTTTTATGTATATACCAAATTTTGCTTATCCATTCAGTGGTGGATGGACTCTAGGGTTGCTTCCATCTTTTAGCAATTGTGAACAATGCTCTTATAAACATTGAGTGCAAATATCTGTTCGAGTCCCTGCCTTCAATTAAATTCCTTTCTTTTTCTTTTTCTTTTTTTTTTTTTTCACTAGGTGGTACCAGGGATTGAACCCGGGAACTCATACATGAGAAGCAGGTGGTCAATCACTGAGCTACATCTGCTCCCCTCAATTCTTTTGTTTTTTTCTGTTGTTGTTGTTTCTTTTAATTTTAAAAAATTTCCCCTCAATTCTTTTGAGTATATATGTAGTAGAGGGACAGCCAGATCACATAGTATACTCAACTTTCTGAGGGACTGCTTAACTGTCTTCCACAGTGGCTGTACCAACTTCCATTCCCACCAACAATAAATGAGTGTTCTTATTTCTCCACATCCTTTCCAACACCTATAATTTTCTGGGTTTTTTTTTTGTTTGTTTGTTTGCTTGTTTTTATAATAGCCATTCTAGTGGGTGTGAAGTGGTAACTCATTGTGGTTTAGATTTGCATTTCCCTAATAGCTAATGATGTTAAGCATATTTTCATGTGCTTTTTAGCCATTTGTTTATCCTCTTTGGAGAAATGTCTTTTGAAATCTTTTGACCATTTCTTAATTGGGGAGTTTGTCTTTCTGTTGTTGAATTGGGGATTTCTTTATATATTCTGGATATTAAACCTTTATTGGATATGTGATACCCAAATATTTTCTCCAGTTGAGTAGGTTGTCTTTTCATGTTCATGACAAAGTTCTTTGCAGTACAAAAGCTTTTAGTTTTAATGAGGCCCCATTTATCTATTTTTTCCTTTTGTTGCTTGTGCTTTGAATGTAAAGTCTAAGAAAATTTTGCCTAACAGAAGATCCTAAAGATGTTTCCTTACATTTTCTTCTAGGAATTTTTTATTCCTATTTCTTATATTTATGTCTTTGATTCATTTTGAGTTAATTTTTATATGTGGTGTGAGACAGGGGTTTTCCTTCATTAATTTGCATATGGATATCCAGTTCTACAAGCACTATTCGTTGAAGAGACTATTCTTTACCAAATGAGTGGACTTGGAAGCCTTGTCAAAATTCAGTTGGCCATAAAGGGTCTATTTCTAAACTCTCCATTTGATTCCATTGGTCTATATGTCTATCCTTGTGCTACTACTATGCTGTTTTGACCACTGAAACTTTGTAATAAGCTTTAAAGTCAGGAAGTATGAGTCTACCAACTTCATTCTTCTTTTTCATGTTGTTTTTGACTATTTGTGGCTCCTTACACTTCCAAATAAGTTTGATATTTGGTTTTTCCATTTCTGAAGAATAGGCTGTTAAATATTTATTGGGATTGAATTTAATCTGTAAATCATTGTGGGTAGAATTGACATTTTAACAATGTTTAGTTTTCCAATCCATGAGCATGGATTTATTTAGATATTCTTTAATTTCTTTCAGCAAAGCTTTGCAAATATTCCTAAATATTTGATTCTTTCAGTTGCTATTGTAAATGGATTTTTTTTTCTTGATTTCCTCTTCACAATGCTCATTACTGGTGTATAGAAACACTACTGAGTTTTGCTTGTTGATCTCGTTTCCCACCATTTTGACAAATTAGTTTCTCAGGTAACTTTGTTGTAGATTTTCAGGGACTTTCTATACATAGGATCATGTTATATGCAAATAGTAATCATTTTCCTTCTTCCTTTCCCATTTGGATGTCTTTTTCTTGCCTAACTTCTCTGGCAAGAACTTCCAGTACAAAGGTGAATAACTGTAGTAAGAATAGGCATCGTTGCCTTGTTCCAGATCTTAGAGGGAAAGGTTTCGATCTTTCACCATTGAGTATACTGTTAGTTGTGAGTTTTTCATATATGACCTTTATCATGTTGAGGAGTTTTCCTTCTATTTCTATTTTTTTTTAATTAATTTATTTTTTTTACCCACAATGTGGGTAAAAATCAAAATTTTCACAATACATGCCAATATTTGTAAAATGATATACAAATATATGTGCATATATGTGCATTTTCTTACAAAAAAAGCTATTTATATATATTAAGAGGTGCTTAGATTACCTAAATATTACACGGAACCTACCGGGACTCCCATGTTCCCCACCTCCCACACCTCCCACCACATCCCACACAAACATCTCCCACAAGTGTGGCCCATCACCCTCAATGGACTTACACATCCTGGGGCCTTGCCATCAACCATAGACCACAGTTCACATCGTAGACCACACTCTCTCCCACACAGTTCTGAATGGTGTGTGCTGATTTAAAATGGCCTACATCCGTTGCCACAACAGCACTCAGGACAAACTCCAAATCCCAAAAAAACCCCTGTATTTCAACTGCACATCCCCTCCCTGCCCCGAAAGTGTCCAGTGGCCACTGGCTCCACCTCACTGTTATAATTTCTTCCATTGCTAGAATCACCATATATGTACAACAAAATACCATCAAGTCCACTCTAGTCCATAGTTCTTCCCCCAATCCTGAGGGGACTGGGATGGTGATGTCCACTCCACCTCCAAGTGAGAGAGGGCTTATATCCCATGGATATGGTGGGTGGGGTGATCCTGCCTGCAGATGCAGGCCCTCTCCATTCCCTGGGATGGCCGTTGCCCATCGTTGTCTCCTCACCAGGTGACTTGGATGAGTCTATTGAGCTGTAGGGTAGGAGTTGCAGCTCCACCGAGATTCTACGCACACCTGGCACATAGGTAGGCCAGAGGCTTCAGTCTCTGGAAGTATACCTAAAAACTCCACCATCACATATAGATTCGAATAGAAGGGACTGATGAACCATGTGCAGGGAGGACTTATTTGAGTCCAATTCTGTCACTCTCAGGAGCACAGATTCCAAAATAGAGCCCACTGATAAGGCATCAGTGTCTGGGGCTATTAACCCTTGTATAGGACCTGGGTGTCTCCAGAGCTCTCAGGAGCCCCTCTGTGTGGGGTGATATGTACTTTGATGTTCTATGAGCTCCTACTGAGGTGTGCATAAGCGTTACCTCTGGGAGGACATCCTGACTCTCTTTGAAGTCTCTTAGCCACTTGAACTCATTTGTCTTTACCTTTTCCCCCTTTTATTCAAGGTCTTTTTCCAGTTGTGTTGCCAGTTGGCACTTGATATTAATCCCTCGTTGCCAGGGAGGCTCATCCCCAGGAGTCATGTCCCACGCTGGGGGGAAGATAATGCATTCATAAGCTGATTTTGGCTTAGAGAGAGGCCACATTTGAGCAACAAGGAAGCTCTCAGGTGGCAACCCTTAGGCACCCCATAACAGTAAGCTAAGTTTCAGTTACAAGAGCAAAGACTCATAAAGGTCTTTAATACTCATCAATAACAAGAACTCATCAGTGGGCCCTGCTCTTTTGACAGACACTATCCCTCCACTCAGAGAACTGTTGCTGCTCCCTTGGAGACTGTGGCAGAGCTCTCCAGGCTAGGAATTCAGATTCCCTCATTTATTGAGTGATTGTCCACCCACCGTGACCATGCCCCATCCTTTGATCTTTTGAACAATTTTGTATATCTTTCATGTATATTCAGATGAACTTACTCCCAGGAATCCCCCCTCCCAGACACCCCCCACCAATAATCCCCTGCAAGTACCCATTGTAACCCTTCTGTGATCTAAATCTTCCATGAACATGTAGTCCATAAAATAATCAAATACACTTAATAGGAAAAGGAAACAACAAAGATAAGCTTACATGCAAGAGACAAACATAAGGAAACTCAGGGAAAAAAAATCAAACAAAAAACAAAACAAAACAAAATATAATTAGCGGATTGGGACATTAAAAAAATGGAGAAAAAAGCAAAAGAAATACCTTTAAATATATATTCTTTTTTTCCTTTTATCACTGTGTTATCAGATGTCTGTGTGCCGTGACACCTTCCCCCTCTCAATCCCCAGTGTCTCCCAAATTTTCATTTAATTTTCAAAGAAGTTTTAGGTCACAGCAAAGTCACACACGGAACACCAGAGACTCCCAGATACCAAACTACCCCACCCCCACCCCATATTAACCCCCTCCTTTTTTTTGGATGTTAGCATTGTTATAACTGTTATACAGATAGCAAAATATAGCAATTCAACATTGTCAATGATTTACAGTATAGTTTACAATTTAGATGATACAGTTTAATTAATTTTGATGATATTTACCATGTCCTGTGTCCATTACTGTAAGGTAATGAAAAATCTTTCCCATGACCACTGAATACCCCATTAGATCTTAACTGTTCCTTCCTCCCCACACCCCTGGGGCATATGACACTCCCCTGTCTTGATTCATGGAATGTCAAGATTCATAGTTACATGCTCTGGGTATTTGAACCTGCCCTTCCTAATCTACCCACCTGTCAACGCTGCACCACCAAACCCAGTAATATCACTACCCATGTGTCCTATCCTTCAATACGCAACTATACTCTATCCCTTTACCATAGATTATGTCCATATGGGTGATGGCTCAAAGCCTGCTCTTCTCTTTCTCTCCCTTGTTAACCTATCTTTCAGACAATGGTTCTCAGAGACTGCCCACTTTCCTCAGTTCAAATCAGTGAGGTCATATACTGTTCATCCTTCAGTGCCTGGCTTGCTTCACTCAACATAAGGTCTTCAAGATTCATCCACGTTATTCCATGTGTTAGCACTTTATTCCTTCTTACAGCTGAGTAATATTCCATCATATGTATGTACCACATTTTGCTTATCCATTCATCTGTTGATGGGCACTGGAGCTGATTCCAACTTTTGGCAATGGTGAACATTGCCGCTATGAACATTGGTGTGCATATATATGTTTGTGTCTTTGCTTTCAGTTCTTCTGGGTATATACCCAGCAGTGGAATTACTGGATCATATGGAAGATCTATTGTTTGTTTTCTGAGGAACTGCCAAACTGTCCTCCACAGTGGCTGGACCATACCACAGTCCCACCAGCAGTGGATGAGGTTTCCTATTCCTCCACATCCTCTCCAACATTTAGTGTCTCCTGTTTTTTAATAGCTGCCATTCTGATGGGTGTAAGATGGTATCTCATTGTAGTTTTGATTTGCATTTCCCTGATAGCAAGCGTTGTTGAGCATTTTTTCATGTGCTTTTTAGCCATTTGTATTTCTTCCTTGGAGAAGTGTCTTTTCAAGTCACTTTCCCATTTTTTAAATGAGTTGTTTGTCTTTTTATTTTCAAGGTGTAGGATTTCTTTATATATGCAGGATATTAGGCTCCTATCAGATATATGGTTGCCAAATATTTTCTCCCGTTGGGTAGGCTGCCTTTTTATTTTCTTAATAACATCCTTTGAGGTGCAGAACTTTTTAATTTTGATGAGATCCCATTTATCTAATTTTTCTCTTACTGCTCATGCTTTGGCTGTGAAGTTCATGAAACCATTTCCCATTACAAGGTCCTATAGATGCTTCCCTACATTATCTTTCAAGGTCTTTATGGTTTTGGCTCTTATATTTAGATCTTTGATCCATCTTGAGTTGATTTTTGTATGAGGTGTGAGATGGTATTCCTCTGTCATTCTTTTGGATATTGATATCCAGTTCTCCAAGCACCATTTGTTAAAGAGGCCATTCTCTCCCAACTGAGTGGGCTTGGTGGCCTTGTCAAATATCAGATAACTGCATATGTGAGGATCTACATCAGAACTCTCTATTCGGTTCCATTGGTCAGTAGGGCTATCCTTGTGCCAATACCACACAGTTTTGATCACTATAGCTTTGTAGTATGTTTTAAAGTCAGGTAGTGTGATACCTCCAACTTCATTTTTCTTTTTCAATATCTCTTTGGCAATTCGGGGCCTCTTGCCTCTCCAAATATATTTTGTGTTTAGTTTTCCAGTTCCTTTATTGGGATTGCATTAAATCTGTAGATTAGTATGGGTAGGATAGACATCTTGATGATGCTTAGTCTTCCTATCCATGAACAGGGAATATTTTTCCATTTATTTTAGTCTTATTTGATTTCCTTTAACGGTGTTGTGTAGTTTTCTGTATATAAGTCCTTTACATCTTTAGTTAAATTTATTCCTAGGTATTTGATTCTTTTAGTTACTACTGTAAATGAGATATTATTTCCCTGATTTCCTCCTCAGTTTGCTCATTATTGGTGTATAGAAATGCTACTGATTTTTGAACATTGATCTTATAGACTGCAACATTACTGAACTCCTTTATAAGTTCTAGAAGCCTTGTTGTAGCTTTCTCAGGGCTTTCTATGTATAGGATTATGTCATCTGCAAATAATGAAATTTTTACTTCTTCTTTTCCAATCTGGATGCCTTTTATGCCCTTTTCTTGTCTCAGTGCTCGCGCAAGTACTTCTAAGACAATGTTAAATAGGAGTGGTGATAGTGGGCATCCTTGTGTAGTTCACCATCTCAAAGGGAAGGCTTTTAGGATTTCACCATTGAAAATAATGTTAGCTTTGGGTTTTTCATATATACCCTTTATCATATTCAGAAAGTTTCTGTCTATTCCTATCTTTTGTAGTGTTTTTATGAGGAAAGAGTGCTGTATTTTGTCGAATGCTTTTTCTGCATCTATAGAGATGATCATGTGATTTTTTTTCTTTCAATCTGTTTATGTGGTGTATTACATTGATTGATTTTCTTATATTGAAAGATCCTTACATACCTGGGATGAAACCCACTTGATCATGGTGTATAATCCTTTTGATATGTTTTTGAATGCGATTAGCAAGTATTTTGTTGAGGATTTTAGCATCTAGGTTCATTAGAGAAATTGGTCTGTAATTTTCCTTTCTTGTGGTATCTTTATTTGGTTTTGGTATTAGGGTAATGTTAGCATCATAGAATGAGTTAGGCAATATTCCTTCTACTTCTATTTTTTGGAAGAGCTTAAGTAGAATTGGTGTTAGCTCTTTCCGGAATATTTGGTAGAATTCAGCTGTGAAGCCATCTGGTCCTGGGCTCTTCTTAGTTGGGAGGTTTTTGATGACTGAGTCTATCTCTTTATTTGTCATTGGACTGTTGAGTTCATCTATTTCTTATTTCATCAATCTATGCTGTTTGTGGGTTTCTAGAAACCTGTCCATTTCCTCTAAATTATCATTCTTGTTGCATACAATTTTTCAAAGTATCCTCTTATGATACTCTTTATTTCTGTGGGGTCAGTAGTGATATCCCCTTGCTCATTCCTTATTTTATGTATTTGCATCTGTTCTCTCTTTTTCTTTGTTAGTCTGGCTAAGGGTTTGTCAATTTTATTGATATTCTCGAAGAACCAGCTTTTGGTTTTGTTTATTGTTTCCAGTGCTTTCTTATTCTCTATTTCATTTAGTTCTGCTCTGATCTTCCTTCTTTCTACTTCCTTTAGGTTTAGTTTGTTATTGTTTTTCCAGTTCTTCCAAGTGTGCAGTTAGGTCTTCAATTTTAGCTCTTTCTTCTTTTTTAATATATGAATTTATGGCTATGAACTTCCCTCTCAGGACTGCTTTCGCTGCATCCCATAGGTTTTGATATGTTGTGTTGTCAATTTCATTAGTTTCAAGGTAGTTACTGATTTCTTTGGAGATTTCCTGTTTGACCCAATGTTTGTCTAAGAGTGTGTTGTTTAACTTCCATATCCTTGTACCTAACCTGTTTCTCTGGCCCTTAGTGATTTCCAATTTCATTCCGTTGTGGTCAGAGAAATTACTTTGTATAATGTCAATCTTTCTGAATTCATTGAGAGCTGTTCTGTGGCCTAGCATGTGGTCTATTTTGGAGTATGTTCCATGTGCACTAGAGAAGAATGTAAATCCCGCTGTATTTGGGTGTAGTGTTCTGTATATGTCTATTAAGTCCAGGTCTTCTAATGTATTTTTGAGGGCCTTAGTTTCTTTATTGATTCTCTGTCTAGATGTTCTATCTAATGATGATAGTAGTGTGGTGTGTTGAAGTCCCCTGCTATAATTGTAGAGGCATTTATTTCTACTCTTAGTTTTTCCAGAGTTTGCCGCACGTATTTTGAGGCACCTCGATTAGGTGCATAAATGTTGATGATTGTTCTCTCTTCTTGAGAGATTACTCCTTTTACTAATATGTAGTGTCCATCTTTGTCTCTTACAATGGTTTTGCATTTAAATACTATTTTGTCTGATATTAGAATAGCTACTCCTGCCCTTTTTCGGCTATTGTTAGCTTGTAAAATGGTTTTCCAGACATTCACTTTCAGCCTCCTTGAATCCCTGGGTCGAAGGGGGGTTTCTTGTAGACAGCATATAGATGGATCATATTTTCTTATCCATTCTGCCAATCTGTGTCTCTTGATTGGTGAATTTAATCCATTAACATTCAGTGTAATTACTCGTAACAAATTTCTTACTTCAGCCATTTTTTCTTTGGGTTAATGTATGTCATATGTTGTTTTGTTTCTCTTTTTGTCTTTTCAGTTGTTTTTAAACTCTTCTCCAACTCTCTCTCCCTTGTTTTTCCCTTTCGACTTGTAGAGATTCCTTTAGTATTTCTTGAAGTGCTGGTTTCTTATTGACATACTGTCTTAATTTCTGTTTATATGTGAGTATTTTGAACTCTCCATCATTTTTGTACGCCAATTTTGCTGGATAGAGAATTCGTGGCTGGAAGTTTTTTTCTTTTAGTATTTTGACTAGGTCATACCACTGTCTTCTTGCCTCCATGGTATCAGCTGAGAAATAAGCACTTAATCTTATTGTGCTTCCCTTGTATGTGATGGTTCTCTTTTCTCTTGCTGCCTTGAGTATTTTCTCTTTGTCTTGAACATTGGACATTTTGACAAGTATATGTTTTGGAGTTGGCCTGTTGGGATTTGTACTATTTGGGGTGTGCTGTGATTCCTGGATCTGCACATCCATCTCTCTCAATAGGGTTGGGAAGTTTTCATCCATTATTTCCTTCAACATATTCAGTTCCCTTTCCCTTCTCTTCTCCTTCTGGAATGCCCATAATGTGTATGTTTGTGCGTTTTGTATTATCCGTTAATTCTCTGAGTCCATGCTGTATTTTTTCTATCTTTTTGTCTATCTGTTCTACTATCTCTTTGATTTCAGCTGTATTGTCTTCCATATCACTAATTCTTTCCTCTGCCTTTTCAAATCTGCTGTTATGTGAATCCAGCGTCTTTTTGATTTCTTGGATTGTGCCATTGTTCACCATCATATCCATTATCTTTTTAGGCATGTTTGCAATTTCTTCAGTATGTTCTTCCAGTGTCTTCTTTATATCCTTAATCTCTTCCTTCACTTCTTTAAGTTGGTCCATGATATTTGTTTGGATAGCTTTGATTAGTTGTTCGATGTTCTGCATCACTTCCTGGTTTTTATTTTGTTCATTGGACTGGTCCATGTTTTCCTGTTTCTCAGAGTCATTTGTATTGTTTTGTTGCCCTCTGGTCATCATATTATCTTGATGGGTTTGTTCAGTTGATTAGCTTTTCTTTATGCTCTGGAGTTTTATTTAGCTGGTGGTTCTGCGTGTGAGTTGTTTTCTCTTTGGCACTTTTTCTTCTTATTTTATTTCCTTGCTTCTTTCTATGTTCCCTTGAAGGCAAAAGATTAGGGCCAGAGGAATCAAAAGATGTAAGGAAGGCAGAAGGATAATAGTAATATTGATAAAAGTTAGAAGAGGGGCCAAATGAGACTTAATGAGATGAATATTTAACTTGTGTAGGCAGTGTAGAGTAATAGGAAAAAAAGTGGAGTTCCTACAATGGACTGGGAAAACAAATGGTGGAATATATATATTGTGATTTAGAAGGCTAGAATTATGAGGAGGAAGAGAAATAGTAAAGAAAGGGCTGAAAGGAAAAAGTTAATACTAATAAAAAAAAGAAGAAGAAAACAAAATAGATGGAATAGAAATTGACACCCTTAAGTTGTGGGTCTATGAAAAAATGTTGTATCTAAGAGCCACAACAGAAAGCAGAAGGCAGAAAGATTAAGGAAGGATAAGCGATAGTTTGGAATACAAAATCAATATAGACAGTGAGTGGGAAATTACTGAAGAAGAAGCATAGCAAAGAAGCGACAAGCTAGCAGTACCTAATTTAAAAAAATGAAAGAAAAAAGAAAGAGGGGAGGAAAGAGGAAAGAAAAGCAAGAGACCAGAAATAAACAGAGGAAAACCAAAGATCCACACAGGCAAGCAGTCAAACAGAGCTAAGGAGGGTCAATGATTCCCCTAGGGTCCACGTGGATCCTCTCTACCTGCTTGTATTTATCAATCAATTTCCCCGCAGGGTTCTATATGCAGGTCCTGAAACAGCTTTTAGCTATTAAACTAAATTAAAAAGAATTTATTTTTCATTTATTGAAGTGACCTTCTCACTTTTTTTTTTTTTTTTTTTTTTGGCAAAATACAGGACCCAAATAATTCCTCCTCTAGACCAACCCCCTTACAGAAGGGACCCTAGCTGGGTTCGTGGAAATTAATCAAGCACGTCCCACTTCCTGGATTCCCCAGGGTAGCTGTAGCTCTGATGTTAGTCAGTGCAGAGTGCTAAAGACGGCCGACTCCGCCCCTTCTGGAGCCAAGCACCAGCGTCACCGGGTTGCTATGTAAATCAGTTTGACTCTGTAGATTCGCCTCTCCTCTCAACCTGATGCTGCTTCAGGTCGGCTTATCTACTCCCCAAAGCTATGAGGCAGTCCAGGCAGCCAGATTGATGGCAAAAAATTTTTAAAAAATTCCCTTCCCTCTCCTCCAACAGAACTCTTCCTCTTTTGGAGAGTGTCCCCTCTTCCTGGCTCTGCAGCAGCCCGGGGCTTATCCCTGGGCAGCTAGGCAAATTGACTCTCTCCCCTGAACAGAATCACCCCTCCCATCTACCGGGTGCCGATTCGCTCCAGCTGTTCTGTTCACCCAAGGTCCAAGGGGCTCCAGGCAGCCAGATCCCCAGAAAATAAAACTTTCTCGCCCCACTTGCGGCTCCAACTGGCCATTTTTTTTTTCTCCCTAACCGCGGGGCTCAGCCATCCGTGCCAACCACCATCGGCAGGCTTAAAACTCATGAATCTCTACCGTTCCGTCCACGCCATTGATCTGCGCAGATAGATGTACCAAGCTTCTCATTCCATGCATGCACAGCACAGACCCCCAGGCAGGACCCCATCCACAATCCGCCTTGCTCTGGGAGCTTGCAGTGTGTGCCTTCCTACACTGACGCCATCTTGGCCCCCTCCTATTTCTATTTTTTAAGTGTTTTTATCAAGAAAGCATGCTTGATTTTGTCAAATGTCTTTTCTGCATTAATGGTGATTATCATATGGTTTCTTTTCCCTTCATTTTGTTAATGTGGTATATTACATTAATTGATTTTCTTATGTTGAACCAACCTTGCATTCTTGGGATAAAACCCACTTGTTCATGGTGTATAATTCTTTTAATGTGCTGTTGAATTCAATTTGCAAAGTATTCTATTGAGGATTTTTGCATCTATACTCATAAGATAAATGGGTTTGTAATTATCTTTCCTTGTAGCATCTTTTTCTGGCTTTTGGTATTAGGGTGATGTTGGTCTCATTGAATGAATTAGGTAGTGTTTCCTCCTCTTCAATTTTTTGGAGGAGTTTGAGCAGGACTGGTATTAATTGTTGGGATTATTGGTAGAATTCACCCATGAAGCCATCCGGTCATGGGCCTTCCTTTGTGGGGAAGTTTTGATGACTGATTCAATCTCTTTACTTGTAATTGGTTGGTTGAGATCTTCTGTTTGTTCTAGAGTCAGTGTCGGTTCTTTGTGTGTTTCTAGGATTCACTCATTTCATCTAGGTTGTCTAATTTGTTGGACTACAGTTCTCCATAGTATCCTCTAATGATCCTTTTTATTTTGTTGGGATTAGTAGAAATGCACCCCCACCCCATTTCTGATTTTATTTGCCTCTTCTCTCCTTTACCCTTTATCAGTCCAGCAAATCATTTGTCAATTTTTTTTATCTTTTCAAAGAACCAACTTTTGGTTTCATTAATGCTCTCTATTGTTTTTTCATTCACAATTTCATTTATTTCTGCTGTAATCTTTATTTATTTCCTTCTGTTTGCTTTGGGTTTAGTTTGCTGTTCTTTTTCTAATTCCTTCAGATGTGGAGTTAGGTCTTTGATTTTTCACATCTTCATTTTTAATGTAAGCATTTATGGCTATAAATTTCCTCTTAGCATTGCCTTCACTGCATGCCATAAGTTTTGATATGCTGTGTTCTCATTTTCAGTTGTCTCAAGATCTTTATTGATTTTGCTTGCGATTTCTTCTTTGACCCACTGATTGTTTAAGAGTGTGTTATTTAATACCATATGTTTGGGGATTTTTTAGTTTTCTGCCTGTTATTGACTTCTGGCTTCATTCCATTATGGTTAAAAAAAAAAAAAAAAGATTAAATATATTGAGACTTGTTTTGTGACCCATCATATGGCCTATCTTGGAGAATGGTCCATGTGCACTTGAGAAGAATGTATATCCTGCTGTTTTTAGATGCAATGTTCTGTATATATCTATTATGTCTTGTTCATTTATCATATTATTAAAGTTGTCTGTTTCCTTAATGATCTCCTCTCTAGATGTTCTATCTATTGCTGAGAATGGTTTATTGTAGTCTCCAACTATTATTGTAAAGGTGTCTATTTCTCCCTTCAATTTTGCCAGTGCTTACCTCATGTATTTTGGGGCACCATGCTTAGGTGAATAAATATTTATGATTGTTACTTTTTCTTGGTGGTTTGCCCCTTTTATTAATAAATAGTGTCCTCCTTGTCTCTTGGAAAAGCTTTTGATTTGAAGTTGATTTGTCAAATATTAATATAGCTACCTCAGCTCTTTTTTGGTTACTATTTCACATGGAAACTTTTTTCTTCCTTTCATTTTCAACCTATTTGTTTTTTGGGGTCTAAGGTGAGTCTCTTGCAAATAACATATTTGGATCATGCTTCTTTATCCATTCTGCCAATCTGTGTCTTTTGAATAATAATAATAATATTCAGTATTATTACTATAAAGGCAGTACTTACTTAAGCTATTTTGTCCTTTGATTTTTATATGTCATATCTTTTTGTCTCTCTTCTCCCTTATCTCAGCCTCCTATTTTGTATAGTTTATCTTTTGTGAAATATCTGACTGATCCCTTTCTCATTTCCATTTCTGTATATTTTAAAAATAATTTCATTGTGGTTACCCTGGGGTTTGTATTACAAAACCTATGTCTAAACCTACAGAATTATGTGGGAGAGAGTGTAAACTACAATGTAAACTATAATCCATGCTTAGTGGCAATGCTCCAAAATGTGTTCATCAATTGCAATGAATGTACCACACTAATGAAAGATGTTGTTAATGTGGGAAAATATGGGCGATGTGGGGAACAGGGCATATGGGAATCCCCTATATTTTTTTATGTAACATTTAAGTAATCTAAATATCTTTAAAAAATTAAAATTAAAAATAAAAAAAAAGAACCCCAAAACAAACAATAAACCAAAACCTTATCTATAAACTACTAATTTGAAAAGACACCAATTTAACTTCAATAGTATACAGGTTCCCTACTCCCGTATCTTTATGTTGTTTTTCACCTCATTACTTCTTTATATTTTATGCATCCATTACCAGGAAATATGAATATTTCATATTCAATTGTGTTCTAAGTCTTACAGGAATTAAAAAGTAGAGTCGTATATGGAGTATAAAGTACTATTGGGTTTTGCATTTACTCTTTTAGTTATCTTTACTGAAGATCTTCATTTTTTTCACACTACTGTAAGCCACTCTCTCCTGTCTTTTCCTTTCAACTTGCAGAACTCTCCTTATTAATTCGCGCAGGACAGGTCTTTTGTTGAAAAACCCTCTTTATCAGTGTATATTTTAAACTCTCCTCATGTTTTAAAGACAGTTTTTCCAGATAAAGAGTTTCTGGCTGGCAGTTTTTCTCTTTCAGTACCATAAATATGTCACACCAGTGCCTTCTTGCCTCCATGGTTTCTGATGAGAAATCAGCACTTAGTCTTATTGAGGATTCCTTGTATGTCATAAATCACGTTCCCCTTGCTGCTTTCAGAATTCTGTCTTTATCTTTGGCATTTGACTTGGTATTTTACATTCTGAATAGTATGTGTCTCAGAGTAGGTTTATTAGGATTTATTCTTTTTGGAGTATGTTGCACTTATTGGTCATTTATATTTATGTCTTTCATAAAAGTTGGAAAATGTTCAAGCATTATTTCCTCAAATATTCTTTCTGCTCCTTTTCCCTTCTCTTCTCTTTCTGGGATACCCATGATAAGTATGTTTGTATGCTTCATGCTGTCACTCAAATCCCCGAGACACTGCTCAACTTTTTCTATTCTTTTCTCTATCTATTCTTCTGACTATATGATTTTGATTGTTCTGTCTTCCAGTTTAATAATTCGTTCTTCTGCCTGCTAAAGTCTGCTGTTTAGGCCTCTAGTGTATTTTCAATCTCCATTATTGTGCTTTTCATCCCCATAATTTCTGCTATGTTTCTTTTTAAACTTTCAAATTCTTCTTTATGCTCACAATTGTCTTCTTAATATCTTTTGCCTCTATACCCATACTTTTCTTCATCTCCTTGAACTGATTTAGGAGATTTGTTTGAACTTCTCTGATTAGTTGTTTCAAATTCTGTGTCTCCTCTGAAATGTTAAATTTTTCCTTTGAGCCATATTTTCCTGTTTCTTAGAATGGCTTGTAAATTTTTGCCTATGTCTAGGCATATGATTATCTTGATGAGTTAACTCTGAAGGCCATTTTCTCTCTTTTGTCTAGGGTTTTTTTATTGATTGGCTTTGTGTTAAGGTACTTCTTTGTTACTCAGTCCAATTTATTCTGGACCTTTAGAGTAGCCCGTGTTTAACTTCTCAGATAGTCACAGCTCTTCTTCATCTGATTCCTGCCCTGGATATGTGATACAATTTTTGTGCAATTGTTTCACCTTCAGGAGAAAACTTCCTTTCCTCTATTCCTTCTCCAAGAATCTTGATCTGTCCCATTTGTTTTTGTGCAGACTTTCCTCCCAACTCTTATGATTTGTTTAAATTCTCTCTCTCATTCAGTGCCCCCTTTTCCTTACCCTTTTCATTTCTGTGATCCATCCTCTCTTACAGCAGTTCAGTTCCTCCCACTTTTTTTTTCTGTGAGGCTTTTTTGACTCTGATTTCTTCCCTGTTAGGGCATCCTGCCCCAGGGACTCAGAAAAGGTCAATCCAGAAAAGTCCCTTTTGCCTTTAGGTGGTCCAGCCAACAAAGACTGGATTGAGTGTGAGTGCTTCCTGTCAACAGTTCTGCCATGGTCTTTCTCTTTTATTTTTCCCTGGGGGCCTGTTTGTATGCAGCATTCTTTAGCTGTTCTGCCACGGGTCTCATGGACTTGGGTCCCTTTGTCTGGATATACATGGGGTTTTAACTTGCTGTTGTGATTGGCTCTGTGTTCTACATCCACGGCAGGAGGCACCTGGGCTGTGCTGCTTAAGTGTGACCCCCAAGCTGCATGAAACTCAGTGAAGGAGAAGGGTCTGAACTGACATGCCTGGGAAGAATATCTTCTACCTGATCTTGGAAATTGCTATTCTTTTTCTTTGATTCAGGATTTGTGGAGTCCTTCTCCAGCTTCTATTGTCCTCCAATATTCCAAGCAAGTGGAATTTATCCTCTTACTAGCTGATTCTGAGGGGAGACTTTTCTAGGGGATTTCTTTTTTTTTTTTTTTTTTAAAGATTTTATTTATTTATTCATTTATCCCCCCCCTGCTGCTCGCGCTCGCTGGGTCAGCCAACCACGCCATGCGGGCGGGCCCGCCCTCACCAGGAGGCCCCGGGAACCGAACCCGGGGCCTCCCATATGGTAAACGGGAGCCCCACTGATTGAGCCACAGCCGCTTCCCATCTAGGGGATTTCTTACTTCACCATGTTGATGATGTCACTCCTGACCATTATTTATTTACCCATTCTCCTTTTGATGGGAATCTGGGTTGTTTCCAGTGTTTGGCTATTTTGAATAAAGCTGCTATGGGCAGACTTTCACTTGTCTTTTGATGGGTATATTCACTCACTTCTCTTGGGTATTTATGTAGGAGGGGACTGGATCATGAGGCAAGCATATGCTTAGCTCTAGTAAACACTGCCAGTTTTCCAAAATAGTTTTTCCAATTTTGCTCATTCTTTTTAATAGCTGCCTAGTATTATATAGATTTTTAGTGGTTTAATTACACTAGCCCTCTCAGTAGAAATTCAAGTTGTTTCTGAGCATTTGCTATTGCAAAATGTTAGAAATATCATTCTTTTACCTAAATCATTTTGCACATATGCCAGTTTTGAAAAAAAAAAAAATTAAGTGGATTTGCAGGCTCCAAGGATATGTACATTTCAGATCTTAGTAGATATGAAGAAATTGCTCTCCAAAATGTTTCAACTAATGCATACTCCTACTAGCAATATTAGAGGCTGTTTTACTTCACTTTCCCAGACACAGTTAAGTCACCAAGTATTTTGAACTTGTCAGTGATAAATCATGCTTCTTTGTTGTTATAATTTACAAGTCTCTTATTATAAGTGAAATTGAGTGTCTTTTCATAAGTTTAAAAGCATTTTATTTCTTTTTCTGTGACCTTTGTTTTATTATCTTTTGTCAGTTTTATTCTATGGTTTGTGGGTCTCATTGATTTAGGAGAGCTCTTTTTATATCAAAGAAATAGGTCCTTTCTAAGTTATAACTTGCAAATATTTTCCCAAATTGTTGCTTGTTTTCTGTTAATAGTTGACATAATTATTTGGAATATTTTCTTTACATCAGACTTCCAAAGCATGTCTTAGAAAGCTCTAGTCCTTCCTTTCTTCTGTCACCACAGAATGTTCCTTGAAAATTGTGTTCAGTGGTCAAATAACATGGAGAATTGCTGCATACTATATATTCCTCTTAAACATTTCCAAAGCACAAGCTTATTCCTCATACTAAGAAGTTATATCAGAAAGATAGCACCTTACCTTTGGATAATTCAGGCTTTTTAAAAAAACCTATTTGGCCATAGAACATTTTCTGCCAAAAATGTATTAATGTTCTTGGAATAGATGTGAAATATTCTTTGGGAAACACTTTCCTTACTAATACCTATAATGTGCAGAAATAGTTTTGCAGGTTTCAGTGATTGTCTTATCAGTGACACAGCTCCCAATCTGAGCTGTAATTTGTTAGCTCACATGGGTGAGTTTTCCAACCCTGGGACAGTATACACACATCCTTATCTTGATACATCTTCTCATTGTTTCTTAGGCCCTATATGAGACTGAACCTTCCTTGAAGGTGGGCTGTGGTCTCAGATTCTTTTTGTGTCTCTTCAGGGTTCATCAAGTTCTTGGTTGTTAGATTGAGTGATCAAAATATCACACTTTACAGTTACAGGTGAAGTGTGGATATAGAAATTGTTTAGAACATGAATTGACTTCAAGGTTGGAGGCAGAATTGTTAAAATAAGAACATTTTACCAGAAGAAAGAAAAAGAGGAGCATTTAAAAATGTGGAAAACAACTGTGTTTGCTACTCATTGCTGAACTGAGACAGTACTAGATAAGAGAACATAGTTAATAAATGCAAGAACTCATTTGTTTCAACCAAGCTTTTACGTAGTTTACTTTTTCTCCCAACTTTTGAGCAAGGAATCTCAGAATGAAAAGGAGAAGATAATTTTGTAAGGAAATATATATTTAAGATCTCTGGAAATCATGTTTGAAATCCAAGAAAAATCTATTGGTATTTTTGGCAAACCATTGAGTATTTAGCTTCATATGTTGCCAGTCAGGTGCCGGTCAGGACCTGGGACCGTGAAAAACGGTGCCGCCGATGAGAAAGAAAGAATAAGACAAGAAGAGAAGAGAGACTGGGATCAGGGGACTCTCCGTCCGATATGGATAGAATCACATTATACATGTATTTCATTTAATTACTTTAGTTGCTAAACCTCAAGTAAGATAAGACCAATGCCCAAGAACATTAACTCCAAATATGAGGTTTAATCAGGTAAAGTTTCTGTTGAAATCTAGCATTTAATGAACATCCCCACAATCACATAAACTAATATATATATATATATATATATATATAATAAAATATATGAAGTTATAGAGACCCCATATCAAAACAAAGTGAAGTAAAGCAGCAACATCTTGGAATTCCCTATCTACTTCTTATTCACCACCAGGGATTTGATATGATCCTAAAAGCAGAACGGTTGTTGCACAGACATCTGCATATAGATTTTCTTCTTGTTCCTTCATTAGGTTTTATTCAGAGGTTCTCAACTTCAGAATGCATAATCATTTATGCACAGGGTTGTTTAGGCAAAGTCATATTTATATTACAGGCAAGTTAAAGGCTGTTAAGGATAATTTTGACTAATTTCTCATCTTAGGCACCAACTTTAGAACCCACATAAGACTGACTATAGACATTATTCTGTTGTCTAAAAACAGCAATTAATCTTACTTTATTATCAATTCTCTTTTTAAATAAGATTAATTACATATTTTGCTGAAAGTAAATTCTCCAATAGCACCATCATATGATATTGCATAGCCTGCGATAAACTCTGACCATTGCCTTGAACCATTGCAACAACAGAGAGAGTAGAGATCCTCAGCCTGGAGACCATGGATTCCTGACTATTGACAAACCTTAAAGGTATTGTGCAAGTGGTGCTTGAGTCCATATATCCATCAGAGATTGTCTGGTGGCCAAATGGATAAGTTTGGTACATATACATACTACACAGGTTTTTCAAATATATGTAGTTATAGGTTCTTATCATTTTGTAGCTTCTCAACTACTAATGGTTTCTAAAATCACAATTACTGTTATGATGATATTAAAATTTTTGACATTAAAAGAGGTCTTCCAAGAAAAAGAGGTCTTCATACTCTCAGTGATTATATAGATAATAGTAGTGTGGAGAACTGACATAACAATATTAATTATAATAGAGCATGACAACAGGTATTTTCAAGAAAGGCAGGGTATTACAGTAAATGGAATCAGGGGATGGCATCAGATATTCCTGATCCAATCCCAGCTTCACTCCTCACTAGTTGTGGGATCTTGTTCAATTATTTTTTTAAATCTTAATTTCTTCATGTGTAAAATATCTACCTTATGGGGGTATTTTGATTCTTAATTTAAATAATAAAAGTGAATCCCTATTACATAATCATATAAGTAAACCCTTGATAAATAAAAGGTATGATATTATTAATTATTTTAAGTATCCCAGTTTGTGCAAGTGGCTTGATTTCACTTATTTGGCAGTGAAGTGCACAATATATAGATGCTTATTTCTTTGAGGTGTTCAAAAACTGAGGCTAAGGAACAAGTGCTTGGAATATTGATTGCTATTAATGAAAAAATAGCATATGCTCTAAATACACTCTATGGATTATTAAAAACAACCTTCCTCTAATGCATGCTCCAAAGAAATGCATGCATATAAGCAAATGATTGGCAAACACACAGAACATTGGTATGGCTGCTATCTTAACAATATTTTCAAGAAAGCAATAGGTAAGCTATATTCCTAGTAAGATTCTTCTTTAAGGTAATTTCTTCATCTTTGAAAAGTATTTATATATGATAATCAGATGCATCCTGCTACCATAGAAGCAACCCACAAGTCATAGAAAGATTGCCAGACACAGCATACCACTCCTCAAATTTTTGATCAACTTTGAGCATCTCATAAAATGCTCTCAAAATGAGGACTGGCACTGAGTGGGACCCAAGGCATTGTAATAAGTGGTAATATCCCTGAGAAGCCAATTTGGGTCTAAAACTATGAATCTCCTTCATCAGGAAGATGTCTCCTTTACCCACTGACCCTCCCACCAAAATCATAGTTCTTACTATCTTACATTATTCACACACTTTCTCCCCCATTATATTTTTTGCAGCCAGGGATCAATTATTATTTGCATTTGTTTCTCTATTGCTGCAACAAATTAGCACAAATGTAGTGGCTTTAAACAACATACACTTATTATCTCATAGTTCTGTAGGTTGGAATTCTAGGTAGCATGACTCAGCTGGATCCTCTGCTAAGGATCTGTTGAGGCAGAAATCAAGGTATTGAAAAGGCTGTCTTCCTTTCTGCAGAATCCAGGGGTGAATCCATTTTCCAGCTCATTCAGATCATTAGCAAAATTTAGTTCCTTGCAGCTGTAAGACTGAGGTCCCTGTTTCCTTGCTAGCTGTCAACCAGGAGCTTCTCTCCACTCTTTTAGGCCACCTGCATTCCCTATCACCTTGATGCCTCCAACTTTGCTATGGGTAACTTAATTCTGTCCCCTCAAAAGACATGCTCAAGGCCTAACCCTCAGTCCTATGAATGTGACTGACTGTATTTGGAAATAAGATCTTTGAAGATTTTAGCTGAGATGAGGCCAACTGGGTTCGATGGGCCCTAATCCAATATGACAGGTATCCTTATAAGAAGGGGGAAATTGTACACAGACAGACAGACTAAGGAGAATTCCATGTGATGACTGAGGCTGAAATTGATGCCCAGGGATTGCCAGCAAACCACCAGAAGCTAGGAAGAGGCAAGGAAGGATTGTTCCCTACAAATTATGGGCTTCTAGCCTCCAGAACCCTGAGAAAATACATTTCTGTTTGTGGTACTTTGTTACAGCAGACATAGCAAACTGAGACTATCTTCAAACCAGCAATAGCATATTGAATCCTTCTTACACTTTGAATATCTCTAAATTCCCCTTCTGTTGCATTTTTCCTCTGTTGTGGCTAGACTAGCCGCAGCAGAGGACCTGCATGAGTCCATGGAATTAGATGGACCCACTTGGATAATCAAGGACAATCTCCCTATCTTAAGGTCCATGACCTTAATTACACCTTCAGAATTCCTTTTGCCATTTAAGGTAACATTTACAGATTCTAGGGATAATGACATGGACATCTTTGGGAGGGCATTATTCTGCCTACCTCATCTTTTTTTATTTTTAATTCTGCAGCATCTATCATATACTTGGTGTGTACTGTAAGGAGAACTAAAGGAATGCTCATTTGTTGAATGATTTGTTTTTGGAGTTTTTGATCCTGAGGCTTCAGTATAAATTCTGGAATACATATTGAATTAAGAATTGTCCACTCGCTTGTAAACTCTTAGAAGATCATAATAGAAGGACACAGGGACAAGTTTGCTTTCTGCGACCCATCTCCTGCAGCCCAGGTTCAAGGGTCTTTCTGGTCTAGGAGTGTGGTGCTGTGTCTTGCTCTAAGCATCTCAAGGCTGCTGTGCAATGGAAGCTTCCAGGGAGAGAGAGAACAGACAGAACTCTGTGATACCACAAACCAAATTTGGTCTTACCAGAGTTTTTAGAAAAATGAAAGTGAATATTAAGCACTCTATAGAAGGTAGTGTGTGTGTGTATACATATATATATATATATATATATTTTTTTTTTTTTCTTTTTGAGGCACTGGGCAGGAGATTGAAACTGGAACCTCATATGTGGGAAGGCAGTGCTCAACCACTGAGCCACATCGGCTACCCTAAGTTGGTTTTTCATTTGTTCTGCTTGTTGTTTGCTTTTTTGTTTTTAGGAGGCACTGGGAACCAAACCCGGCACCTCCCATGTGGGAAGCTGCCGCTCAACCGCTTGAGCCACATCTGCTTCCTGGTAATATTTTTTTGAACAGGGACATGTTTCATCATGGTAAAGGAAGAACTTTAGATTATCTGAAACCTTCTCTTTGGTCCTTAAGTCTTCTTGGTAGAGATCAAAAAGACCATTTTTGCATGAGGATTTTGTATACAATCTTATTGATCTTTGTTGGACAACTGAAAATGATAGATTCCCACTCCTCTCCAATAATCTTTACAAAAGATAAATCTTTATTGTTAAATATTCTCAGCGGGATAAATATTCTCAAAATCTCTTGAGCAGAGATTTTGACTAATACTTTGGTTCCTTCTTCTTGTTTTGAGTGAACCAAAAGCACTGTGTCACTACTATATTGTTTTGAGTGATCAAGGACTCATTAGTAGCCTCTAGATGTTATTATCATATTTGTTTTAGAGAATTAGGTATTTACTAGGGTTTTAAATATGTTTAAAATTCTATCTCCTCCCTAGGTTATGCATTCCTTGAAAAAAAGATTTGTCTTTTAATCTAAGAACAAGGTACAGTCTGGATAAATGAGAGTTTCAAATAAAGAAATAAATACTGAGAACTGAATGAATGTTATATGTATTATAACTTGCACATTATACTATCTACCAGAGACCCACAACCAGAGACATATAGATGATATATGATATATGAACGTACTCAAGAGTTGATAAGAAAGTATGTTTATATACTAGTAGAATCCAGAATTATTAATATAATATTGACTTCAGTTGACTACAGATAAATATGGAACCCGAATAGATCATTTGAATATAATCATTCTGCTCTTTAAGAGAAACTAAGCAGCAGTAACCATTAGTTACAAGAAAACATTAACTAATCCAAAGCTGCTGTGCAATGAAGCACAGCATCATTTATATGAAACCCCTATGATTAATAATACATAAGAAAGAAGATTCATGAAAAGGCACATTTCAAGAAAGTAACATCTATCAGGTACTGAGTCTAAAGTGATTACAGTTATGTTCTTCATGGGAAACATAACTGCTCACCCTGGTCAGAAGTTATGATTATATTGCCCGTAAAAGACCAGAGGCATCGATGTCAGTGTGTTTGGTGAGTGGACAGATGAGATGACATGATTCTGCAGCTCTGAGGCCCTACCCCTGCTTCTCTAAGTAAAACCAAACTGAGTATGCTTACTAAGTGTATAAAGAAGCTCCCCTGAATCAAATAATGATTTGCTTATTGCAGATGAACTTTCAGACTTTCAGAAACTGGAGTATTTCTTAGGTAGAAATGTAATTTCCTTTTTTAAAAAGTTTTACATATTAATGACTAAAATCTCAGAATTGTTTCTACAAATCTAATGAAATGAGGCCAGAAAAAAGTCAAAGTAATAGCATTTCAAAACATTGAAAATTTTTAAAAAAAACCTTCATCTTCTCCTTTCTGATTTATCAGGAGTGCAAAAGTAAGGTCCTTGACCAAGTAGAGTGTGATTAGATAATAGTTTTATAAATCATGACAGCTTGAAGGCAACCAAAGAATTGCATTTAAACAAAAAACTCCACTTATAAATTTCACACAGTAATCCCATTTCAAGCTGTAGACTTATGGGATTGTGCAGTGTTTGAACTGGAAGGGATTTGGAGAAACTTCTAGTCCAACCCTCCTGGTTTTACAGATCATTAAATTCCTAACAATTCCATTCCCTCTAAAACTTTTCCTAAGGATAGTTATTTATAGTGACATTTATAAAAACTTGTCAGATAAGCTATTTTAACAACAAATTTGTCTTTAGTTTTCCTATAACCACAGTTCTTTTGCTTCAATTCTTCAGCTAAAATTGAAGTCATGCATAATGTTCTTAGGAAATTCAGTATCATTTTTGGTTTACATTAGAAAGATAGGGATCAAGATGAAGACATAGATAATACAGGGTACCATTCCACCATAGAATATTTGAACAACTAACAAAATCTGGCAGACCCATCTTCCTCAACACTCCAGAAAACTGTTAAAGGGTTGCAATAACTGGGAAAACACCAAAGCAAGAAAACACAGCTTTGAAAATGGTAGGGAAAGCCCTTGCTAGCCATTATACCATCCCTTCCCTGGCATAGTGTGGAACCAACCTGTGCTTTCATTGTAGATCCCTGACCCTGTTCCAGAGGAGCAGAGTAACCCCTATGCACGCACAGAGGTGCCAATATGTTAGTACCAATCTATCAGGTGGCAGCCTGGAAGACTGAATCAGGAAACTTGTCTCACCCTCCCAGAACTTGTGCTGTAAGCAAGAGCAGTTTTCAGACAGCTAAAGCACTATAAGAAACAATTAAATCAAAGGGACTAGGGAGATAGGATTACCTGCAGTAAGTCATATAATGGAGTACCTAAAAGTGGGAGAAAGTCTACTTCATAGGGAGCAGAAGGGGCAATCAAATTCATGTAAACAAGGGAAATCCTAAGGCCATGAGTAAGCACAAGCCTGGGACAAGAAGTAGGCTCCACACAGGTCAGATAAGATGGAGAGGACCCTGAGCTTTGCATTTGTCTTGCGCTGATCTTCTTGGTAGGAGGGCTAAACTCTGAAGGAGACCACCAGCCAAAGCAGAGCCAATTTGCAAAGACTGTGAAAAGGTGATATTTTTGTGTTTGTTTTTGTTAGTTCCTGGAATTCAAGGAAATCTCTGCCATATCACTAGCTGGATACATATTTAAGGAACAGTCAGCTCAGGGACTGAATTCCAGAGTTCACAATTTAAAATGTTAAAATGGAGAGAAGCAGCAAGATGGTGTCAGTTTAAAAGGGCACTCACCATCTCTCTCACAAGGGACAGCTGAGTGGGGGTAAGTTCCTGCCTGAGTGGGCTGTTTTGGGAACCCACAGAGCAGGAGGCTTAGAGGCATTGATCTGGAGGAAGCTGGACAAGGGAATAAGTTGTTCAAGGTAAAACCATGAGTTTCTCACTCAGTATCTGTAAACTGCTGGCAGCTAAGCCCCACCCTCGGGGCAGGAAGCAGCTGTGAGCTCCGACTCCTGGCCGGCCACCCAACAGGAGGGTGTGTTCTCCTAAAGTGGGAGGGTTCTGGCAAGGGTTGGAGAGGGGTTTCATTTTTGTGGTTTTGGTTGCCTGGACCCCATTTGAGCTTTAGTGTGCATATGAGCCACCTCAAGGTGGCGCCAGGAAGAGGAGATAGGCAAATCTGATGAGGAAGCCTGATTTATTTAACCACCCTGGGATGGAGAGACTTGGCCTGGGAGGGGGTGGAGTCTGAAAATTGACTAGTCCTGTGCTGAAAACTATCAAAATTTCAACTCCCCAAAGGCAGGCAGGCAGTAGGAAGTGCTTAATAAGCTTCCAAGAGCCTATTTAGGTTCCCTTGGGAGGAGGGGGTGGTCTGAAAGAGGGTTGAGAGTCATTTTTCTGCAGTGAATTCAGTTGCCAGGGTCCCATTTGAATTTCAGAAGGGAACTCAACTTGACCAGGAAAGGTAAGGTGGTCATCTGCTCACACAGGCTATTGCATCCTGCTACCCTAGGAGAGAAAACAATAAGAATAGAAAGGGAGCAGAGACAGACAGACTCCTAATTGGCAGAAATCTACCCAACTGCAGAGTCCAACCTGCCCAAGGAAAAGTGACTGGATAGCTTTCTGAAGAGCTAACAGACCTAATGATAAAGGTTAGCTCAGTGGAGGAGGTTCTGCCTTGAATATACGAGGTCCCTAGTTCAATTCCTAGCTTCTCTTAGAGCAGTAATCCACCAGGATATCAAACATCCAGCTGATGCTTTAGGACAGGGAGAACATAGACATTATTTTTGTATTAGCTTCTCTTGGATCTCTTATTTTTCTAAAAAGGCAAATTACAGACCAATCTCTCTAATGAACCTAGATGCTAAAATCCTCAACAGAATACTTGCTAATTGTATTCAACAACACATCAAACGAATTATACACCATGATCAAGTGGGTTTCATCCCAGGTATGCAAGGTTGGTTCAACATAAGAAAATCAATCAATGAAATATACCACATAAACAGATTGAAAGAAAAAAGTCACATGATCATCTCTATAGATACAGAAAAAGTATTCAACAAAATACAGCACCCTTTCCTGATAAAAAACACTTCAAAAGATAAGAAAAGAAGGAAACTTTCTGAACATGATAAAACCCATAGCTAACATCATATTCAGTGGTGAAATCCTAAAAGTTTTCCCTCTAAGATCAGGAACAAGACAAGGATGCCCACTATCACTGCTCCTATTTAACATTGTCTTAGAAGTGCTTGCTTGAGCACTGAGACAAGAAAAAATATATAGAAGGCATTCAAATTGGAAAGGAAGAAGTAAAAAATTCACTATTTGCAGATGACATGATCCTATACATAGAAAGCCCTGAGAAATCTACAACAAAACTTCTAGAACTTATAAATGAGTTCAGTAAATTCACAGGTTAGAAGAGCAATGAGCAAAAATCAGTAGCATTTCTGAACACCAATAACGAGTAATCTGAGGAGGAAATAAAAAAAAACTACCATTTACAAGAGTAGCTAAAAGAATCAAATACCTAGGAATAAATTTAACTAAAGTTGTAAATGACTTATACACAGAAAACTATACAACACTGTTTAAGGAAATCAAAGAAGAATTAAATAAATGGAAGAATATCCCCTGTTCCTGGATAGGAAGATTAAACATCATTAAGATGTCTATCTTACCCAAACTAATATACAAATTTAATGCACCCCGCCCCCCAAAAAAATCAACACAGCATTTTACTGAATTGGAAAAACTAACTATGAAATTTATTTAGAAGGGCAAGAGGCCCCAAATAGCCAAAGACATATTGAAAAAGAAAAATGAAATAAGAGGAATCACACTACCTGACTTTAAAACATATGACAAAGCTACAGTGGGCAAAACTGCATGGTATTGGCACAAGGATAGACATACTAACCAATGGAACTGAATTGAGAGTTCTGATATAGATCCTCACATATACAGTCATCTGATATTTGGCAAGGCCATCAAACCACTCAACTGGGAGAGAATGGCCTCTTCAACAAATGGTGCTTGGAGAGCTGGATATCCATATGCATAAGAATGAGAGAGGAACACCATCCCACACCTTATACAAAAATGAACTCAAGATGGATCAAAGATCTAAGTATAAGAGCCAAGACCATAAAGACTTTGGAGGATAATGTAGGGAAACATCTACAGGACCTTGTAATAGGAAATGGTTTCATGAACTTCACACCCGAGCAGCAAAAGAAAAATAGATAAATGGAATCTCCTCAAAATTAAAAACTTTTGCCCCTCAAAGGAGGTTATCAAGAAAGTAAAAAGGGAACCTTCCCAATGGGAGAAAATATTTGGTAGCCACATATCTGATAGGAACCTAATATCCAGCATATATAAAGAAATAAAAAGACAAACAACTCATTTGAAAAATAGGCAAGTGACTTGAAGAGACACTTCTCCAAGAAAGAAATACAAATGGCAAAAAAGCACATGAAAAGATTCTCAACATCACTAGCTATTAGGGGGATGCAAATAAGAAATACAAAGAGATACCATCTTATACCCATTAGGCTGGTGGCTATTGGAAAAACAGAGAACTACAAGTGTTAGCGAGGATGTGGAGGAATGGGAACCCTCATCCACTGCTGGTGGGAATGTAGAATGGGCCAGCCATTGTGGAGGACAGTTTGGTGGTTCCTCAAAAAACTAACTATAGAACTGCCATATGATCCAGCAATTCCACTGCTGGGTATACACCCAGGAAAATTGAAAGCAAGGACACAAACAGATATATGCACACCAATGTTCATAGCGGCATTAGTACTATTGCCAAAAGTTGGAATCAACCCAAATGTCCATCAAAAGATGAATGGATAAACAAAATGTGGTACATACATACAATGGAATATTACTCAGCTGTAAGAAAGAATACAGTTATAACACATGGGATAACATGGATGAATCTTGAAGACCTTATGTTGAGTGGAGCAAGCCAGGCTTACATGACCTCACTGATATGAAGTAAGCAAATTGAGCAGATTCAGAGAGCTATTGTCTGGAAGATAAATTTACAGGAAATAGAAAGGGAGAAGAAGGTTGTGAGCCAATGCCCATACGGTTGTAATCTATGATAAGGTGGAAATGTGTAGTTGGGTATTGAAGGGATATGACAGGAGGGTAGTGATACTATTGGGTTGGGTGGTGCAGGTTTGACATGTGGGTAGAGTGGGGAGGGTGAGTTGGACGGTACATGGAACTGGGGAGTGGGTTGTGGGAGGGACCAGGTGAACACTGGGGATTGGCAGGTATGTGGTTGAAAGTATAAAATTGGGAATACTCTTTTGGCAATATGACAATGAAGGGTTACTGGTTTAGGGTGTTCGATGGGGGAGCATTCAGGACAGGGCACAACTGGGGCAGGCTTCTAAGGAATGTGCAAGTGATCATTTTGTCATAATGTGTTCTATAAGTGGGTGGAGACCCAGATAATGAGTTGGAAGGAGCTGGACTCCCATCCTGGGGAGGACCTATATGTTCTCAAACAGAGGGTCAGGAGTCTCTTGAGAGCATGGGCAGTTCCTAACAGGAAAGGACAAACCAGTGTGTCAAGACCTCAGTGTTGTTGCAAGTAACTATGAATCTAATCATCTAAGGAGTGAAGCCGAGTGGTCACCATGGGCCCCGAGGGGAGAGGGAGGAAGGAATAGGATAGATGGAACAGGGGGTATTCAGTGGGCAATGGAAGTGTTCTACACGATCTTGTAATGATGGACACAGACCATGTTAAATATCATCAAAATTTATAAAAGTGGACAGTCTAAAATGTAAACCATAATGTAAACCATTGTCCATGGGTAATAGCTATGTTTCGCTATTTGTATATCAGTTGTAACAAATGTACCATCCACATATAAAAAGGCATTAATATGGGAAGGGGGAAAAGAGGAGGGATGTTGGGTATGTGGGAGTCCCCTGCATTCTGTATGTGACTTTACTGTGACCTAAAACTTCTTTGAAAAGAAAATGAAAAAAAGTAAGACCCTGGGGAATAAATGGAAGAAAATGTCACTGACATACAGGACAACAGATATTATAGTGATGAAAGGCAAAATGTCAAAAAAATTTTTAATATTTCTCATTATTTTTTAATATCCCAATTTTTAAATTTAATTTTAGTTTTAGTTTTCTTTAAATTTTTATGTATTTTATTTCTTATATTTAAACCTACCATTGTTATTTCATTTTCTATTAATTGTATTTGGCTATTTTATTGGCTTCATTTTTGAAGAAGCTTTAGATCACAGAAGGGTTACAACTGGGGCAGGGGAGGATCATTGGTGTTGGGTATCAGTATTGGGGGATACATGGGAGGAAATTCACCTGGACATGTAATGTGTATTAATGTGTTGAAATATTCATGGGGCATTGCCACAGTGGGTGGAGATTCACACAATAACCAAGAGAATATTAAATTCCCATCCTGGAGAGCTCTGTCACATTCCCTAATGTAGCAGCAACTGTCTCCAAAGTGCAGGGGCAATGACTGGTGAAGGAAAATGGTCCATTGATGGGCCCTTGGTGTTTATGACTATGCTTGTGAGCCTTTGCTCTTGAAATTGAAACTTAGCTTAGTCTTCCAGTGTACGTAAGAGTTGCCTCCCGAGAGCCTCTTTGTTGCTCAAATGTGGCCTCTCTCTAAGCCAAACTCAGCATATAAATGCATTACCTTACTCCCAGCATAGGACATGACTCCTGGGGATGAGCCTCCCTGGCACTGTGGACTTACTACCAAGCAACAATTAGCAATGCAACTGGAAAAAGACCTCAAATAAAAGGTAGAAAAGGTAAAGACAAATGAGTTTATATGGCTAAGAGACTTCAAAGTGAGTCAGGAGGTCATCCCAGAGGTAATGCTTGTACACATCTCAGCAGGATCTCATAGACTGCCAAAGTGGATACTCCCTCAAATAGTGGGGCTCCTGAGGGCTCTGGAGACACCCAGGTCCTATGGTCAGGGCAGATAGCTCCAGAGTTTGGTGCCTTGCCAGTGGGCCCTACTTTGGAGTTTGTTCTCCTGAGAGTGACATAGTTGGACTCAGTTATGGCTTCCCTACATATGGCTCATCTGTCCCTTCTATTTGAACCTATACTTGGTGCTGGAGTTGGTAGGTGTACGTCCAAGAGACTTGAATCTTTGGACTGTCCATGTGCCAGCTGGGCCCTGAGCCTGATCGGAGTTGCAACTCATGCTCTCCAGTTCACTGGACTCACCCAGGACAACAAGGAGGTGAGGATTGACAACGACCATACCAAGGAAATGAGAGATCCTACACCTGCAAGCAAGAGAGGCCCATCCATCAGCTGTATGGGATCAGAGCCCCTTCTCAATTAGAGGTGGCATGGACATCACCATCCCAGAACCCTCAGGATTGGGGAATGAACTATGAACTATAGTGGACTTACTGGTATTCTACAATAGACTTGTGATTCTAGCAATGGAAGAAATTACAGCACTGATGTGGAGTCAGTGGGCCACTGGAGACTCTGGGGGCAGGGGGAGGGAAAGACAGGTATAATTCTGGGGCATTTTTGAGACTTAGGAATTGTCCTGAATGGACAATTGCAATGACAGATATATGCCATCATATATTTTCCCATAGCCTGCAGAATTATGTGGGAGAGAGTGTAAACTACAATATGAACTATGGTGCATGTCAGTGGCAATGTCCCAGGATGTGTTTATCAATTGCAATGAATGTGCACACTAATGAAGGATGTTGTTTATGTGGGAGGCTGTAGGAGTTGTGGGGAGCGGGGCATATGGGAATCCCTATATTTTTTGTGTAACATTTGTGTAATCAAAGTATCTTTTAAAAAATATTTAATAAAATAAAATATTAAAATGTACAGTGTGCAACAAAAGTTTACAAGTCAAACAAGAAATAGGAAATGATAGGCCATCCAAAAGAACAAGATTAAAAAAAACATTAATGAAGAAGGCTAGACTTTAGACTTACTGGACAGAGACATTAAAAAAATGATCCTTAATATGCTCAGGAATATAAATGAAAACATGAAGAAGGAACTAGAACTATGAGGAAAACAATGAATGAGCAATATGAGAACCTCAATAAGGAGAGAGAAATCTTAAGAAAGGAACCAAACAGAAATACTTTAGTAGAAGACCACAATAACTAAAATGAAAATTTTCAACAGCTAAGTGAAGCTGGCAGAAGAAAGAATCTTGAAGACAAGACAATTGAAATGATTCAGGCTGAGGAGCAGGGAAAAAAAGCAAACAGAGATGAAGAGATCTGCGGTACCATCAAACATACCAATATATGCATTACAGGTGTCCCACAAAGAGAAGAAAGAGAGAAAGGGGCAGAAGGAATATTAAAAATAATAATTGCAAAAAGCTTCCCAAATTTAATGAAAGGCATGAATATGCACATTCAAGAATACCAATGAGCCCCAAATAGGATAAACTCAAACTGTTGAATGCCAAGGACAAGGAGAGAGTTCTGAAAGCTGCAAGAGAAAAGCAACATGTTATGTACAAGAGTTTTGAAAAGATTAAGTTTCAATTTCTCATCAGAAACCATGGAGGGAATAAAAGAGTGGGATGATATATTTAAAGTGCTGAAAGAAAACAATTTCCAACCAAGAATTTGATATCCAGTGACACTGTCTTTCAAAAGTGAGGGAAAGATTAAGACATTCCCAGATAATAAAAGCTGAGAGAGATTTTCACCACTAGACCTGTCCTACAAGAAATGCTAAAGAGAGTTCTTCAGGCTGAAAGTAAAGGACACTAGACAGTGAATTAAAGTAGCAGAAGGAAATGTTAAACATAAGCCCTATGGTAACCACAAAGAAAATATATGAAATATATATACAGATAGAAATGAGAAGGCACTCTATAAGGTATAATAAAAAATCAAATAAATATAAAAGTAGGCATTAATAGAATATTTGAGGGACAAAAAGTATAAGACTTACAAATACCAAATAGTAAAATGGCAGAAGAAAGTCCTGCATTATCAGTAGTTACTTTAAATGTAAATGGATAAAATCTTTCAGTCAAAAGGCAGAGATTGGCAGAATGGTTAAAATAGCATGACCCAACTATATGCTGTTTACAAGAGACTCACCTTAATTCAAAGACAGAAGTATGCTGACAGTGAAAGGATTTTAAAAAATTATACCATGAAAATAGTAAGCAAGAGAGTTGGGGTAGCTATACTAAT
Source organism: Tolypeutes matacus (assembly GCA_026826555.1). Taxonomy (NCBI): domain Eukaryota; kingdom Metazoa; phylum Chordata; class Mammalia; order Cingulata; family Chlamyphoridae; genus Tolypeutes; species Tolypeutes matacus. The sequence goes on from JAKSZT010046586.1 coordinate 24,371,600, forward strand.
ATCAGATAAAATAGACTTTAAGTCAAGAACTCTTATGAGAGACAAAGAAGGTCGCTATCTACTGACAAAACTGTCAATTCAACAAGAAGACATATTAATTATACATATATATGTACCTAATGGCAGAGCCCAAAAATATATGAAACAAATATTTACAGACTTGAAGGGAGAAATACAATGATAGGGAAATACAAAATTTTGGAGACACAATACAATTCTACCTCTAACTGTTCTATTTTTATGTATCTGAATGTTTCATTGTTTCCTATATGTGTATCCATAGGCATAGACATATACATGTACATATACATATACACATATAAGAACATGAAGCCTCTGATCAGAAAGTCCTGCTTTCACATCTTAGTTCTGTCCTTTTTTAGCTATGTGATCTCATGCAAATTATTTATTGGATTCAGTACCTGGGAGGCAGCTTACAGCAGATAATTGTGAACTACCTTGCACTACCCTGGGCACTTGTGTTCTTGATTGTCTAACCATAAGTTTTTTCTCTGTAATCTTATGCCTTTTCACCCTTTCAGCTCTTCAGGGCTTAAATAATAAAGGAATTATCACTGGATTCTTTAAGACACTGGCATTTTGGTGCAAAATGAAGTAAATCTGGGCAAGTGAAACCTTGGCAAATTTTCTTGAAACTGTTCTGATTTCAGCTTCTTAATGTGCACATTCTCTCAGAATTCTCAGAAGTCTCATGGGTCTTCCTAATCACAGAGTTCAATTCTCACTGTTTTATTATGATGCCTTTGAGAATCAACAAAAGTAAAACTTTATAATGTTTTTTAAAAAATGGTTAGGACACATTTTTTTTCAATTCTACCAAGGTGTTTAATTTAGAATGAAAAGGCTACATGCAATGGCAAATCCAAATGACCTGAAGTTATAAAAGCTGTGCATTTTTTAAAGGAACTATAATGATAAATATATAAATGAATAAATGTATATGGAGGTGGGGGAAAACTCTGTTTTTCTATTCTGTGTTCAGACAACAATATGTCATTCCCAGTATTTGGCAGAGTAACCAGTTAAATGTGTGGTTAAAAATCATTTGTGTATAAAAAAAGAATAAATTAATCACATAAAAGATTTACAAGCTGGTTTATGGACAGTTTAGGTGCCTTTTTTTTTTTCACAAATTGTTCTGCCTACAGAATCATCTTGTTCCCAGGAAATGCCAGAATTTATGGGATAGTAGAAGGAAAATGAGTCTGTGAAAAAGTCAGAGAAGGAGCAAAAAGAAAAGAAGCCAATGAAGCCAAGAAATTCAGGAGGTTAAGGAGAGAAAGACTAACTAGTATCCATTGGGTCTAGGAGTTCCAGGGAGGTATGACAGGATGATGGTTAACAGATCAGGGATTCTGGAGCTGGACTTCATGGGTTCAAATCCCAGCTCCACTACTTATATTGTGTAAGTAATCAGATGACTTAACCTCTTTCCACCTCAGTTTTTCATCTGCAAAGTGAGGATACTGATGGTACCTATCTCATGGAATTGATTCAAGGACTATATGTGCTTACAGTGCTAGGGAACAGTGAGTGCTTGTTCCAAACACAACTTTCCAGGAAATAGGGATATTTGGTGGGAAAGTAATGCACTCCAGTCATGATTTAGACAGTCTGATCAGTTTTACAAACGAGCTCTGAACTTAAGTGACTCCTTTCATTTATTCTACCTCTATCCCCTCATCTGCTTAAGGGGTATAATAAAATCTGTTTCTCATGGTTTAAAGTTCCTATAAAGATGAATAAGATGTATATTGAAAGATTTTTAATTTAAAAAAAGAAAGGGCAGCAAACATGTGCAACATTCTTATCATTAACCCCAGATACCTTCATTATTCCTTACAATCTGTTTCCCTGAATTCCAGGGGGCCATACCATCTGATGTTTGTAGTTTTTTGCAAGGGTTTACTTGGGTAACATCACAAGGAGAGGAGTAAATTAACCCAACATTTGAAAAGAAGAAACTCATTCTCATGGCAAAGAATCTTTCATCTTCCAATTACCTGTTTTTCTCTCGTCAACCTCTTCCTTCCACTTCTGCCTCTGAAATGAAGCAGTACCACATCCTATTGTCAGGTGAGAGGGGCACCTAAATGAGGGTGCCCCAAACCATAACCTAGGATACCTCAGGCTCTATTGAATCCTAGGACCCAGGTCCGACAAATCTCACTGTAATGGGACAGATCTTTGTTCAGTTGTCAGGTGTTTGAAATTTCAAAATTAGATTTAGAGTGTATAGAATTTAATTTTTACCACTGTAAAGTATAAGGGGATATTTAAGACTAGAAGCGTTTTTTGTTAATCTACCTCTTGACTGACCAGTAAGATCTTGCTATAACAGAAAAGTGTTTATTTTATCAGCTTCTTAGAGCACATGTCTGTACTATACCAGTGTTATGGAAAATATCTGTTTATTGTTTTAGTCATTTTCAAATATAGATTTGTCACAGGGGAAAAATCATTCATCTTTGTTCAGGAAAATTAGTTAATACACACACGCACACACAGTGTGGTTTTGAAATAATTTCCATTTACTTGTTTTAGAACAGCATTAACCACCAATGTTATTTGTAAAGTTTTACACCAAAGTTTTAAGGCAAAAAGTGGTTAATTTTCAAATATGTTTCATATCGTCTGTTTTGTATGGTAGGATAATCTTCCTATGAGATATTCCTTCCTTTTATCTCTTTGTTTCTGCAACTGGCCTCCTTGTTTTTCACCTCCAGGAGGGCTAACTTGATTTTCCAGGGATTTTCAATTATTTCCAGATGGGTTAAATACAAGATTGAGAGCTCCGTGATTTTCAAATGTTTCTCCCTTGTTACATTTATTAAAAATGTTATATTAATAATACCATTATAGAGTGATATCGGTTATAAGCCATATTATATGTACTTTTAAATTCAAATTTAATATTTTGCTAAATTTACACTTGTTTTTTCCTCTTCCAATTGCCAATGTCCCCAATGGCAATAGCTCACTTCTTGGTATTTTGTGTTCCTTTCGGAGACTTGCTGAATTCTCAAATACAAAGGCACTTTTCTGAACATATTCTGTAGTGTGGGTTTCTCAGTGGTGAAGTGGAGAATCCCTCTCATCTGTGCTGCCTTCTGCAGCTGTGTAAATACAGCTGGAAACTTGCGAGTAGACAGTGCAAATTGTAAATAGGCTGCCTTTCCCTTATGTGTTTTGGAATGTTGTTCCAAGAACCACGGATCATGAACTTCAGAGGATCCTCCATGACTGCAACTTTTGTATACACATTTAATGTGAATTTCTAGGTTTGGACAAAGTCTTGCCCTTAGGAGATATATAACTTCTTCAGTTCCAGGCTCTTTTTCACACAGTCCAATTTGCAATATCCTGAAACTCAGAACAAAGAAATCTTATAAACCCTTTTCTTTTCTGAATGTTTGGTTCAAGGAGTGTGTGGTGTCTTCACCCAGCAGGTACAAAATTGACCTCATTATCACCCCCTTCTCCTCCCAATTCCACTCTTCTTGTATTTTCTATATTAGGGAAGACCATCATCATCTAAGCAGTAACAAAGCCAGAAATCTGGGATCATCCTAGACTCTTTTCTCCAGCTCATGCTCCATTCAGCCCCTGAAAGTCTTCTAATTTCTTCTCGTTAATGTAACTTAATTCCTCCCCTCTTCTCCTTTCTATGGTCTCTACCTTATTTGGGGTCATTCAGAATTACTCAGATTACTATAATCGTCTCCTAATCGGTCTCACTTATTTAATTCTATCCTTTCTCCATACTGAAATCCATCCTCCAAATTTTCTCAGAATAATCTTTCTGGGGAAAAAAATCTGGTCATGTCAATTTCAAATTAAATTTCTTCAGTATTTTTGAATTGCCATAAGGATAGACTTCAAATGTCTTAGCTCAAGCTGATTGGTTGATCTTAGGTCACATGCTCATCCTTAGTCCATTGTTAAAACCAAGCAATTTAATGCACTGATTAGCTAACATAACTAGGAGCTACTCCTTGAGGTTATCTTCCCTGGATCATGTGGGCTATATGGAGGGGGGATGGAGAACAGGACAAAATCAGGGTTTCATTAAGAAAGAGGAAGAGGAAAGAGACAAAGAATGCTGGGTAGGCAACCATAAATGTCTACTACAGTTCATTCCAGGAGGGAATTTATACTCTAGTGGTGAAGACGGAAAAGTAAGGCCAAAGATATGGTTCAGCGCAATAAGGACAATGGTAAAATCCTGCACAGGGTGTGCTCTTGAGTACACAGGCTCCTTTCTGAATTGGACCAGGGGTTCAAGGAAAGTTTCCTAAAGGAGGTGATACATAAACTGAATTTGTGAAGAATGAGTGAGAGTTTGCAAATTGAAGAAGGGGTAAGGGGCATTCAGGCAGCAGGAATAGCAAGTGAAAAGGCCCAAGGGTCCCACAGCAGTGTGACTCATTGGGGAGCTGCACACCATTCAGTCTAACCAGAGAGAGATAAAGAGATGGGGTTACAAAGAGATGCAGGGGCAGATTATGAAATGTCATGTAAGTTTTATTCTATAAAGCTATGGATAACACCTATTGCCATATGCAATGAATGCTAACTATATGCCAAACATTGTAAACAATTTTACACAATAAAACATTCTGGTACTATGGTACAAACCTCAGTTTAAACATGGAGAAACCGAGACTAAAAGGTTAAATAACTTATCCAATGTCACACAGCGCTGCCTCTAACAGCTTTCTACAAAGTTTCTCACTTGGAACTCAGACTTATGAAACTTGTTACCCAAGCAATGACACACACTGAAAATAAAATTTCACAAATATATATATTGAGATACATTTGGATATATCAGGATATATTAGACAATGAAGTGTCTGAGGGAGATTGAAAAACCCAGTATCTAAAGTACATTTGGTCTTTTCACCAAATCCTCTGTTGGGCTCATCTTTGGTATACTCATCAGAGACAGAACACGAGGGTCTGGTTTTGACCTACAATTAGTATTTTCATAAATTAAAATCAATATAACCTGGGTGTTTCCAGGCTTCAGTCAAACTTCTTTGCCCACGATAGGCCCCTGCCTTTGCCTAGAATGCCCCTATCTCCCTTCTTCAATTTGCTAACTCTTGCTCATTCTTCATAAATCAGTTCATGCATCACCTCCTTTAAGAACTTCCTTGGAACCCTTGGTCTGGCTTAGAAAGCAGCCTTTGTGCTCTAAGGGCACCCTGTGCAGAACTCTCCCATTTTTCTTATCACAGGGCATTGTAACTTTGTCTGTCTCCCCAGCCTCTCATTCCAGACCATAAATTCCATGAAGATAAGGGCATTGACTACATCCTTTTCCTCTTTCCTAAGAAAACCCTGATTTTGTCAAGTGTCTGCTTCAAGCAGACCATATAACTCAAGAAAAGCCACCCCTTTCCCACCTCAAGGGAAGAATCTGATTGTTAAAGCCAGTGATTCTCAACCAGGAGTGATTTCCCACTCCCCACCCCCAGGAACATTTCTCAATGTCTGGAAACAATTCAGTTGTCACAACTGGGATTTGCTGCTGGCATCCATTGGGTAGAGTGAGAGATGCTGCTAAGTCTCGTATAATACATGTGACAGTTTCCCTATCAAAGAATGATCTGGTTCAAAATGACAATAACACTGAGGTTGAGACACCCTAGTTAAAGTCAGTCTTTGAGTGGTGTTTCCTAACTGCTAACATTCTAGGGATGAATAACTCTAAGTTATCAATCAGACTGAACTGAAAGGCTGCTATCTCACTATTGGGAGAGATGGACAATAAGGCTAGAAAGTTAGATGGTGGTTAGATTGTGGTGAGTTTTGAATGAAAAGCTAAGTGTGGCCTTTATCCTATGATGGGGCAGGAGATACCATAATTAAAAAGGTATTTTAGGAGAGTGGAGCTGCCATATAACCTTCAGGATAGATCAGAGGGGGCCAGAGCATGACAGAGCTGTGGACAGCTTTTGCTACAGTTCCTCAGTGAATTGACAGTTGATAGCTCCTTTACATCCCTAGTGGTTAACGTAGTTCCCTATACCTAGAAAGGACTCTTATTTTTGAATAGTTGGATAGTTAACATTGTCTGGAACATAACAGGTGAAGAGACCCAGTGTTCTTATTTCTTTAAAAGTAAATGTCCTTGCTGTCCTGATTTTGTGGTAAACAGGGTAGGGTTAAACATTTGCTATATTAGAAACCATGCATGTGTCCCCAGAACTAGTTTTTCTCCTTAGGTCTGGTTTTGGAATGCTGGTGATAAACTAAGGGAAAAAAAAAAAAGGTAAATGTCGGGGGTAGATGAGGCTCAAATGGTTGGGTGTCTGTCTCATATATGGAAGGAACTGGGTTCAATCCCCAGGAACTCCTGGTAAAATAAAGAAAAATATAGAAGGTGCTTGGGCTGCCAGGCCCTGCGCGCAGGTGCGCCATCAGGTCCTGCATGTGTGCCAGGCCCCGCTGAGCCACACAGCAAGATGATGACATAACAGGAGAGTGACACAAAGGGAGAGCCAAGATGAGACTTGCCAAAACACCAGGAATTAAGGTAGTGCAGGTGGCAGAATGCCTCTCCCTCACATCAGAAGTTCCCAGGATCGAATCCCAGTAAAGACAGGAGGAGAAAGATGAGAAGAGAGGGCAGGAAACAAAGAATTGCCCAGTGAATGGACACAAAAACAGCAAAAATGGGGGGGGGGGCGGCTAAAAATGGATAAAAGTACAATAAATAAATAAATCTTTTTTAAAAAAATCAATGTCACCTGAATGTCTATAATTCCAATGAAGAAAGAGTAACATGATAAATTCCAAATGTCTCTGTGTCTTGAAGGTATATCTTACGTAAGTTTTGCATAAACACTAAAACCAGTGTATGTGTGTGTGTGTTTCCTTGCAGAATCAACTTTTAAAATATTGCCTGGGATAGATTTTTGGTAGTCTTCAATGTGGTGGTGCCCCCCTTGGGTTTCTTTTCCAGCCTGCCACCAAGGTGACTGTTAAAGATGTCCATGATGAGCTGCCCTTGTCAGTTTGCTGGGGCTGGAAGCACAGAAGCAGCCTGCAGGCCTCTGCAGCAACCACCACTCAGCTTACTCCCCAGACCTTCTTTCTTTCATCACTATCCTGCCGGTCAACAGTAGCCCTGAAGGCATCAGGGAGATTTGTTGAGTTTTGTTCTTGGCAATGTTCCCAAGATATGTTTTTTTTGCGGGGGTATGGGGAATGGCTGTGATGTTTTAGATTAATTCAAGGAAGCTCCTAGGGCTCCTTAAACATCACACCCAGTGGCAGTCTAATAGGTATTCACTGCAGCAGTGGCTTTTGTAGTGTGAAAGGCAAAGGTGAGCTATAGTCCCAGCAATAGCCTATTGAGAAGTTAATTTATGCAAATTTATTCTTTTAGAATGATGAATGTAAACTATTGCTTTTCAAGATTTGCTGTTTCTGTTCGCAATATACTTAAATCTAAAGGAAAACGAGATATTCTGTACATATATGTTTAAAAAATTAGTTACTTAAGTTCTTTCTCATCTTATTTTCTTTGTTAAAATGGAAAACATTGCTTTCAATGCTTAGAGGTAAAATGTGGATGGCAAATTTATAATACATTATGGCCCTTTCTATTTTTCTCTTGTCAAAGCAATTTAATTAGAAAATAATCTTCCCCTTTAACATCTTGCAGTTTTATGGTACATAAAATGATATTCTGCATTTTTGGCTACAAAGCCATTTTGTTCGAGTTTGTGGCAAAATGTTGAACTATTATATTACTATGAAAAGATCGATTTTTAAACAAAAATAAAAAATTCAAGTGGCAAAGCACTTTTTTGTGAGGCGATTGCTAATTTTTTTAAAGTACAATTTCAGTGGGGCAAGGAATGGGGGCCGTGTTACTTCCTCAGAAAAGAAAAAAGAAAGCACCAGGAGAATGTCTTGGGCTGACCTTTCCAGGCCGCGGCTCTCACTTGTATGCGTGTGTGCACGTGTGCATGTATGTGAGTGCGCGCGCGTGCGGCGTGTCTGCGTGGGTGTGTGTGTGCTGCCACAGCGCCTTTCGGGTACGGCCTTCGCGGGTGCTCCCAGCCCTGGGCTTCCCCGCAGTCGGGGACCGACCCCGGGACGTGCGCAAAACCGTGCCGCGCCGGCTCTTTGTGTGTCTGTGTGCGGATCCGTGCCGCCCTGGGCACCATTTTCTGCTTCGCTCAGGACAAGCACATAAAAGGAAAGGCGGCTGCCGCCCGTCGCCGTCCTCTTTCCCTCAGATGCCCTCTGCTGCAGGTTTATTATTACAGTATGGGCTGCGCCGCCTTTCCCCGCGGCCCTGGCGGGCCGCCGGGCTGTGCAGCGCCCTGGCCGGCTTCACGCCTGGCGCGTCCCCAAACCGCCTCCTCCGCCTCCTTATTTGTCTGAAAAGCAACCGCACGTCGAGGCGGAGAAGTCCGGCGGGGCGGGAGAGGCAGGCACGGGGTGTGTGCGCGCCGTGCTCCCGGGGCGGGGCCGGGGCGCGCGCCGAGCTGCAGGCCTGCTTTGTCCCCCGAGGGTCCCGGCTCGGCGCAGTGGGGGCGACGCGGCGGGGCGGCCGGGGTGCGGGGTGCCCCGGCGCACGCGCGCGTTGGCCGCTAGCCGACGGGGCCCGGAGCCGCCGATTCCTGCAGAGTAAGCAGTCTGGCTCCGCGGCGGCAGCACAGTGGCAGAGAGGCTGGGGCGCTGGCACCGCGCCAGCCCCATCAGAATTAGCTCATTGTTCGCTAGCAGCAGCACAGAGAGACAAGGAGTAGAGGGACATTCTTAAGAGAAAGACACACACACACACACACACACACTTGGAGAGAGAGCGCGGGCAGGGAGACCTTCCCCTCTTTTTCCAAGGCTGCACTTCTTGGAAGTGAAGCCGGTTTGGGTTTTGTTTCCCTTCCCCCTCCTCCCTCCTATTCCTCCACCCCTTTCCCCTCCCCCTCCCTTCCCCCCTCCCCCAGCTGTCTTTCTAGCATGATGCCCTTTTTCATCCACATTTGTGTTTCAGGTGTAGAGAGGAGAGAGTGAACAGGGAGCGGGGCTTTTGTCTGTAAGTATATGCCATTCCCATCCCCGGCCGGGAGCGCTGCTTTCTCTTTTGTGTCGATTCCTTGCCGTTGCTCTTAGCTGGACCCTTCAACCCTGCAGAGTTCATGCTTCTTCTCTGTAAATTGTAACCAGCAGAAGCGTGTACCTTGGAGAAATCCTGGCATTTTGTTCTTGCTGCGTTAAGGCTAGAATTTAACTTGGGCTTTTTCTAATGAATAAGTTGAGAGGGAGAATTGAATTCTCTTAGGGAAGGGGTGGGGCTTTTTGCTTGTTGGTATGGATAATTTTTGTTCTTTCTTCTTGTTCATAAACCATTGTTAGGAACTGTTTTGCCTCTTTGCATTGAATGCACTTTGGTGCATGAAAGCTTGCCCCCCCCCCCACCTTCTTATAAAATGAATTCGTGTCTTTCCATTCTTAAACTTAATTACTCTTTGAATGCTGCTGCCAAGGGTCTTTTCAAGCATTCGATCTTGCAACACTTTTTTCTGCATTTTCTTACAAAGGAGCTAAACTTTGGCGGGGGGTGGGGGAAGTTAAAAATAAATAACTGCTTTTATTCTTGGTGATATAAGAACCTGATTTGCATTTATATGTGTCTATAATAACATCATAGGAATACTCTGAGAGCTTATGCTACCCTTTTTGAGAACTTTTAGTTTCCCCATTCATCTTAATTTTTGTCATAACTTATGTTAACAAAAGAACTGCTCTTATGACATGAAGACTGAGGAAAATCACTGCAGCATGTATATGTTTATTTGCTTTAGGGAGAAGGACATGATGGTGTATATTCTTGACTGTTCGACTCCCCCCACCCCCACCGTGTAGGTTTTTTTTTTTTTTTTTTAACACGGAAGGTTATGTAATGCAGTGCCATTTCCAAAAATATCCACTCTGAGGCATTACACTACACGGTGGAAGGCTGATTCCTATTCTGCTGTCTTGATTGCAAATATACTGCCAGTAGTATGTCTGGGAACAAAGAGCAGCCAGAAAATAATCTATTTTTATCACTTGGTTCTACTTTTAAGTTGCTAAACCTTTTGAACTCCTGCAATTTAAAGATGAACCAAACACTAAGAATAGCCCGGGACTCTGCAAAGCCAGGTACCAGGGATTCCTTTGTCCCCTATTTAAGCCTATAGAAGGCTTGGAAAGCTCTTGCAGAGGCCCCACAGAGTGCAATAATTTGCATGCAACTTATTTTAACCAGGAAAACTGGTTATTTGTCTGTAACTTCTAAGGAGGCAATTTTCATTTGCTGACATGTGGTGAAGCTATTTGTCCACTGTATTTAAACATATTTTGCAGGTTGGTCTTCCTGGACTGAAGAGAGGGAGGGTGCAAGCCCAAGACTGTTAAGATTCTCAAAATGGTAAGAATTGGTCATCAGAGGAAATTCTCAGTAGCTTCTTATCAGTGTTTGTTACATATAAATATCAACCACCCACTATCCCTCCTCAACCCTTCATTGTTCCTACCCCATCTGACCTTTAAAACCTATCTCCAGCATGTAGAGGCTTTGCAGTATAGCAGTTTATGTGAATTAGGTAGTGGTGAATTACATCTTTTTATTTTCAATCATTTTGAATAGAAGACTGAAATTCCTCTTTCAGAAGTGAAGATTTATTTAACTCAAACAACAGAAACCATTCTGTTCCTTAAGAAGAGTGACATGTTGTGACATGCATGGAAGAGGTGACAGCATTAGGGCTCAAACAAAGCAGTGTCTTATATTATACATAGCCAGAACTTATCCAAAAATTAGGAGTCTGTATGCAACTAATCAGTTACAGTACCTGCTATCCTTAAGAGTACTATATGTGCAAAATATGGACTTTTATATTAATATACCCTATATGTTGTTTTAAATATATTTAGTGTTAATTTTTTTGCTGATTTATTACTTCATTTATAAGAAACATCTATTCAGTTTTAGAAATCAAGCATATTAACCTCTAAATGAAAGTTTTAACTATTTCTGACAAAGCTTATGATCCACAGAGAGGACAGTTTAGTGTTTGAATACTGATTAAAGAAAGAAATAGATGGAATGCACATTTAAACAGCTAAGTATATGAATCTTCTATAAAAACTTTCCTCTTTGGAAATAAGGTTTAACTGAAAAATATAATAGAAATGTCATAAAACTTTTCAGTTAAGTACAGTATGTCCTACTGCAGATGTTTATACTCTTTAAAACACTCTTTGCCATTTTGAATGTGTGATTTCCAAATTTAGTTTTAGTTTTTCTTTTAAATGAGGGTGGAATTTAATGAATCAAAATTGAATCTGATATGCTTGATGTTCTCTTTGAGAACAACCCAAGTATAAGCCTCCATGGAGAAAAATGAATCAGGCAAGTAAGTGAGTTCAGTTTGAATTTTATTAACAAGTTATCTTCTTATTTTTTGCATGTCTCTCACCTATTATTTCAACAGGTGGGTGTGAAGGCACCAAATAAAATAGGTTCTTACAGTGGCTTAGTCTGATAATGATCAAATTAAGGAACTCGAAGTAGAAAGGCAACAGGGGTGAACATAAAGTTGAACTAATCAGTGGGTTTTGTGCAAATGGTTCTTAACTTGATATAAAATACCTAATTATTCATTTTCATAGAGTAATAAGATGGTAATAAAATGGACTGCTGTAAAGTATTTTTGTCTATTTAATGATCTTTTACTGTGATTGACCACTTTGTCTTGCCTTCTGGCTCTCTATCCCAGAACCTTACCGACTCCATGTCACAATGGATAGACCATGTTGTTTCATGTGTATTGTAATATATCAGGTGACCAGTTTGGTTAAACATAAATATGACCACCGACCCTTCCAAAAATAGCCCTATAGATCAAGCTCAAGGAGTAAGATCATGTTTCTATAGTAAAGCTTTGTAGAAGGCAAGCATGAGTGCCAAAACTGAGAAAGAAAGTTGGAACTATTTGAATGCAGAAAACCAAATGCGAATTATTATTACATGTTGTTAATTTCTTACAGTTGTCATATATGTATGGTGGCAGAATGGGAAATCACAATTTATTGCTCTTGGAAGGATTTTTACTCGTGAAAAAAATTCTTACTACTTTTTGGTGATCCTTTCATCAAGATGTCAGTCCTTTTTGGCACAAGCCCCATTGCCTGAAATGAAACCACCGGCAGTTATTGTCTGTGGGTGATTCCAAGTAACTTTCTAGCAATTCTCTTATTCTAGGAGGGCTGAGCTCTTGAAAGTCTCTCACATATCAATATAAAAAAGTTTCAATTTTTTATTTATTTATAAAAGCTGATACTAGAGGTGTCTTGCATCTTCTTTCTCCTTGTTGGCAAAACGAAGTTATATGCTTTCCTTCATTGAAACTAGAATTACTTTCCTCATCTCTGCAATTGGCTTACTTAAAGACTTTAACATATATACACCAGAAACTACTCCTAGGGAAATAGTATATTTAACACCTGGCCACCTCTTAAGAAAACGGAAGCATATCTTTTCTGTTAAATTTATTTCTGTTTACATAATTTAAAACCCTAAAGAAGATCTAATTTCAGTGTATTTAGCCTGTTTAAATGGCTTATTCCAAATACAAATTTATAATCAATTCATTCCAGTATAAGACATTAACCAGTTGACTCTAGAATTCAAAACAGAGTGATACAATTCTTAGACTTTTTCTCTACCAGAAAATGATAATTAAAGTTTCACAACCATAATTTGGGGACACTCAAGAATCCTAGAGTGTCTTCTACATTATCAAAAGTACAGCCATCTTGTACAACTCCATGAAGCAGCAATCATTGTACTCTGTGTATGGCACTCCCCTGTCCACAACCCCACGGGGGTGCCGATTACTTAAAGTGTGTGGTACTTGGGTTGTACAACTCAGGTATTGTTAAAAGTTTTGATTTTGCATAAAGTTTTCTATATCTTAGTTAACCAGAATATTCTCTTCAATAAGTCCTTCCAAACTTTTTTTTTTAAGTTAAGCCAGTAAAAAGAATTTATTGAGAAATGGGGGGAAAGAACAGAGCTTGCTGAGAAATGGGAGAGAAGGATGGAAATTCACACTAAGACTTGATGTGGGCTCCTCTAGGCAGAGAGAGCGATTTGACTTGTGTGGTTACCTTCATTAAACTATTAATTATGCCTTCCCTTGCTAATGCGAAGGGAAGGGGCCCCAGCTGTTCCTGGTTACCCCACCAATGGTGAGGCCCTTTGTGGCCTTCCCAACTTTTTAAGTGTTCTAGTAAACATGCCTTTATTTGGTTGCCTTTTTTATTTCTTTGCAATTAGAATACTGTCAATCTGCAGGGATCTTCAGCATTTCTTTAATTTATATTTGGCTTCTGTGAAATTATAATTTCCAGAATTCTATTTTATATGTGTCCTTGGTATTTACTTAGGTATTTTATTTTAAATGTATTTGCTTTACATGTGTCAATGAAGAGAAAACATTTCAGAATGAGTAGATGATCATATGCAATAGTTTGAAAAAATAAATGATTTCATCCAATGTCAAAGTTAAGTCCTAGTTTTCAACCTGACCACCTCCTGTACAATAAACTTGCCTCTGAGTATGTTTAAGCAGTGGACTCACAATAGTATAAGCATGGGCCCATTATGTTGAAGGAATTGGAACAATTTACGTTTTAAGACTGATGCTGAACTTTACAAAAAGATGAGTTGACTCCATTGTACCGCGCATAGAGCTCTGCTCTCTGTACATTCTGTGAAGTGGCATTCATGGGCTTACAAGGAGACTCTTTCAGTAATTTCTCCATTAACATAATGTTTCCTTGTTTTAAAGAAAAAGACAAGGATTGGGGAATGATGAGGCCCTATTAATAGCTTGTGCTATTGGGTTTTAGAATGTAAATTTACAAGTTACTCAATGACTTTTGATTGTGGAGATGCTAGAGAGTACCTAGGAGGGTAATTTTAGATGGCACTATCTTTTCTTTCACCAGGCCTTCTAGCACAGAGCAAATTGGAGAATTAGGAATTGTTGGGGAATTAGGGCAGTAGAGATGGTTGATCTGGGTTTAACCCCAGTCCAACTTCCTCTTGAGCTATATAGATAATTCAGGCAGCAGAAGGCATCTTGGAATAAACAGCTATGCAAAGTATCATTCTAGAATGTGCTTCACTATATCCCACTGATACAGTTCTTAAAATGTTGTATGTGAATCAGATCATCAAAAATACACTGAAGACATTTTATTTTAAATCCTAAGATTTAATACTTCTAAAATATGAAAGCTGCTTTGGTAAATCAAATGAGTAAGCCCCAAGTGATGAATTTTATATAAGTTAAGTATTCCTTTATCTGGTCAAAGACCTGAACTGCCATTTAGATGTATCTGAGTAGGGAGCCTTGGAGTGAAATGCTTGTGGCTTCCTCAGTCCTACATTTTTTTCTTAGTGCCATTCCTGGATGGAAAGTCTTTTAAAGCCATATCCTCACAGCCAAACTGAAGTGGAGGGTTGAGATAATTATCTGAATAGTTCTTCTAAAAAATAACACCTTGATTCCATCTGATTCATCTTGGTAATTCAAAATGTTGCTGGAGTGATGTGGGAGTGCGAAGAATTTGCTGGAATTATCTGTATAATTCCTCTGTTATACAGGAAAAGACTAAGTCTAAGTAAATCTTACCAGCAAATCCAGTTTGAACATACTGGAGGAAAATGTATCAAATGTACTTGGAACATGACATCATGGTTGATCAAGATATATTACAAGACTTCAATTTTAAACTGCTCTTCTGCTTTGAACTGGGAAACAGGTTAATCATACATCTCAGTTCACATCTGTAGAAATTATTATTGCTAAAAATATCATTTAGTAGGCCTAAATTTATCTGAAATGGATCTTTCCTAGGGACAGTGTCAAGAGTTTCTCATCTTAGTGGTTTAAAGAATAGCTGTGATCCTGAAATTGGGCTGCTAGTGCATGACAAGTATTAGCAGCCCTAATGGTTTGGGACTTGAGAGCATTAACATGGCTCTCAACCAAGTTCTGAATATAAATTCAGTCATTAGGAACAGTGACACGGTATTAGCACTAGAATATGCTCTCCTGCAGTATTTGTTAGTTGGGTCATATGCATTTCTTTCCTGGCCCAACTGATTTACAGTCTTCTAGAGGGCTTATAAACTTCATATTTCGTGCTCAGTAAAATACTAAATATATGTTAGGAGCCCAATAAATATTTGGCCTATGCATGCAAATATCTATGAAGTTGGACATTTTTCTGTTCATTCTTAATGACTTAATCATGTTTGACTTTGATGAACTAGAAGCAGTTCGTTTCCTTAGCTTCTCCTAAAGAGTAAGGATGCTAAAGTGAATGTAATATTGGTTTTCATGGCAAAGTATTCTCCATTATGCATTAATAGGAGGAAAAAACGTTGTGGTTAAGTCATAAAGTGTGCCACTTGCCAAAAAATAAAAAAAAATAAAAAAATAAGTGCCTTGCACTCTTACCTTTCCCAGCTCACCTTTTCCAGCTTTCCTAGCCACACTCCAATCAACCCAGTGAAATGCCAGCCCTCTAGGTTTGATCCAGCTGTGGTACTTAAAACTCACAGCAGCTTTTCCTGCATCCATAAAAATCCCCTCCTGGATTCAGGAGGAGCTTTGTACCCAGTATTGGAACTTGAGAGTCTCACTAATTTCCAGTGTAATCTGATTCTATGCTATTATGATTATAATCTCAAGAACACAAGAGTGTTATGCCTGAAAATATGGAAGAAGAGAATGACAAGAGTTAACAGTAGAATGCATCTATTCCCATGTCAATTGAGTAACAAGTATTTTTTGAGCATTTATATTTGTTCTTAGTTCTTCCCATTGTAGAAGGTACAAACTTTGCCACTGTTGCCAGCAGATTTATGTTTTAGTTGTGGAAGGAAGACTACAGGCATGACAAAGCTTACAAACAATGTAAGACCATATAATCTAGTGCTAAATGGTAAGATACAGAAGAGTGATATTTTGGGGGACTTGGGAAAGTAGGAGAAAACTTTATTTGGGAGGGAAAAATTAGGCTAGAGCCAAGATGGCAAGTGTTCATGCCTCCACCTACACATTCTGCACTTGTGGCAGGCATTGGTGGTCAACCTTGGCACTCATTATTACTATTCAGCCTGGATATGATTTCAAAATCCTCTATGTAGTGTGCCACTAATCCATTTACAATTGATTATAGTCAGCACAAAAGTTGAAACCTAGAAGTGGACTATTTGTGCCTTTGAGAGAAGGTACTATGCCTTTTTATCCCTAGGTCTTCGTACCTGTCCTTAAAAAAATATTGAGTGAGAGAAGAATATTTGGATAGATTTAGATGAGAGAGAAGCATATTCCAGATAAAGGGAATATGTTAGGAAGGCATGTGTGCAAGAGTGAGCACATAGGGAAATCATTCACACTGTTCAGGGCCTCTGTGATGTCAAGTGGCAGACTTTGAAAACTGGTTGTAGAGGTTAAGGACTTGATATGCTAAGCAATAGGAAGCCACTGGGCGGGCATCTTAGAGATGGCCCGGGCCCTCACTCAGCTTACTAACCTGTTTCAGGTTCTTTACCTTTTTATTATTATTATTATTTCCCCTTTGCCTTTTGATTGTGCCTAGCAGGAAGGCACACACACATTCACTCATGTACACTTTCCTGTTACGTATACAGCTTGCTTTTTTGCTGCCTCTAACTCCCCTTGAGCTGGGATAGGGTGATAGAGAGAAGGGAGGTCCCTAGCTAGAAGGAACTGGAAAGAGAACAGGAGCATGCTTATCCTCTTCCTCCCCAGAAAGTGACAGCACTTCTACTGGCAAATACCAACAAGTGCAGCAGTAGCCAGAGAGGGTGTTGCTGCTGTGCAAGCTGTCCCAAAAGGAGGCGCCACTCCCCTTTTATGAGCCTAACTGGGTGTAACCATCAGTTGCAACCACATGTGCCCAGCTGCTTCTCTTTCCACTTCTTCCTGATTAGCCAGACATACTCAAAATTCAAGCCAAAACTTACATCATCATAATAAAATTGTTTACAATTGGAGGCCTACAGGCTGTTACTAATTTAGTCAATAGTCTGGTGACCATCTAAAGGGAATCTCATCACATGGTACGCAGAAGTTGGGGAAAGCCAAGTCCAAGAAGGGCTTTTCTGGAATTTCTTGTGGATGAGCACCGAGCTGTGCCAATGTATCAGCTGCAAGAATTTCCACATGGAATTATTTGACTAGCTATTTTAGTCCCTTCAGATGAGGTTGGACTTTATCCCTAAGTCTTTCAGTAAAAGTGACATAGGTGAGCACATTGTCCCCTGAATTCTTCCCCACTACATACTTTTAAATAATTGTTTTTCTAGTGTGGTTATTAAACCTCCATATGTTTGCTTTTTGTGACTGGCAGTCCTGTCAGGAACTCTGTAAACTAATACTTTATTTCTAGCCACTATGGAATGTATCTTCTCAGAGGGACCACTTGTTATTCAAAATTTGCCCCAGGTTCCCTCCTTCTGTACCTTTGCTTACTAGGTCCTAGAAGGAAGGCATCGCCTGGCAAAATAAAGCTATCCTTCAAGCCTGAATTTAAATGATGGCTTCTCTATGAATCTCTCCCACTAACCCCCTTCCCCCCCCAATCCCCCCACCCCCCGTATATACAGTGGAAATAATCTCATGCTCCTCTTACACTTATCACACCTATAACATTATGCCTGCAGTGGGCTTACTTCTGCACGTGTTTCTGTCCTCCAAGGATGTATGCTTGAAAACACTGACCCCCTCATAGCTGATTGTCACTCTTTCTTCTTGGTAGTGGTTGAGGTTGTGATGCCTTGTTTTTTTGTTTTCCTTTGTCAGCAGAAGGGTGAATTCAGATGTAGACAAGTTTCATCATTGAGAATGCACTCTTGACCATCTAGTGATGTTGTTCAGGGTTCTCTTTCAACAAAGTGGAAGGAAACCCTAACCACTGTTGACTGGCTCACTTCCGTGAACCAGTCAGATCTCTGCTATAATACTAGCTCAGGATCTGACACATCCTCGGTGATCAATAAAGGTCTGGGGAATGAGTGAATGAGTCAGTGATCATAGATACATGGAGATCTGTCATTTCTGGGCAGAACCAGGTGACCCAGGTGACTTAGAACCAGTAACAGCTCCGACACTTTCAAATCCGAGCCAGTTCAGATTATAAAGTTTGTGGTCCAGGAAATGAGATGACCACACACCATTTATGAACTGATTTCTGAAAAACCTGTCTCACTGAGCATTTTTTAAGCTCAATGTTAGGGAGGTTGAGTGAAATCTAAGCTTATTACAAAATAAATGACTTCTAATTTCTATGCCTTCTTCTTTTACTCTCCTTTAGGCAGAAAAGGACCTGAAAGAGTCCAGACAGTTAGTTTGGTATCATCTGATGAAAGAAGAATCTCATTTTAGGGTAAAGTCACCCAGCTTCAAAACGTTGGCTGGAGCGCCATTATACACTAGCTTATTAATGGTATTTTTTTCCAGCAGGTGGCAGAGTTTATCTCTCAGCAATCTGATTTAGGCAGTCTTAAGAGTAGAGTGAAATCTGCTCTGGTTTCACAAGGTAATGAAATCTTTTAAAATAAAATTATTGCTAGTTATTAACATACAATGATTTCCAGTTTAAGCTTTTTGCCTTAATAGTGTTAGGATTATCTGGATGAAGATATTTTTAAATCCTGAATTTTAGATTTTAAACCCTTAATTTTTTCACAGTCTAAATCTAACACTTGGTTCAGTGTTCATCTTTACTTTCAAAGAGTAAAATACAACTATAACTGCTGTTCAAAATAGAGAAAGAGAAGATGCACAAAAGCAGTGGCCAGTGAAAGGAATGTCTGTTTGCCACTTGTAAGCTGAAATTGGGAACTGGGAGCATTGATTGGAAAGGAAAGAATGGCTGAAGAGTCCTTGCCAATAAAAATAGTGAGCCAAAGACTTACACCAATGAGTAATTATAACAAGAGGGAGATTCATAATGTGCACAGAAGTTTTGGCGTGGTTGCCCATTTCCAGTTCTTCTGCCTTCTCTGCTCCAGCCCTTACTCAGATCACCATCACACACCACTGTCCTTTGATTACTGGGGCAGGTAACAGCCTTCCTGGCTGAATTGTGTTTGGTAAAGTTCCAGCAGGGAAAAGTACTACTGTCCAGTGGCTAAACAGGGAGAAATCTACAAGAGCTGTTTTGTTTAAAATGAGTCCAGGCATTTTGAGGACGCTTTTATTGGATTAAGTCGGTGCCTGATAGAGAACCTATTTTTGGGCAGGAAAGAGTAGAAATTAGGAGAAGATGCTGCTTTGGCAGCCAACAGTCAGAACTGTCAAGATAAAGTGTATTGACTAAGACACTTATAAACAGGACACTGAGCCCAAGTAGGGGTGTATTATTAAGTGCTTCCTCCAACAAGTACTGTTTGATGCCTTTAGTTAAGTCATGATAGCAAAAGTTACCCCAAGGCTTATTGCAAAGAAAATGGTCTGAAAGCCGGTTGTCCTGTGAATTTGCCAGACAGTTGCTGAATCTTAGTATATCAGTGTGCTGTGTGGGTTTGGCAGCACCTGGTTAAACACTTAGCCTACTGCCTGCTGCATTGTTGGGACTCAGTTAATTCTGGCTGAAAACATGAATTTTACTCTTGGAGGCAATGGACCTGCTATTTGAAAGCATGCATTATCAAGGACTTTCAAGTTGTGGTATGGTTATGAGAATTAGAATTAGGAAAGATGAATAATATTAACTAGCCCACCTCTTTCCTGAATCAGCTTCTCAGGATTTGAAGGCTTGGCTTTAAAACCCTTTTTGAAACATGCATTTTCTTTGCTACTTTGGCACTTCTAGCCCAAATTAATGTGAAATAATCTTAGATAAGGTACTCACTCTGTAGGATTGAAAGGTACCTACCAAATATTCAATGCCTCACATTAAATAAGTACTTTGTGATTCTTTGATTGATTAACTGGGTAGTTGAGATTATATACCTAATCAATTCAGTTAATACATGATCAGAATTTCTGCCCACATCTTCTCTGAGCCCTTCTCATCTTCATACTTTTAGTCCTTAGTCATCTGGATTTGACTGTTTCTGAAGCCTGGATGTTTTTGACCAAAACCAAGTCTCCATTTCATGGTGCCCTGTGGAGACTTGAGTCTAATTATATATCATGAAATGTTCTGGTCATGGGATACTTTACTCATTTCTTGATAGTAGAATCTTAAATTGTTCTGATCCAAGCCTGGGAGCTAAGTTTCCACATCTTTTTAGTTAATCTTTATTAAGCCTGACCTTTTTTTTTTTTCCATGAAGATTGCTTTTTAAACTTTGATTTTCTTTTACGAGGCTTGACTGTCTATACTGTCCCAATCAATTCAATCAGAAATTAAATTTGTTCTTTGGCATCATAGAAACAATTTATCTCATAATTAACAGGGTTTTCTTTATTAAATTGACCATCTTTTCTTATATTGTTTAGACAAAGCCAGAGGGACATTTCATCTTTGCTTGTGATTGAATATAGCACTTTACATGTAATCTGAGGGTCAAATACTGCTCACCTTATTACTTGATATGTGGTATCTTCATGATTGTAATAACTAACAATTGGCTTGTTATCCCACCTCCATATTTCCATTTTTCTATCTTTAAAACTACCTGCATCTTAAGACATTAATCAAAAGTTTCCAAATAGAGTCAGATTAAATTTATTTTCCTTTTTGAATTATCCTTTTTAGTAGTTTATATTCTGCCCCTCTGGTTTAATGGGTGTTTTCTTTCCCTTCAGTTAGGATCATTTTATATTTTTATGCAGTCTGTGGTTTGGGTACTGCAGATCATTTGAAAAAGAAAATTTTAATTCTCTTTGAGCTAAGAAGTTTATTTTAACTTGTCTAAACTAAAAGTTTAAAAAAGCAAAGTAACAGTGGACATGATTTCAAATGCATTTGTTGAAAGAAAAAGATATTCTGAGTTAGACTATCCATCGCTTGGCCATCTGTGAAGTAGTTGTTTGAGAGTTCATTTGTGTGTCATATTAATTTGGTTTCTCAAAAAAAATGCCCTTTGTAATTAGCTGTTATGCTTGCTAGATATTTGTATTGTGCTGAACATTTCCTTCCAGGGAAAACTGGATTAAGATAAAATGATTATTAGTGTTACCTGGGTTTAATTAGACAAAAAGTCCTATTTTAGCCAAACCAAAGTTGCTGCTGTAAGACCAGTCTTTCCTCAGTGACTTTAACAACACATAGATATTGGAGAGCAAACCCTTTTATGTCCTCAAAAAGTGATAATTGCTTTTTTTTAAAGTTATTTTTTGAAGGATATCTATTTATTGGAAATGCATGCAGCAAAACAGCTAATATTTTTTGAGAAAAATCACTCTTGACAGTAGGTGTCAGAAATCCATCTAAATTTCATCACGAGAACACTATGAAAAGATGTTTAACACCTAGCTCTCAGGGTTCCTCATGGTGGCACTCTGGGTAGCTCTGGGGAAATAGTAGGAAGACCTACATTCAGAGACTCTCTTCTCTCAGCAGAGAGGATGGGATTGCCTCCTGGCCCATCCATTTCCTAGGTATGTGGCCTGCAGGTCCCCTGACTGCTCTCCCTCAAGATGCTCATCTTTGAAGTGTGAGGATAAAGCTGAGGGTGAACACAGGTCCACTTTCTATGTGCCTGACCCTGTTGTAAGCACTTTACATATACGGACTCACTTCATCCTTGCAACAGCACTGTGAGGATTAAATGAGTGCACCTGGAAAGCATTCCAATAAATAAATAAATAAATATATATATATATAAAACTCTAGTCTGCATTTCCATGGGAAACTGTGAGTCCCAGTTTACATGCTTTGCCTGTGCAGGCTCCAACAACCCAGGTATATTGCTCACAGTTCTCATCCTTTGGTGAAATATAGTATTAATGTTTGGTTTACAGTGGAAAAAAGAAAAACAATTAGGAGATAGAAGTATCCAACAACGGGTTTGGCAGTCAGAACTTGAAATGAAGCCCCAGGTTTCTAGTTCTTCACGTCGATTGGAACATAAGCAGTCTCTTTCCCAGTGAACTTAGCCTCATAATTTGGCATTCCTTTTGCAGTTATCTTCACAACTTTTGAGGCATTTGTGTGTTCAGTGACTCCTAGCCTTGAAATGCCTTATTGTCTTAGATAGGTGGCTTCCTCCCATTAGGTTTTCTCTGCATCCCACTACCTGACTGACAATTCCATCAGAAGACCCCAGTGAATCAGACTTTGCTCTGTCCAGTGGGGTTGCAAATGGTTAGAATACAGGGACATATCCATCCTAATATTATTCTATTCCTCTTCTACTTCTAGCATTTTGTCACTTTTCATGGAGGACAGGTTATTGAAGGACTCTCAGTGGCCTCTTTTTTTTTTTTTTTTTTTTTTTCTGAAGCAGTGAGATACATTCATATACCATACAATCCATCTAGAGTGTACAGTGAGTTTCAGTGTAATCACAAAGCTGTGAGTTCTTCACCATAATCAATTTTAGAACATATTCATTACTCAAAAAAAGAAAAATTCCATTCCTCTTATACCCCCTATCATTGACACTTGGCATTGGAGTGGTATTTTTGTTACAATTGATGAAAGGATATTTTTTGTTTGTTTGTTGTTGTTTATTTAGGAGGTACCAGGGATTAAACCCAGTACCTCAAACATGGGAAGCAGGTGCTCAGCCACTGAGCTACATCCATTTCGCAGTGAAAGGATATTAAGATATTACTTTTCAAACTATAGGTCATAGTTTGCATTAGGTGTATTTTTCCCATATACCACCCTATTATTAACGCCTTGTAATAGTGACGTTCTTGTTATAGTTCATGAAAGAACATTCTTATATTTGTACTATTAACATAGTTATCATCCGCAACCAGGTTCTCTCTGTTATACAGTCCCATGTTTTATCTTCTAGCTTTCCTTCTAGAGACATGGACAACCCTAAATTCCCTTCTTTCAACCACATTCACATACATAATTCAGTGCTGTCAATTACTATTACCATAATGTGCTATCACCTCTATCCATTACCAAACATTTTCAATAAACCTAATAAAAATTTCGGCACAAATTAAGCATCACCTCCCCATATTCTACTCTCTTTCTGTCTCCTGGTAACTTATATTCCAGATTTTACCTCTGTGAGTTTACTTACTACATTTATCTCATGTTAGTGACATCATACAATATCCGTCTGCCTGTGCCTAACTTAACGAACATAATGCCTTCAAGTTTTCATCCATATTGTTGCATGCATCAGGACTTCATTTCTTCTTCCAGCTGAATTGTATTCCATTGCATGTACATACCACATTTTGTTTATCCATTTATCATCTGATGGACAATTGTGAATAAGGTTAATGGTCTCTTCTTAACCTGAACACCTATAACATGCTGACACAGATCTAGCTATATTTTTTACTTTTTTAAGCCCAAATTCTTAATGAGTTAGCCTCTGATTTAAACCAATTTTAATTATATCCTCCCCCAATGGAAACCACTCCCTCTCCCAACTTATTTGTATGTTATGATGCTGTTTACTGTTGAAGAGATAGCAGTCTTAAAATGACCAGGACTGTGCAAGACAAGCATTGAACTGTGAAATGACTTTCGCTAAATGCTGAGGAGTTTGCAGCTGCCAGCAAAAGAGAGTGCATTGATGGAAAGAGTGAATAGTTTCTTTTGGAATGAGTGCTTTGGGAGAAAATGCAGACTTTCTGGAAAGCTCATTCTCACACGTGTCAACAAGAGGAATGCTTTGAACTGTCTTCAACCTCCTCAAAAGTAACTGGCTATCTTATCATTTATACAGACCAAGAAGAATCCAAAATCCTTACATCTAGATAAGTAAATACTTTCTCACTAGCTTTTAACTGAGAGTTCTTTTAACAAAGGAAATCCTCTGATTTTTTATGCACTTATTTTCCATGTTAATGACAAAAAATTAATAAGTTGTTGGATAGCACAGTAATTTTTGGATAGGAAGAAAGAAAAATATTGCATTCTTGGTGACTAGAAATCAGACTTATTATACTTATTTGAAGGTGAAATCCAGCATGCCTAAAATTATTTGAACCAGCTAACAAAAGCAAGTCCAGAGGCTTCCTATTAATGACTGGAATGTGCTTGGAAAAAGCCCCGCTCCTCCAGATGTCTAGTATGGAAAACATATCAACAGCATTACACACATTCGTGGCAAAGAATATAGTTCAGAAAGTCACAATTGTAGTTTGTTGTGCTGGGACATAAGCTAGAATTAGTGTTCAAGTTTTCTTCTTTTTTTATTTTCATGTATCATAAAAGTAGGAGAAGCATCACAAGATGTGGTGTTTCTTGCTCATTTCTTGATTACAAGTAAAAACCGATTTATATAATGGAATAAGGTGGTCTAGACTTAGAACTCAGATGTGCTAAGTAAATATTTACTCTTGTTCCACTCCAAGGATGAACATATTTGTTGAGGTCAGTGGGGCCAGAAAAAAACTTATGCTGTGCTTAAATGCCTGAGGGCCTTTTTACTGCATGTTAGCAAAGGCCAGTAGTTTTTTCTGCTTGAAAAGGACAAATACCTTGTATTGTGGCCTTTACTTTCTTCTTGTTCTTCCACACATTGCATACCCTCAAACCAGAGTTTTGAAAAGCTGCTTTATTTTTTCCCCTCTGTTTGGAAAGCCTCTTCTTAGATACTACTTAGGAGATTTGTCTTTAGGCTTTACTCTGGAACTTTTTCTTCTGGTTTGTTTGGGCTGTCAGCTGTTTGTACTTTGTTTTGTCTTCATTGCTGAAAAGAAAAATCACCTATTAAAAGTCAAGATTTGAAGTGCTGAACTTAATTCCTGAGTCTAGTCTACAAACTGGTTCTGATTACTCTACCAGGCTGACCTCCAGCGCAGGGGAGGTTGCCTTGGCAGAAATCTGAGAATTCCTCGATCAGTAACTCCTTTTTTGGATTTATGGAGTCCTTAGGTAGATTGCTTTGTGCTAAGCATGTTCCTATTGGAAAGGAATGAAGTTGGCATGAGAGGAGAAGTTTGCGCCACACAAATGTTTGCAGCTGACCTCGGGGTTCATGGTGCTGGAATTAGCCTGCTGCTTCTGTGCCTTGACTTGAACCATCCACCATCACAGCTCTGAACATACCTGTAATGAACAATTTAGGTATATCGTGGTAAAAAAGAAAGTCAGATAATGTTAACTTTTTGTGGTTTGCTCCTGGCTTGCTTTGTTCTTCCCCCTGAAAGTCTTTGCTATTATTCTTAGAAATCAAAATGTGAAAGAGTCAGGAGCCAAACAAGCAGAATATTATATTGTGGAACACAGTGACTGTGAAAGTGTTTGTGCTGCCGATTAATTTCACATGTAAATACTTTCATTTTGTTGCCAGTGAGGCGATTCCCTTTTCCTTTCTGTGCCTAGTTAATATCTAGAAATAAAATTCCACAGCTACCAGGTTCCCATATATTCATCCCTGGCCCCTCAAAATGGCTTTGCAGTGAGCAGAGACAAATCAGAGGATTCCACTATTCTGCGCAGGTTGTTTCATGTACTCTGACTCACAAAGAATTAGAAATCCTTTTGCCTGTCTGGCACGTAATGATGGACAGCCACATAATCTGCTGCATAATAGCAAGGACACATGGACAGCATTTTCTATGCCCACAGTGAGCACGTGCAGCTGAAGCAGAACTAATGCCAGCCTGTGTGCTCTCATCGTTTTCTTTACTGAACCACATTTGTCTGCCCCCCACCCTACATGTCAAGGACTTGTCAGGCCATGGAAACTCCCAGAATGTCCGCAGGTGTTGTAACACAGCAGAGTCGCAAAGGCCGCTGCTCTTTCCTCTCCAGCAGGACGACATTTCTGGCTGCTGAGCACAATAGTCAGGTGCAGAAACGAAGGCCCTGTGGAATAAGTGCTCACAATGCTTCCTCTGTAATTACCCATTGTTAACCACAGCAGCTCCCATCTCTGGATGTGAGTGTGTGTTTACATTAGGTCAGTGCTTGTTCCATTTAGTTTCCAAATCAGAATGTTTGCCAGCTTAGGCATTAACTAAAACTTTTTATTTTGCTGTCCAGAATGTGCAGAGGTTATATAAGTCATCTGAATGGCACAATGCTGTGCCCCTGTGTCTTTTTGTCTTCGGATTGCAATGCATTTCCTCCACAACGTGCTTCATCTCCAGTTACCGAGTTAGACAGAGCTCTGTGACTAGGTCTCTAAGAGACAAGCTCAGTGCATCATCGTTTGGCAACATCTAGTCTTTGATGTAATGCTGTTCAGTGAAAATGATCCTTGCAACACATTTATGGTTTCCGTTTCCGTTCTGCTTTCTCACCTGATCAGCAACACCTGGGAGTAGGGTGGCTTTTGAGGGAAGTTCTTAACAGCAGCACTTCAAAGACTATTTTCAGAAATGAAGTGCGTGTATGTGCACATAAATTCTCCTTGTATTTAAGGACTAGGTTTCACAACTTCCCAGCCAGCTAGGCAGAATAAAGCATGTATAGATATAGGCACACACGCTTTATTTGGCAGAGAGAGATTGTGAAATGCACCTTATCGTTGCAAAAAGAATTATGCAGGTTGGACACCTGCTGCCCTAATCAGCTTTCCTAATTGCAGGGGATGGTCACCCATCCTTGTTAAGTCATAAAAGGGCCATTTGTGTGCATTCTTTAAGGACACAGGACCCCACCAAAGAGAAGGGGGGTAATATTATAGATATGGTCGTTAACAACCAAATCTGGTGACATAGCACATCACACAGTTGTAGTCTGACCAAGGCTTCATGCAGATTTCTGAGAAGGTATGTTAACTAATTAAGTAAACATTGTATGTCTATGTGGTGTATTTAGGCTCTGAATAAAGACATGACCCTACCTTTGAGGATCATTCTCATAGAACAGTCTCCCCAATGAAATGTTGACAAAGACATTAAGTGAACAGTGGAAAAATGCAAATTTAGAAACAAGTAATAAATAGATATAATTCAGATTTTACATGCAGTCTAGTAAGAGTAATAGGAAAAAATGCCAATGAACTTTTAGATTGTTTCTGTACATGGACCATGCTTTTGGAAATTAAATAGGATGCTTTGAAATTAAAAGCTTTAAAGAGGTTTTTAAAAAAAGAATTTTGAGCGATCATCTAATTTGCATACCTTTTAGGACCTTAGAGTCCTGGTCTCAGATGTCCCCCACTTTTTTTTTTCTATTGTAGAGTGCTATTTGTCAGCTATTTATCATAACCGAGTAATAATCACTGGCAAGCTAATTGTCTTGTAGACTTAAAAAACTAAAGTTATTTTTTACTATGCATTGTCTAAAGAGTCAACGAAGCTTATAAATAAACAAACAAACACTAAAACCATGAACATTTTATTCACAGCTTGTATGCTGTGATAGACAATTGAAAAATACCGAACCATGAAATACATTTAAGAGAATCAGTGGGAAATAGTGCATTTTCAACATAAGCATGTATTTAAATATATATGTTTAAACAAATATACTTGAAAGTATAAAATTGTTTTTCCCCAGGAGTTGCTCATGAATATCAATTTTATACTTTCAAGTATATTTAATATACTTAAACACACTGTATATCTTTTCCAAGAATTCGAGCAAAACCTTTGCATATTCTCCAATTTAATATAATGTAATTTACCTTTCCCTCTATATTTTTCAAATACACTTATGTTTTCATAAATTGTTGGAGGTATAGCTTGCTTCTGGTTTCCTAACTGACTTCTTGGAAGAACAGTATTCTAGAGGGCTTTCAAGATTTTAAGAACAAAACAAGCAAGAACAACAACAAAAAAGGGTTTATTTTGTAATTGGAAGACATTTTTAAAAGAACGCATATTTCTCTTGTGAAGACTGGGGCCAAATTTGTCTTACTTGTTTAATAAAACAACCATGTTGAGGTATGCCCATGTGTACTACCCAGAACACTTAAATTTCTAAGATGCAAGCTGCCACCAACAACAACAAAAGAGAGAACTCAGTGAAATTTTAGAAGGAAAAAGTTAGCTTGATTGGTCATAATGAATAACACAAAACTTGAATCCAGAGCAATGGATGGAATATAGTGCAAGATGCATGTCCATCTTTGGAGCATCAATTGACTAGTACCAAAAGAACAAGCAGTTTCGTGTCTCATATCCAGTCCAGACTGATGGACTCCAGAGAGATGAATCAACTTACCTCTGTTTTCTGATCCACTTTTTATCAGCACACAAAAGTCTCATGGGCTTCCATTGGTGGTGTTACTGTTGTGGGAACTGAGAGCTGCAGTGAAGCCTCCTGACCATAAAGGTTCTTTCCCACCAGGAGCCTCAGGAGCCTATCACACCCTTATCCCTCAACATTCTATCCTCCTGGGCTTGCATCCGATAGCTTGCAGATGCCTTCCAGGATCTGCCCACTGCCTCTCCGATTTCCTCTGTTCTCTGTAGCTGGCGCTACTGGATGTTATGCTAAAAGTTGGTTTTGTTTTGTGTTAGCCTATTGATACATGTTCCAACTTTGATATTATGTATACACTTTTATTGCACTTAAAGCACACATTTAAATTGACCTTTTTATGGATTTATCTCCCCTGCTGTCCCTCCACCCCCAGAGTATGCTCTCCTAGAAGGCAGGAACTATATATTTCCTCTTGCAATCCCCAGAACCTAACACAGTGACCAGACCTTGTAGGATGTATGGACATTGGTCAGAAATTTGATATTGAAAAGTTGTACTGTATCCCTGACTGCCATGAATAGAACCTGAGTAATAGACTAGAAGATGTCCAAATGAAAAGATGAGGAAGAGATTTAAAATTAGTTTCCTGAGCTGAGTTTTAGGTATTATGCAGAAAATACCAGCTGGGCATAAGATGGCAATATATATGACATAGATACCTCAGAATCCTAAAAGTTTCAATAGTATGTCTCAAACACAATAAAATCAAACTGAGGTGACTCTTTACAGAAGAGAGAATGATTGTTGCTTGTGTCTACCCTTTCTCCAATGTCCCATCGGGAAGTTGAGGCCCTTGAAGAATACCAAAGGTTAGGTCTGAGTCATTTGAGAGGAAGGTAATGATTGCCAGTAGATCTTTTTTCCTCAAGGCTGGAATGTAGAGAGCGTTTATTTCCAGTAATCTACCACTGTTTTTCAGAACCAACTGTATTAAAAATAAAAATGAAGTTTAAATATCCTCATCAGATACTATGCCCAGGTATATGCTAAAATTCTTAGAAACCAGCCAAGCAGTTTTTAAGAATGTAACAGATTCCTCAGTCACTGCCATTTTTGGCTTAAGATTTTGACTCTGAAGGAGACTGGAAGAATTTACCACAAGGCCAAAGTGGCATTGATATATTTTTAAGTAGGCAGTAATTACATTGTAATTCAAACACTAAAAAATGCCCAGTTAGAAATGCCCTTGGTCAATTTGTGGCTAAATTAACGTCTTGATAGAACAAAAAATGAAAAAGGGGAGAAAGTTTCCTTCTTTGTGGGTTTTGCAATCATATACTCATGTTCCTGAGTTCTTTGGCAAAAATCATTGACATTTTTCTTAACAAAAGGAAAATTCTTAGAAAAACCAATTGTTAGAATAATAAGTCTAATAAATTCTGAGAGGCAAGCTATTTTTTCCTACAGTTTCAACTTGGGTAGCTTTTGTATTGATGCTCTGAACCTAGAAGTTCAATGCTAATGCATTGTCATTTTGTTAAAATGGAATATTCCCAGGAAAGCACAAGAACAAAGAAATGGACAGCATCATCTCCTTGGTTTTGCTTTTAATCGTTTCCATGTGCCAAGTTTTTCCACGTATTTTTATCATTGTTTTTTGTTCTTAATGGAATTTTAGTTCTTAATAATATTTCTAACATTTTAAATTGTAGTTAAAGCATGCTTTTGAAACTGGTAATGTAGAGATGTAATCCTTTTGTCTTCAATTTTATTAAGTGAATTTATATTTGATCCCAATTTGGGGGCTTCTAAAGTTAAGTTAAACTGGGGTTTTATGTGCTGTGGCTTTAAGTTTTGTAAAAAAGCTTGTGCATTGTAGATTATAATTTTGTTTTCTTCACCCTTCCTTTACTAAAGGGAATGTCAGGAGTGACTGCTTGTCCCAAACAAGGCAGATGGTGGAATTCTTCCAGAAGGAGCTGGGCAGAGGAGGGGAAAGCTGTAGGAGAGGAAAGTGGTTGAAGTTGGGGGAGCCACATGGCCCAGAAGGGCAGATGCAAAACGAAGTGAGAAAATAGTTCCAATTCTTGCAGGATGAGCTCTCAATATTTAAAACTCCAGTGTGGGTGGTGCCTGTGATCTGGTGTGATTTTGAGGGAGAGTTTGTAGGTGACTTGCATTCTGGAATAATGCAAGGACCACAGTGTGGTGGAAAGAACTGAGGTTTAGAATCTGGAAGCCCAGTTTTGAGTTCAATGCAATCCCATACTGACTCTGTGGCTTTGGATAAGTCGCTTGATATTTCTGAGTTTTGGTTTCCTCATCGGTTTAATAAGAGGATAAATTAAGAAGTGTATACAAAAGTGCTTTGTACACTGGGTTATGCTATAAATGTTACTGGAGTAGAGCCAGAGGAGCAACTGTTAGATTACACTGAAGAGCTAACAGTCAGCCGTCCACATTTCCTCCCTCAGATGCCCTGCCAAATGCATTGATTGAGACGCAGAAATTATCGCAGTTAGCCCAGTGATCAGGCTACCTCATGTAGTGCTTCCCCAAACAAAAATGAAATCTAAGTCTGTACCTTAATCTGTTAGTGAGGTGTGATTCTTAATTATTATTTATTAAATGTGAATCTTCTTTACAGAATTTGGAGAATCAGAACTGGACTGGATCTTATCTAATTTCACTCCCTCCCTTCAAGCTGGGCAGTTATCAAATATGAATTAGTCCTGGCAGATGGTTGTTGGAGTCTGTTTCTAAATTTCTTAAAGATTTCACAGTTTTCCCCTCTAAATTCTTTTAGTAATTTCACAGTTCTTATGCCAAATTCTTCCTTGTAGCTGACCTAAATCCGTGGTTGTAATTTAAGTAATTTAAGCCCTCCCCTTAACCCCACTCCTTTCTTCCCTGGAGATGGAGAACAGCTGGTCAGCAACCTTCCTATGATAATGACCCTTTGTATATTTAAAGTTACTCTGTTTTGCTCACTCTCCTCCCCTTCCCGCCCCCAAATCCACCAGCTAGTGTTCTCTGAATCATTCATGGCCAAGCCACCCATCTCCCTGCCCCTCTCTCAGACGCTTGGCTGTTCTCAGGAGCTGGGCAGAGTGTGTGTCCACACAGGCCCAGGGACAAGCCAGGCTGCTGCTTCCCTACCTCCTCATGCTTTGTGTGCCATCTGTAGCCTTCTCATAAATGGCCAAGATAAACCCTAATAGTCTTTCATGGGTGCTGACACATTTATCTCGTAAATAGGGAGTTTTTTAGGCATATTTATCAAAGGTTTCTTTAAGAGTTAGTCCTCCTCAGTGCCTTAGTCTGCTCATCCAGACACACCATAAAGCCGTTCCCTTGCCTGCCAACGGTAACACTGTCTGATCTCTCTGCTCTATTGGACTTAGTCTTGGAAGACATTGAGTTAAAACTCTTCCGAGTACAGTGTACATCCAAAAGCAGCTGACAGTCTGAAAGAGTTAATGGAGAGTTAATGCTCTGAGTTGCCATCGGGAAATAAATAACCGAACCCTAAGGAGAATTGAGCTCATTAATCTGATCCCATATGGTTTCAGAGTGGATCCTGTTTTTAATCCAAATATGTGTGCTTTTATGTCTCTATAGGTTTATTATCCAGACCTCTCTGTCTGGTTCAATCAAGAACCATTTCCAAACAAGGAAATGGAGGGAAGGCTTCCCAAGGTAAGATCCCTAGCAGCCTCTTTGTTAATGCTTTCTTCGAGTTTGAAATAATTGTTTTTTAATCAGAGTTGTTTCTTTTTAATTTTATATCCATTATAGTGTACTGTAATGATCCATTAACCTGATACTGTGATGACCTTGAAAATAACATCTATTCAAGGAAAATCATATCCTAAAATCCTGTGATTTTTAAAGTTCATGTTATCTTCCTCTTTTGACAAATAAGTCCAAAGCAAATTTTCAATTAAAATCAAGAAATCAACTTATCAAATATACATTTTACAGGTTTTAAATTTGTTTGTTCTACTCCTGGGTAGGTACACTCAAATATGATGATGAAACTAAAAAACATCTCAAAACTAGAAGATGATGACTTTTTTGTCCACTGATGATGTCTGAATGTCTGATAAGATTACCTATGAAACAAAACAGAAAAAACATAGGAAACTGTTAAATTTCTTTCTCCTAATTTTTAGGCCTACAACATTACCTATAAACATGCTTTTATTGTTCTGACATCTTAGGTGTGACAAACCCTCTGCCTTAAAAAAACTGTAAAATTTGTATTTTGGATTTTAGTACCATTTTCTGAATAAAATGAAAAAACATTTATCAGTTTTTACTGTAGATACCTTTGTACTTTGCCTCTTAGGGTAAATATCAATTTGACCTCAAGCAGGAGGGCTGTACTGTTTACCACTGACCTGCTGATTTTGCAGTTAATAAAGAAAAATAGAGTCCATTGAAAATGAAATCTCCGCTTGAAAAGTTTCATAAGTGAAATTGACCAATGGTGGGGCCTCCCCCAGCTATTACTGTCATTCCAATGTTTAAGAAACTCTTTTATTTATGCTAAATAATTTCAGCAATTCCCTATCTTTCACTAACAGGTAAAAGTTGAAGAGTTGTTCTCAGCTGGCACTTTGCCCTGAAAGAAAATAATCCTAAATCACTTTCAATCTTTCAGAGAATTTCTGAAGGTCAAGTTTGAAATTATTGGCTGGAAAGTAGGTGAACAAAATAGTTTTGGCCCTGCCTGAGCTAGATTACATTGATCTAGGTGTGGTGTTGGTGAGATTGTGGGGTGTGGGTGTATTTTAACCAATAGCAGTGACAGCATAATCCTCCATCTCTTTACTGGGCCAGCTCAGGCCGTAGTTCTTCTGGGAAGCTGAGGATGAGGTATGATAAAGGAGAAAACAAATTACAGCCTTTTCATCAGTTTCTGCCCCATTCAGGCATCCAAAGGGCCTGTCCTGGATACTGGTACCATCAACCACAGGAGAAAGACTGGGAAAGTTCCTCAGTGAGGTCAGGACTGCCTCATTTTCCTGTTGGGAAGCCCAGGCATCTAGATTATTCAAACTCCTTAATCCCATAGGGGCCATTATTTGCTGGATGATGGATGAAGGTATCACTGCTTTCACCTGAATTCCTTTAAGGCCTGCCTTCTGGAGAAATAAGACATCTTTATGTCACCTCTGCAAAATACCTCCTCCCCTTGCTGCAGGAGCCTAAAATTCCTTTAATGGGACCAGAAAGATTTTTTATTCTTAAAAAGTAGATACAGGCAGGGGAGAAGGAAGTAGGAGTGAAATCCAGCCACCCCCAGGCTCCAAAGGAGGATGCACAGAACTTTACCTCCTCGGGAACATTTCTCTCCACAGGCTTTTGGCTTACGTACCCTCTGGGTGCTTCACCTCATTGCAAGACTTACCATGTTGTCTTGCCCTTGTCCATTTACTTGAGTGTCTCCCATACAGCAAGCTAATTAAGGGCAGGATGGGCAGGGACTGTTTTTGTTTCTGTTCTAATCTCTGTAGCCTCAAAATCTAATATAGTGCGCAAGCCATACTAGGTACTCAGAACATGAATGGTGAATGAACGAATGCATGAATATTTGGGGATTTCAAAAGTAAAAATTTTAAAAAGGTGAATTCAAGTCAGAAATAATCTTCACAGATTCTTTCTTGAAGTATCTCCCTTTCAAATACCTAGATCCCACCTAGCTCTTCATTTTATTTTGTTGTGTATTTTTAATGAAAGTAAGAGATTAGTAAGACTAAGATTTACATAGAGAGACTAATGTTCTATATATTCACTTTTGAACAGGGTAAGTCTGAACTAAAGCAGGCAGAGTTAAGGCCAGCCATCTAAAGGGTATAGTAGTTAAGTGAAATAACTTTTATGAACTTTTAATTTCCCCTTCTGACCTGTGACAATTAACCATAAGAGTGAAAATAACAGCTGCTGAACTCTTCATTTGTTCAAAACCTAAATTTGTCATATCCTGAATCATGCTAAAACTGGCCAGCAGGAAAAAAATGCTTTATTTTAAAGCCACCAGGATTATAGTGGCTTTCTTTTTTTTCATCTGGGGACTAGAAATTGCCAAAATTTCAAGATCAAGGTTATTTTCACAACTGGAAAAAAAAAAAAAGCTGCCCAAAATAATGCTTTTGGAAATTTGCCTAGATCCTTAAGTGTGTGTGTCGGTGTCTCTGTGTGTATGATGAAGTTTTTAATCTGTAATGTTATGGTTCAGTCTCATTGGTATTTAATGATACCAGACCAACCTCTAAATCAGTCTAAGACTGGAGCAGTAAAGTACGTCCTGGGTGGACTTTATGTATCATCTGAAAATTTTATAGGCTCTCAAAGTCTGAGTTTGTGGGTTTTTTTTTTTTTTTTTTTTCATTTAAAAATTTTTTTTTAGGTACTGGAGACCCGGGATTGAACCCGGGACCTCATATGTGGGAAGCCAGTGCTCAAACACCAAGCCATATTGTTTCCCTGAGTTGGTTTTTTCATTTGTTTTGCTTGTTGTTTGCTTTTGTTTTTGTTTTTCTTTCTTTTTCAGGAGGCACCAGGAACTGAACCTGGTACCTCCCATGTGGGAGGCAGGTGCTCAACCGCTTGAGCCACATTCGCTCCCTTGTCTGAGATTTTTAAACACAAAATTTAGGTATACCAGATATTTACTATGGAAAATATATCCAGTAAATAAGACTTCTTTAAAGTTGAATTATCTGTTGCATTTAGCTTACCCTAGGGCTGCTGAAAATATTTATTCTGGTTTCAAATTGTTTAGAAGTTCCTGACTTCTGAATTCTTAAAAAGATTTCAAAGGCAACAATTTACAGATCACAAAGTAAAATTATCACTTCAATCCAAATACTTATATCCAGTCAAATTGGCTTATTAAAATTATCCTGTCAGAATATGTGACCTGAGGAAAAATAAAAAATAAATCATTTAAAACTGCTTAAGTAGTCATTTTTCCAAGAAAAACTAGTGATTAATGGTTTAGCTAAAAGAGAGACTGCTGTCAAATCTTCACCATTTTCATGTCTGAAAGGGACATAAAACCTCTTTGTGGCAAATGAAGACCTTCGTTTTGCATTTTCTGGGCAAATGGGCTTCAGTGCCCTTTCCTCTTGCCTTTTGGTTAGGTGGAGAGCTCCCTTCCACTGCTGGTCCCCATGGCGGTGTGGCCTGGAAGTAGTGACTGATTGAGGGGTCATCAGCGACACTGAGGTTGGAATAATTCTAGTCAGAAAAACAGAAACCTCAGTACTATGAGGAGAAACTTAGAACTGCCTCAGTCTCTCCAGACTGGCTGAATCTCACTCTGTTCTGCCCTTGGTTTTTCACTGTCCTCTTTGTCCCAAAACTGCTCAATCCCACTCCACTCACACTTGTCCCTTCCAGACCTGCCCGCCTTTGGTACCCACTTGTGGTTCTGACTGTAGGACCCACATGGAATGTGCTAATTGCCTACAGAAGAAACCATACATAAAGGAGATTTCTGCTAGTTGTGATGTATTTTTAAATATTTTTATTATGTATTAGAAAACAGATTATTATCCCCTCCACCATCCCTAATCTTTTAGGAAAAAAAATGTATCAACACTCCTACCAGCACCTCTCAGCCAGCCCGATGTTAAGCCCTATCAGATACTAGAAACTATCATGAGAAACCTGACTCTGGGGAATGCTGCCTCACACATGACTGGGCACCATCATTAGAGAAGCACTTTTATGCTACTGAAGCAAAGGAGGCTAGTTTTTAATTACTTCATGCCCCCCACAGACCTAATATTTACATTCATGTGAACTGTGTTTAATATGTAAACTCCATTTGCAAAACATCAGGAGTTCAAGGATCAAAAACGGGAGGGAGAAGCAAAATTAAAAAAAAAAAAAATGGTTTCAGAAGTACATGGCTAAGTTTGTCTCTTTTTGTGTGTGTGTTCTTCTGTTTGTGTATGGGTCTTTTCAGGGGAGCCTTCCCATCCCAAAGGAAGTGAATCGTAAGAAGAAGGATGAGCCTGTGGCTGCCTCCCTGACACCACTTGGCGGCAATGAACTCCGCTCCCTGGGATTCAGTTACCTACGCTCTTTTTAATCGTAACACCTCCATTTGTATTACATATGGTGTATGGGTATTGATGAGGTCATGGTATCATATGGGATTTTTTTTCTGTGTAAATCATCAAGTATATGAAGAAACTATGGGACTCTGAGCCTTGCTTTAGAGAATTTACAGTGGACAAATAGGTATCATCAAATCAGTTTTTAATCATTCTGACTTAAGTGAAAACGCTCAGAATTTCACACTGTGAATCCACGTTTACAACCCCTACAGGTGGGCCTTCAGGCCTGGTTCGCTACAACGATGTCTTCCACAACTCAAACTCCCACTGCTCTCACACAACCGGTCCACTTCTGCCTTTTCACTCACACATCTCCCGACTGCTTCTTGCAGAGGCTGAGAGTCCCCCCACCCCCCATTTTTTTTTTTTTTCATTTAGATGTAACAAGCCTAGTAGTTTATGTTCATCAATTGTCTGTATATCTCTATATTTTATCCATGTACTCTTTTGATGTATAGAAGTAGTTTGAAACTCATTGTTTCCTTGTGGTAAGTGACCGAGATGCTGCCACAGGACCTGAGACACTGATGAATGGTGCTATTTTGGACTTTCAACATGCTCCTTGGCGAGGTAGCTCTGATGGAGTTATTTTTTATTTCCATGTTCTAAGAAGGTGTTGGTACTTTGTTTCCCTGAATGTTGTTCTCTAGACTGGATTGACTTGTTTTCCTTGTGTCTTCAGTGTGGCTTTCTTCTTCAGTGTTGTAGGTTGAGTAAATGCTACCAGAGAGTGTACGAGACTGATGTCTCATTGGCTGGCACTCATGGACATGCAATCACTGTAGCGGGAGCAATCACAAAACTGTAATTTTCTTACCAAATCTCCTCCTTTCTGTAGCCTCGCCTGCCTAACTTAGAGAAAGAAAAGCAATAATTTTGCAGACATTTTTAGGTGTCTCTTTTGATTCTTTTCATTTGAAAGGATATTTGGGGGGAAAAGGGCAAACTCTTTTTAAATAAATGCCCTCTGAAAAAAATACATAAAAACTGACTTCTTAGTAGAAATATGAAAACTATACCTTTTCCAAAAATTAAGTTGGAAAAAATGTCTTTACAAAATGAAAAATAAGTTTAAAAGAAGGCAGAGCACTCTTTTTCATCAATTTTGATAAGCAAGGTATAGATTTTGCATTTTTGTCCTTGCTCCCAATGAAATGGATAAACAAAAATAAAATCAGACAATACCATCTACTCATGGAATGTTGTTGTGTTAGCCAGTCTGAAAGCCCACCTTAATTTTTATAACTGTCTTTTAGCTCTTCCTTTGACAGGGCAGACCTTGATCTGAACTGTTGCGCTTCTGACTGTTATCCACCGACGATGCATGCACTGCACTTCGTTCTCTTCTCGCTCCCCTGTCAGACTGAGTTTCTTGTGCATTTCTCCCCTCCTTCCTTTGTTAGAATAGGTATATCAGCTGTGTAAATAGAGCAAAATAACAATATTCTGCATCTGTGGCATTTATGTAGAGTTGCAGTTGTGTGCTGCTGAAAATGCAGGCTTTTGTAATAATGTGATCTTTACTGATGCACTCACGACAAGTACCCAATGTATTTTAACTATTTTAGTAGGATTCGTTCAATAAATATGCAAGCTGTAAGGTAATTGTATGACTTGGCTCATCATTGAAGAGGCCTACTTTTGAATGTCTTCACGGGTTAACGCTAATTCATTTCTTCCCAGAGCCCCACAAGTCAGGCCAGTAAGCCCAAGGGCAAATATCAAGAGAGAATCAGCTCTTTCATGCATTTTCCCTTTTGTGGGTTTTATAAGATTAGGGGCTAGGCAGTGGCTCATTAAGATGGTGTTTGCAGAGCTGCCTCTGGATGCAAAAGAGAATTAGACCAAGACCCTTTTATTTCTATACTTTTTCTCTCTTTCAGGGTACTACCACATACTTCAAAACTTATTCTTTCTCACTCCCTGCATTTAAGACCTACTCTGTGATAGTCCTCATCCACACCAAAAGATACCTGACCTCTTCGTGGAATAGTTGTAATTTTACACAGACAAAAGACTTAAACCTGTAAGAAGATAAAGGTTTGAGATAGAATTTTAAATCATTAATACTTAATTCATATATCCCCAGCTACATGGAACCTAGCAGATGATAGGAGGTGGTTGGCATCACCAGAAACCCTGAAATCAGGCCGTTCAGGGGAATCATGCTTTCCCTGTCGGGGAGAGATGACTACTGGTATCCTCATCCAATTTGATAAATTGGCTAGTTAGGTTCAGATTTTGCAATTGTCCCTGAGCAGAGGCCTAAAAGCAGACCTTTGAGTGAAAAACAGAAAGGGAAGGGGGAGTAAAAGGTAGCATTGCCCACAAACTGGAGATCAGCCCCTGGGGAGTGGAGACGAGATGCCCTCTGAGAAATCTTTGGTCCTGACAAGTGTGTTCTAGGAGGGACTTATTCATTTGGGACTTACTGAGTTTAATTTGAAATTAAGGTGCATCTCAGATTTTGGTTAAGTTTCCTATTTATTTTTGGTTTTCAATC
This sequence comes from Tolypeutes matacus, assembly GCA_026826555.1. Lineage (NCBI taxonomy): Eukaryota > Metazoa > Chordata > Mammalia > Cingulata > Chlamyphoridae > Tolypeutes > Tolypeutes matacus. The sequence goes on from JAKSZT010046586.1 coordinate 24,410,570, forward strand.
TTATTAAGAGAAAGGAACCACTGGATAGAAGCAAACCTCAACTGCCTATCAGATAATTAGAATTCGTCCAGCCCAAAGGGAAATTCTTAAAATGGAGATACCATTACTTCTTTTGGTAATCCCATCCAGAGAGTAATACTTCTGAATGTAAGAGATGTCCCCCATTCAATTTAATTCCATTTCATCTTGAAAAAAATCCCCATTTTCCTCACCCAACAGGCTACCATCGCCTGTATGGTTACCACAGTTTGTGAGGGGTTAGTAAACAGGGAACAGAGAAAAGTCAAGGCCAGGCCTGGGTTACTTTATGTGTATTGCTGCAGAATAAATTATATCTTAAAACAGCAAACTTTTCTTAACTCACAGAAGTTGGTCAAGCATTCAGGAGCAGTCTCGCTGGTGGTTATGACTCAGAATCTCTCAGGTTTCCAGCCAAGATGTCAGCTGGGGCTGCAGTCATGGGAAGGCTGGACTAGGACCGGAGAATCTGCTCCCAGGATGGCTCAATCACATGGCTGTTGGCAGGAGGCCTCAGTTCCTCGACACATGGGCCTCTCCATAGGGCTGCTTGAGTGTCCTCATGACCTCTGGCTTCCCCAGAGTGAGTAGAGCTGGGAGAAAGCCACATGCCTTTTATGACCTATTCTCAGATGTCATCACCATCCGTCATATTCTCTTCATTAGAAGCGAGTCGCTAAGTACAGCCTACCCTCAAGCGGAGAGAATTAGCTCTACTTCCTGAAGGGAGAAGTATCAAATAATTTATAGACATGTTTTAAAGTCACCACACACTCTGAGGTTAAAGAGCTCAGTGTGCTTGTAGGTGGCAAAGAGCTGGAAGTTTGAAGGGCTGAAATCTGTGACTGAAAAAGTTTTTCAGTCTGGAGCTCTAGAAACTGAAGGCATATGAAGAAAGCATCCAGGGATTACAATATTGGGGCTCCATAGCCTCCATGTAATAACCAAAGTTCTGTTAGCCCCAAGGTGAATTTTTAGAGAATGTTATTGGAAGTTGTAAAAACAGGGAAGCTGGAATAAATCATGTTTCATCCAACTGTATGGACTGTGTGGTTACCTGATGACAACTCCCTCAGCCTACATAAGCTTGAAATAGTAAATGATTTGACTTTAAACTTGCAGGGCTCACTTGTGAGGATCAACTGTGGCCTTGTTAAGGGTTAATAACTGCTGAGGAAGAGCTAAGAACTGAAGAGCTAGCTGGAGTCAGCAAAAGACCGAATTTTTTATTAAAAGCTGCTTTATTCTCCCTCCAGAGGCAAAATATCACCATGTTGCCTTCGGATAAAGATTGCTAACCAATAACTATAAGCCAAATGTGACCTGCAGACTTATTTTGTTTTGCCGGTAACATGTTTTGTAACAATGATGATTTAATAGCTAACATTTACAAATTGGAAGATTTCACATGAAAATCAGGTTTCTGGCTTCCCTTGAAAAGTAGAAAATCTAGCCACAGAGAGCTTAGAACTGAATGGCACTTTTCACCTTTGGATGAGGCATGCACTCTCCATGACCGAATCCTCACGACCTCTTAATTTCTTAGACTCTGTCTGCTTCACTCGTTTACCATCACTTGCCTGTTTCTGTTGGCATGTGAGTTTGTAACACTAGTCCTTGGGTTTCAGGAGAATGGTGATGTATTGATTTCCACAGACAAAGAGCCAGGGGACCTTCTGTGATATTATTGTTTGATAGAGCACATGCAGGGCCATGAAAATCAGGCTGGAGATGGAGGCTCCTCATTGCTGATCCCAAAGCAGGGGCTGCTGCAGTTCTATCTGCACCCTTCCTCACCCTCTTTTGAACTCTCTGGTCACCCTCGCCAGTGGCTGGGATCCCTAGAGTAAAAAGCCTTGGTTAGGCTGTATGAAAGGGTCAGATAGACTCATGATTTTCAAACTGGGGTATGTGTACCTAAGGGTATGCAGAGACTTTCCAAGGACTTCATGCTCATAGATAGCTTTAAGTGAATTAATTTCCAGATCCTCAATTTATATTATATTCTTTCCTACAATTGATCTGTCAAGAATGAACCTGTAGTCATATAGTCTTTTTCCCACCTTATAAAAGAAAGGTATAGACTTCACCCATCCCAAACAAAAAACAAAAGAAATTCCTTTAATGATTAACCATAAATCCATAAAGCTTTGGTTTTTCTCTTCCTATACATGTGTTAAAGGTGATTATTATATTAGAAAATGAAATGAACTGTTTGGGCTCATTTTTGGATCTTCAGAATTCAGATAATATGAATAAGTGGAGTGAGGAGACTAATGACAATTTTTGTTTAATGCTTTTTCCTCTTCCATCTCCTGTTACCAAAGTATGTCATGCTTTTGAGGGAGAACCCTGAGAGAGTGAAGGAAAGAGGACATTTATAGGACACGTCGAATACCAAAAATGGCTTCCTCATGTATTTGTAAGTGAATATTTTCCATTGTTCTCAGAATTCATCCCTGGGATGTATCTTAACTGGGAAGAAAAGTAAGTTGGAACAGCTAAAGCAATATAGATTTGCAATGCTGATTTTTTCAAATATAACTAGAATGCCTTTTGGGAGTATCAGATTTTTCAAGACAAAATTGATAAAACCCAAGGATAAAAAACAAACTTTTATATCCAAGTTCTTTCAGATTTGATGTACATTCTTTAATAAAGTTTTCAAAACTTATTTCAATTACTGCCAATTTTCATCATATTCCAACTTATAAAATGTTTAATATCTTTTCCATAATAACAGAAATTGCTTGCTGCCAGACTAAGTTTGAACAGCATAGAACCTTTATAATACTAGTATCATTTCTGATTTTTACACTTGATTCTTAATTATTTCCCAAAGTGAGTTAGGAACATTCAGTAGCCACACACAAATATATTAAAGATATACTGTGCCTTTTATCATTCTTACTTTACATTAGAAAAAGTATATTGATCATCTTGTCCTTATAACTTATTTAAAACATGTAACAATTATGTTAGATCTATATCATTTTCATTTTGACTGCTTTTAGTGATTAGTTTCACAAGATGTGCTTTTAATTCTTACTTAGTATTATAATATTCCTCAAAATAGCTATTTGATTTGAAAAAAGAAGTCAAACTTTTTTTCTGGCAGAAAGTGTATCTATTTGGCTAACTGGTTTGACAGTGAAGACTGGCTCTGCTAAGGAGGTTTTGTGACAGAAATTTTCTCTAAATGAGCTAAATCTGTAGCTCCAATGTAGTGACAACATAAAGCAAGATATAAGACCAAAGTATTTTATCCCAATGCTTTGTATTAGCAAAGAAATGTAATGAAATTAATAATGTATCTACTTTTCCTTCACTTCTGAAGTTAAGGGGTTAAAAAGAGTGGGTCTGAGTGAAAGTATTACAGTATAATTAATAATAATTTGATAAATCTTAGTAAAACTCTCTTGGTAGACTTCCCAGCATTTGAGAAAGTGTGTTATCCTAATGACTGGAGAATAAATCTCTTTGCAAGTCAGGTGCCTTTCAATTCATGGCTTATAAAAAAAAAAAAATTGAGGAAGGATCCAATGAAGTTGTAAGGTGAGAAAACACTGAAAACTGTTTTTGATAATAGATCATTATATAAATTTTGGTACATAACTTAGAAGGAGTTCAAAGAATTGAATTACATTTCTATAATAAAACACGTTTGGTTCCTGTAGCTTACATCTACTAAAACAAAAAAACAGAAATAGAATTGATGCTGAACCCTGCCTTGTCCTAACAATAAGTAATTAATGGGAAATTAATGAACTAATGGGAAAAGTTCTAGTCATCCCATTAAGAGATGCATTTGAAGTATAATTTTACTTTTTATGTTTAATAATTGGTATAAGTTATAATTTTTAATAGTGTAATACTAATAATGATAATTCATACAACTCCTTTTAATGCTTCAAGCATATGGTCACAGAAAATAAATTGAAATTTAAAAGTTTAATCTATTACATTTTTATTGGTGGCATATATATATATGATAGGATGATGAATAAAATATTTTCAAGTAAAAATCACATTACATTAAGATAAAATCCTTTAGGGGCAGTGGAGTGAAATTTAAGTTCAAGGACAAAATTAAAAGAAGTGAAATTCCTGAAATTTAAAGAATTGTTTGCTTTTAAAAATGGAATGATGGTGAATTATCAACTGTGAAAGTGTTTAGAAATTGATTGTATACATTTCCAAAATAAATGCAACTTTCATATTAAATGGAAACACTTATAATATGCCCAAAATTACATACTTTGAAACTATTTAAACTCATGATGGAAAACTGTACTATCAACTTAAAAATTGCAAGATTGTACAGACTTTATTAAAATTGATATTGGGGGTGGAAGAGCAGAGGAGTACTTCTGACTAGCCAACTACTTGTGTTCTGTGTTTAAACACACTCAGTTTTGGCCAGAAATACTTCCCCATCCAGTCAAATCCTTCATTTTTCCTAACTGAAGCCTTGAAAGTTGCTGGGCATTAAGTTATCACACTGCAGGACACAAAACCCTGAAGGAACACACCACCAGTGAATTTAGTTGGGGAAGGGAAAGAAAGTCCAGACCACCCAGCCGTGTTCAAGCAGGAGGGCCTGGACGGTCCACTCGGGCACTGACTGCACAGGTGCACGGAAGGAGGAAAGCCCCAGAGGAGATGAGTCTTTCTGGGCTGCAAATTTAGTGGATGTTCAAAAGATCTGACAGATCTTCTGAGAGCTTTCACTTCATTCCCTTACAAGGTAAAATATCTTTAGGGTGAATATCCATTTTCTCAAACTTCTTCAAGACACCAGGCATATCCAGAAGGGCTGGGTCAAAGATCACCCTCATGGTCTCAGGTTAGTGAGAGAAATGGGAATGTATCTTGGGCTCCCCATTCTTCAGTCCCTGAGACCCCAGCACCTCTGGGTTAAAGCCCACAGAGCACCAAGCTGCTCATGGATGAGGGAAGAAAAAGGCAGCCATCTTTTCTTTTATTGCATATGCCCATTAGGCTTACCTCTGAGCATAACTACAAAGTTGCAATATGCAATCAGTCTACTCCCTCTCAGAGTACATAGTGTCATTAACTCATAGGTTAGCTCTTTCCTCCAGAGACCCCTGTGGCTGCATTGTAGAATAGAGAATTTTAAGAATGCATTGATTTGCTGGTTCCTTCGAGTTGGGAAGCTTTAATTATTAGTTGGAACCTTTTTGAGCCCAACATTCCCATGAAATTCCACCCACCCATTGGTCCTAGCTGAGCTCTCAGCCTGCACAGAGCAAACTGGCTCTTTCTTCCACCCAGCAGCCTTTCACATCCTGTCCCTCTCGCCTTTTTCTCCTCCAGGCAGAGCAGCTTCAGTTCCTTTAGCCAGTTTTTCTGTGACCTGTTTTCTGGGACTCTCACAAAGCCCCATTGCTCTGTTCTGTGAACACTTATTTGTGTCTGACCCAACCTCTTTTAAGAACTGACAGCTGAGGTCCGGATGGGATCCATGGCTGAGGCTCTTCTTCGCCATATGGCGCAGGCTTCTAGGGTAGAAGAGAGCAATGAGTCTGTTACTGTCTTCCCAGCTTCTGTACTGGGAAGTACATAGTCATGTACTATGCTCTACCTGACACTCTAGGCAGCCCCGGTCCTGAGTACAGTGTTCACCATTCACTGCTCGCCTCTGAGGTGCTGCTCACACGACATCCTTTTCTTAGGGGCCCTGGAACACCTCCTGTTCCCTGCTTTCCCTGAGCTCTCTGTGCCACGCTGTTGGATACCTGGGAGAGGGGAGCAGGCAAGGAGCCTCTGCAGGGGCTGTCTTCCTGGCTTGCTCCTTGAAATTCCAGGGCTTCTTTCTGAAAAGCAGAAAGAAAAGAGCTGTGGGGCGCTGCTTTCTAGGAGAGAGAGATGACTGGAATGGCTCTAATTTGTCATTAACTGCTGGGTTCTGCTTTGTCTGATGTGATAATGAAGGAGCATTTGATCTGAGTTTTGGTGAGGGAGGATTAGCTCCGAGGGACTTCAGAAAAGTGTGGTAGCAGCCCCTGGGAAGAGTGTGAAAAATAGCCACACAATGCATGTGTAGGACACTTGAGGGCTGTCACATAGATCATTTCACATACAGCTCCACTGCAACACTGTAAGTTCAGCATCGTTATCTCAGTTGAGGAATAATTAATTCCCAGAGTGTCTTTTATAAGATGGCAGAACTAATCTTCGCATTGATACCATTCTAGGAAGCCTAGCCTTGCTCCTTTCAACTTGCCTTTTCTTCTTAAATCTTCATGAGCTTTCTCTTTCACTTCCTTTACATGTAATCTTGCTCACAGAAAGTATCTATAGTCTTTTGACCTAAGGAGTGAATGACAAAGAGTCACCTCGATTTTCATGGTAAAACAGAAATCCTTAAACCAAAGAATGGAATGATAATGGTAGAGTTTCAGGCACCAAAGATGGGAGTTGAGGAACAGGGGCAGCATCCCTGACCCCCACCCCAGCCCCACATAGCAGAGACCGTTGTGGTATTCTCCAAGCCAGCCATTTGTTCTTGGGCAAGAGTCGTCATGACAGGTATGCTTTCTGCCCTGGATTCCACATTTATGGGGTGCATTTATCAACTGGATGTGCACACCATCTGGATGGGACATCTGTTGCTGTGCCGATGCCCAGGGCTGACTCAGCTGATCTGGCTGGCTGGTCTGTCTCCTTCCTCCCTCACTACTCCACGTGAGTCTTTCCCAAAACCATGTGGCAGTCAAAGGTAGAGGAAGGTAGGGGAACTCAAACTGCTCTGTTTGAGTTCATTTGCTGAAAAACTAATAGCAGTCTGGAAAAAAGTGACCTTTTATTTTTTTGAGGAAGGAGTTGAAGTGACCACTTTTTGTTCTTCCATCCCCATACTGTTTACTTTTTTAAAAAGTAGGCAGCTCTGGTCCCGAAATCAGGAGGCTGTAGGTATGTTAGAAACTGCTGTTCCCAGAGCCCAAGCCCCACTCTGTCTCTGTAACCGTGTCATGTTAGGCTTCAGCCTCCCTGGTCAACCTGCACCCTCCTTGCCTTGGTGGTGGGATGGGGAGGGACTCCAAATTCTACGTAACTTAGGTGCCTCTTTTGATGTAGACATTGATACCACAATTACAACTTGATGATCTTCACAATCTTAAACCAATGGACATTCCTGTTCTTCTACTGGTAAGGAGTCACGGACAGAAAAGTGATATGTAACTTTGCCAAGTTCAGGGTGTGCAAATAGAATCCAGAACTCTGTCCTTTGCTAAAAACTTAAGAAATAGCAGGGTAAGTTGGAACTTGAGGATGATCTACTCCCATGGTTTTCCATCTTGGCTGCAAATTCTAGTTTCCTGGAAAAACGTTAACCAAATATTTACGGCAGAGCTGTATAGAAATAGAGTAACTCCACTGCCTTTCCTTCAAGGCAGAGCTGGGCATTTTTATCCTTTATTTTTCCATTGGAAAAAAATATTGAAGTATATTGCTCATGCATAAACATACGTAAACAATAAGTAAAAGCTGTGAACTCGCTAAATAAATGTGTAACATCATACAGGGCTGTCATACCTCACCCCACCACCAAAATCTTGTATTGCTGTGAAACATTTTTAACAAATGATGAAAAAGTATACTCAAAATATTACTACTAACCAAAGTATCTTATATATGTTGTATTCTCCCCCCAACCCACCTTATTATTGTTATATTTTTATATCATTCCTACATGAACATACATAAACAATAAGTGTATAGTAGAAGTTGTGAACTTAACAAAACAAACGTGCTTAACATCATACAGGGGTCCCATACATCAGCCCACCACCAACACCTTGCATGTGAGACGTATTACAAATTATGAAAGAATATCATCAAATTCTTACTATTAATTAAAGTCCATATCTTATATTTGGTGTATTTTTCCCCCAACCCACCCTATTTTTAAAAAATATATTTGTATTATAGAAATTGTAAACATACAAAACAATCATGCACATGTGTAGAATTTCCATACAACACCCCTTCATCTATACACCACACCGTGGTGGAACATTTGTTACAGATTATGAGGTAATCTCATCAGACTCTTACCACCAACATGGTCCATAGCATACATTTGGCATACTTTTTCGATACTCCCCCACTATCAACATAGTACATCTTTGGCATAGATGCATGAATATTACACTATTGTTGTTAACCACAGTCCATAGCTCACTCCAGTTGTATTTTTCCCATGCTTCTCCACATTCCCACCACCCTGCAATAGTGACGTACATCTGCTTTATCTCACAGGACGCTCTTGCATCAGCACAATCAACCATGATTCTTATCCCCCTCTGGGTTCACTGTGCTATTCAGTCCCTAGATTATTCTCTAGCTTTCTTTCAATTGACATTTACATCCCCAGACTACCCCTTCTAGTCACATTCCCATTTATAAACCAGCTGTTATTTACTGTAATGTGTCACCATCAACTCTATATATTTCCACACTTTTACAGTAAAATTAATTAAAACTTCTACATGCATTAAGCATCAGTAGTTCATCTCAGCCCTCTTCTTATCTCCTTTAAGAATCCACCACCTACCACCAGGTCTTGAAGATATTTTCCTACATTTTCTTTCAGAAGCTTTATGGTCTTGCTTTAATATTTAGGCCTTTGATCCATTTTGTGTTAATTTTTGTATAAGGTGTGAAACAGGGGTCCTCTTTCTTTCTTTTGGCTATGGATATCCAGTTCACCCAGCACCACTTGTTGAATGGACTTTTCTGCCCAAGCTGGGTGAGTTTGACAGGCTTGTCAAAAATCATTTGATATTTAGTGTTTCTGAACCATCAATTCAGTTCCATTACTCTATGTGTCTATCTTTATGCCAGTACCATCCTGTTTTTTACCACTATAGTTAGGTAATATTTAAAGTCCATTAGTGAGAGTCCTCCAACTTCGCTTTTCCTTTTTAAGATGTTTCTGGCTATTCGGTACCCCTTCCCTTCCAAATAAATTTAATAATTGTGTTTTCTATTTGTTTAAAAAAATGCTGGTGGAATTTTTACCAACATTGCATTGAATTTGTATATCAATTTGGGTAGAATTGACATCTTAATGACATTTAGTCTTCCAATCCATGATCATGGAATGTTCTTCCAATTATTTAGGTCTTTTTAAAAATTTCCTTTAACAATGCATTATAGTTTTCTGAATACAAGTGCTTTACATCCTTGGTTAAGTTTATTCCTAAATATTTGATTTTTTAAAAATATTTGATTCTTTTAGTCCCTATTGTAAATGAAATTTTTTTTCCTGACTTCCTCCTCAGATTGCACATTACTAGTGTCTTTTAAAGTCTTTTTCATCTGATATAAATATAGCTACTCTGGCCTTTTTTCTTTCTTTCTTTCTTTTTTTGGTCGCTGTGTGCATGGAATATCTTTTTCCAGCCTTTCATTTTCAATCTGTTGGTATCTGTATTAGCCAAAACGGGTGCTGATGCAAAGTACCAGAAACCTGTTGGTTTTATAAAGGATATTTATTTGGTGTCGTATCTTACAGTTACAAGGCCCTAAAGAGTCCAACTCAAGGTTACTTCCTCACCAAACTCTGTTGCCATGTGTTGAAGCAAGATGGCGGGCAATATCTGTGAGGGTTCAGCCTTCCTCTTTCTTCTTAAGGCTCCATGGGCCCAGCTTCTTCTGATCTCAGCTGTAGGCTAGCATAGGGCTCAGCTACTCTGTTCTCTTCAGCTGCAAACTATCAGGCAAATGGCTTATCTCTTCCATGTCTGTATCTTCTCCTGTGTATCTACTTCTGTCTCCTTGATTGAGTGTCCATTTTTTTAGCTCACAAAGGGAGCAGGGACTCAAACTGAGTCGCCCTAACGTTGTGGTTAAATCAAAGCACTAATCTTAACATAATTTAATCAAAAGCATCTCAGTTGAATCTAATACAATCAAAAGGGTGTCACACCCAGAGGAAAAGACCAGTTTGCAAACATAACCTCTCTTTTTGGAATTCATAAATAAGCTCATATTGCCACAGTATTCTTGGGTCTAAGGCGAGTCTCTTGCAGACAGCATATAGATGGCTGATATTTTATTTTCCATTCTGCAAGTCTGTGCCTTTTTATTGGGGAGTTTAATCCATTAACATCCAATGTTATTACTGTAGAGGCAGTTCTTATTTTACCCATTTTGGCCTTTGGGTTTTATCTGTCACATTTTATTTTCAACACTCTTTGGAGACTTAGTTTCTTTTACTGATGTAGTCTTAATTTCTAGGCTCTCTTCCAAATCTCTCTCTCCTGTCTTTACTTTTAGGATTGTAACACACCCTTTAGTATTTCCTGCAAGGCTGGTCTCTTTGTTATAAACTCAGTTTCTGTTCATCTGTGAATATTCTAATCTTGCCCTCATTTTTTAAAGACAATCTTGCCAGATATAAGATTCTTGGCTGGAAGTTTTTCTCTTGCAGTATCTTAAATATATTTTACCGCTGCCTTCTTGCCTCCATGATTTTTGATGAGAAATCAGCACTTAACTTATTGGGTATCCCTTATATGTTATGCATTGCTTTTCTCTTGCTGCTCTCAGAATTTTCTCTTTGTCTTTGGCATTTGACATTCTGGTTAGTATGTGTCTCAGGGTTGGTTTATTCTGATTTATTTGGATGAGAGTATGTTGTACTTCTTGGACACAGATATCGATGTCCTTTAATAGGGCTGGGAAATTTTCTACCATTATTTCTTCAAATATTCCTTCTGCCCCTTTTCTCTTCTTTTCTCTTTCTGGGACACCATGACACATATGTTTGCACTTCTCTTGCTGTCATTTAGTTCCCTGAGACCTTGTTCAATTTTTTCCATTCTTTACTTCATCTGTGCTTTTGTAGGTTCACTTTTGGAAGCCATGTCTTCAAGCTCACCAATCTTTTCTTCTGCATCCTCAAATATGATGTTATGTTACTACTGTGTATTTTTAATTTCATTTATTATGCCTTTCATTCTCATAAGATCTGCTGTTTTTCTATGTATGCTTTCAAATTCTTCTTTGTGCTCATCCACTGTCTTCTTAATATCCTTAATCTCTTTAGCCATCTCATTGAATTTATTAAGGAGATTTGTCTGAACATCTATGTTTAGTTTTCTCATCTCCTTTATGTCATTTGGAGGCTTATCTTGTTCCTTTAATCATGCCATAGCTTCCTGTTTCTTGGTATGGATTGTAAATTTTTATTGGTGTCTTGGCATCTGGATTACTAGATGTATTTATTCAGTTTTTCTTTTTAGTTTAGGGCTTTCTTGCCCTTTCTCCCTTGTTGGCTGTGTAGTAGGAGCTGAGAATGTAGTTGGTGCTGTAAGCTGTGGAGGTTCAAGCTGCCCGTGTTGCACCAGGGACCGATGAAGCTTCTTCCACCTTTCTCCTTTGCCAGGGGTAGGGACAGCACCACAGCCGTGTATAATAATCCAACTCGTGCAGGCCATGCCCATCTGTAGTTGCCCAGAGAGACTGATGAAGCTTCATGTCCCTTCCTTCCCTGCCTGGGTAGGGATGGAGCTGCAGGTATGGGCAGCAATCTATGCTGTGTGAGTCCAACATGACTACAGTTGCCCAGGTAGACTTCCAACTATTTCGTCTGTGCAGATGAATGTACCTGAAGTTATCCAGAGAAGCTGGTGCAGGTCCTGCCAGCTTCTTCCCCACCAGAGGAGGGGCTGAAGCCTAGGCTAGGGCTACAGTCCGATCTGGGTGGAAAGAAGCCTGTCATTACCATCACTGTGATTTTCAGTTAGCCCCACTTCTCCTCATGCCAGGGGCAGTGTTAAAATGGTAGCTACCAGCCTCTTTCTGACTTGGACAAGTTCAGACTTCAGCTATTCTTTAGGATTAGACTTTAGCCAGTCAAATTTACTAATCAGCAGCCCAAGTTGGTGCCCCACTATCTCCTCCTCCCCCATTCCTGGGAAATGGAACTTCCATTTCCAGCTATGGGGTAGCTCCTGAGGTGGCTTGCACTGCCAGTGGAGTATGGGTACCGACCTCCGTGGTGTGGCGTGCTCTACTCACAAATCTCTGCAGATGCACAATCTTCTCTTTCCATTCTTTCAAGGATGTTGCAGGATGTTCTTCTGATCTCCTGGAGCCCCCAAACTGGTGCTTTAGATAGTTCTGGTGATTACTAACTTCCCATTGGAACTCCTTACTCTGCCTCCATCTTGCTGGTTGTCCATTTGTATCCTTTTAAATCTCCCCGAGAAGATTCTGAGTACTACCACTCTACCATTCCTTTCTCCATCCACGATCATTTATGTTCAGGAACCTCAGGATGATGACTACAGTCTGGCCACTTATGGTCAATTAGAAGGTGTCTGATTAGATGGCATACATCATTAGTGGAGCAGAACCACAGAGATTATCTGAAAATAAGACAATGTTTTGCTTTCAGGCCTTTGCCATGCTCTTAACCAGCTGCTTCCTGACTTTGACATGCCTTAGGTTTCTCATTTGTCATATAGGAAAAATATTAGCTGCCGCATCTACTAGAAAGGGGTTCTGTGAGAGTGAAAGGTGTACCCTCTCTGATTGAGTGTGGGGTTGCATTTTTCTTGGAAAGAAGGAATGACCATTGGAGGTGAGGTGGAGAAATGCATAAGGAGTATGGGAAGAGAGAAGATTGGGCCTGTGGCAATCATCCAGGTGAACCGCCTGGAAGATGGAGTACAAGAAAGTTCAACGTGGTGGAACCTGCAAGAGAAGGAAAGAAGTGAGAAAAAGTCCACAAGTAGGGGGCATTGTGTGTCAGCTGTAGTGAGTTCTGAGAGATGAGAAGACTAAAGAATACCATAGATATGAAGGTCACCCAGTGGTGATTTTCAGATGGTAACAGAGGAGGAAAGAGGGAAATGAAGGAAAACAGGTCTGAGTCCTACATCCAATTTTGTTCTTGAAAGTACCAGGAGGAATAGAGACAGAGGCAGATGGCAAAAGCAAATTCCAATCAGCATGGGAGTGTGGTGCAATAGATGGCGGGAAGACCCTCTCTATTGCAGAGTAGGCTCATGACCCTTAAATATATGCTGTAGAGAATCTAGTTATTATTCTTACAAATTGGATGAGTGCTAGGGTCTGCCATCCTATTCCTACAAACAGAAAATTTAAGGAGGGTCTCACATCAACAGGGATATCAAGTTTACTTTTAGCATTGGCAGGAGAAGGGAAGCAGGACCAGAACTCTTGAGAAAACTGTGGTGCCACTGAACAGTCTCAGGCAAAATCTTCAGGAATGGGATGCTGAGTGCAGAGGGTTTTGGTTATACCAATTAAACTATCTCCTCAGAAGGTAGTAAAGGCTTTAGTCAGGAAGAGTCAATTCCAAGTGCTTAAGATCAAGCCTCAATATTGAGCAACAGGCATGGTTGACACATTCAAAAACTTGGCGTGAAAGGAGAATTGGAGCTGAGCAGGCTACCTGTGCCCAGAATATGGGGCAGCTCCCTGAGATGGGATCAGAAGCAAAAGCACTAAAAAAGTTTATGGGGGAAGGAGTAAAAATGAGAGATTTCCTGGGGGTGTGCGGAGAAAAGTTTAAATAAATACTAGTAGTGATGGAATGACTGGAAGAACAAGAGAATAAGTAATAAATCCATAAGGAGAAGGTGGTTTCTATTGAAGAAAGAAGCTGGGAAAAGTGAAGATCAAGTCAGCCATAGCAGGGAGTGAGCCGTGCAAGTATTCTAGGAAGAAGCTGACACGGAGCAAGAAAAGGTGACAGTGCCCCAGGTGCCTTAACAAGAGTTGGAGCAAACAGATTATTAGTCAGGGGAGATCAAGGAGATAAAGGGGAAAGGAGAAAGTCTATTCAGTTTTAGGAAAGGCAGAAGGAAACAGACAACTTAGCTCAAGATCCGTGATATGGGGACAATCTGTGTTGCTATAGATGAGTTCACAGATAAAAATACATTTATAGAGAGATTGAACATGCAATAAAAGAATGATAATAATGTTTGCTTGTTTTTATTCTGATTTTTAAATTTTATATATTTAAAGACAAAAGATATAAAAAGCATTTGTTGCTTATTATCACACAACTACAAAGCAACCTCTGTGAACATTTTGGAGTATATTCTTTCTATATTTTAGATTTAAATGAACAGTTCTATATCATATGATACATATGTATCATACTTTTGAATAAATTTTAGTTGTAATAAGAGTGGTATATCTTTTCAAAACATATCAATAACATTTAAAAATATTTTCAAAATCATATTTGGGGCTTTCACTTCTGGGAACATGGAGTAGACATACTTTTTCCTATATTTCCTGCTAAGTATAATTAAAAACCTTGGACATTATATATAAAACAAATATAAGAAGTCTACAAAGGTGTCAAGAAAAAGGCAAACTGGCTAGGAACCTTAGAATCCAAGGAATAACATGGCACGGTATTCCCTGGGTTTTCTTTTTGTCTCTTATATCCCAAACTTGGAATAGAAAATAACTAGCAACTGGAAATTCCAAAAGACACAGGTAAAAAAAAAAATCCCCCCAAAAATCTGTTGTCTCATGTCAAAGGACCAGTAAATGGACATCCTAATAGGATGTTTGGGCAGTAGTGGTCTACTCCTGCCAAACACCATGGAAAACTTCATTCTCATCCATGCCAGCAAAGCCTAAGCTGGGAGCCTAGAATTCCTTCTTTGACAGGCTGTAACTAGATACCACAAACCCCCTACCTCCACCAACATGGTGTTAGAGAAGGCTGAGTAGGGTACTGGGACTTCCACCCCCACCTTGCAGCAATGAGGTACCTCTTCCTCTCCCCAATAGGATGGCATCAGAGGGGACTTAAGGACTTTCATCACTGTCCAGAGGTAAAGAGAACACCTCACCCCTGTGGTGCCGGGAGAAGCCACATGGGAGTAACAAACCACTCCTACCACTCTCAGCCAGGGAGATCATTGAAGGTCTAGTTGGGAGCCAGAACTTCCAGCCCACTCAGCAATAATGAGGACACCCCTTCCTAGGGTGTCAGTGGAGACCCAATGAAGAATCTGAACTTCTACCCTTACATGAAAGTAACAAGGCAGCACACCTGCTTTCCTCTGCCAGAGTGGTCTCAAAGAAGCCAAATAAAACAGAAATTTTCAATAAGATCAGAGTTTCAAAATGCTTAGAATATCCAGGTTTCAGTAGAAAACCACTCATCATACCAAAAACAAGGTAGATCTCAAACTGAATGACAAAAGAAAATCCATAAATGTCAACACTGAAAAGACAGATGTTAGAACTATCTGCCAAAGACTTTAAATGTTTCAATGAGCAATTCTGAACATGCTTGAAACAATAAAAAATAGAAAGCCTGAGCAAAGAAATATAAAGCCTTGGCAAATAACTAGGAGATGTAAAGAGGAATGAAATGGAAATTTTAGAACTTAAAAAAGATTTAGCATTTATA
This sequence comes from Tolypeutes matacus, assembly GCA_026826555.1. NCBI lineage: Eukaryota > Metazoa > Chordata > Mammalia > Cingulata > Chlamyphoridae > Tolypeutes > Tolypeutes matacus. The sequence continues at coordinate 24,426,033 of JAKSZT010046586.1, forward strand.
TCAGAATCCCAGAAGGAAAGGATAAGGAGGGTGGGTTGGAAACAGAAAAAATAATGACTAAAAACTTTCTAAGTTTGGCAAAATACCAGAACCTACAGATTCAAGAAACTGAGCGAACCTCAAACAGGAAGAACCTGAAGAAATTCAAAGCAAAACACACCATAGTCAAACTTTTGAAAAAGGCAAAGAAAAAATACTGAAAGCTGCAAAAGTGAAATGACACCTTACCTATAGTGGAAAATCAATTTGAAAGACAGCAGATTTACCATCAGAAGACATGGAAGCTAGAAGGAAGTGGTACAACATTTTTCAAATGCTGGAGGAAAAGGACTATCAATCCAGAATCCTAAATGCAGTGAAAATATCCTTCAGGAATAAAGAGGAAATCAAGACATTCTTAGATGAAGGAAAACTAAGAGAATTTGTTGCCTGCACACCTACCCTAACAGAATGGCTAAATGTAGTTCTCTAAACATAAAGGAATGATAAAACAAGGAATCTGGAACATTAGGAAGGAAGAAATAATATAATAAGCATGTATATGGGTAAGTATAATAGACTTTTCTTCTCCTCCTGAGATTACTCAATTATGTCTGATGGTAGAAACAAAAGTTATAACACTGATATGGTTGTAAATATATGTAGAAGACAAATTTAAAGGTAAAGGAATATAAAAGGAGTTTCTTCACCTTGCTTGAACTGGTGAAATGATGACACCAGAATACTGTGATAAATTATTATATAACTTAATACTTGGAGCACCACTAAAAATTTATTCAAGGAGATATACTAAAAAACACTGCAGAAAAATCAAAATGGAATTTTAAAATATGTTCAAGTAACCAGAGGAAAGCAGTAAAATGAAAACAGAGAAACAAAAAGGAAAGGGAACAAAAAGAAAACAAAATATAAAGTGGCTGATTAAGCCTTAACATATCAAAAATTATATTACATGCAAATGGCCCTAATACACAATTACAAGATAGAGATTGGCAGAGTACATTTAATAAATTAACTATATGCTATATACAAAAATGCTCTTCAAATATAATAATATCTGGCAAGTTGAAAGTAAAAGGATAGAAAAAGATATGCCATGTAAAAATTAATCAAAGGAAAGCAGAAGTGGCTATATTAATATCAGATAAAGTAGATATCAGAGCAAAGAAAATTACCAAAGAAGGATATTATATAATTATAAAAGGGTCAATTCATCAACAAGACAGTAATCCTAAATGTGTATGCACCAAGCAAAAGAGCTAAAAAATAAGTGAAGCTAAAACTTATAAAAAACTGAGAACACAAATGGACAAATCCACTATTATAGTTGCACACTTCAACACTCTTCTCTCAACAATTGATAGAACAACTAGACAGAAACCCAAAAAGGATATAGAAGAAAATCAAGAACACTATCAACCAACAGGATCTAATATATATTTCTAGAATCTAGAATCTATATTTCCACTCAACAAGAGCAGACAAAATACACATTCCTTTCAAGTGATCACAGAACATATACCAAATAGACCACAGAGTGGTCCTTAAAACCTCAACAAATTTAAAATAATTGAAATTATATAGATTGTGTTTGAAATCACAATGCATGAAATCAATAACAGAAAGAAAACAGGAAAATCTCCAAATACTTGAAAACTAAACAATACTCTACTAAATGTTACATAAGCCAAAGAGGATATCTCAAGGGAAATTTTAAAAATACGTTGAACTGAAAGAAAAGGAAAATACAACATATAAAAATTTGTGAGACACAGCTAAACAGTGCTGAGAAAGAAATTTATATCACTAAATGCATACATTAATAAGAAAAATTTCCAATAAATACTCTAAGCTCCCACCTCAGGAACCCAGAGAATGAGAGCAAAATAAACCAAAAGAGCAAGTAGAAGGAAGGAGATAATATAAGATCAGAAATCAGTGAAATTGAAAACAAAAAACAACAGAGAAAAATCAATGAAATCAAAAGGTGGTTCTTTGAAAAGATCCATAAATTTTGTAAAACTGTAAAAAGAAGAAATAGAGAACAAATAACTAATATCAGGAATTAAAAATGGGGTATTGCTGCACACCCTGCAGACATCAGTATTAAATAGTAAAGAAATACTGTAAACAACTTTATATACATAAATTTTATAACAGAAGAAATGAACCGATTCCAAAGAAAACGCAAATTACCACACAATATGAAATAGTTAATTTGAGTACCTATAAAGATATTGAATTTGTTATTTAAAAACACCCAAAAAGGAAATCTTTAGACCTAAATGGTTTTACTGGAGAATTCTACCAAATGTGTCAAGATAAATTAACACCAGTTCAACACAACCTCTTCCAGAAACTAAAATAGAAGGGAATACTTACCAATTCACTTTATGAAGCTAGGATTAAATGGATATCAAAATTGGACAAAGATAATAAAAATTATTAACTACAAAACAATAATCATCACAAAAATAGATTAACAAAACTCTTTAACAAAATATTAGCAAATAGAATTCAGAAATATTTAAAAAGAATTATACACCATGACCAAATGGGGTTTATTCCTGGGGTGCAAGCCAGATTCAATATTGAAAAGTAATCAATGTAATTCATCATGTTAACAGGCTAAAGAAAAAAAAAAAATCACAGGTCATATCAATCAATGCAAAGAAAGCATTCAACAAAACTCAAAAACCCATCTGTAGCACCTACAAGATCTTGTAGTAGTAAATGGTTTCATAAACTTTATACCCAAAGCACTAGCAATGAAAGAAAAAATAAATGGGACATCCTCAAAATTAAAAAGCTTTTGTGCTTCAAAGGAGTTTGTCGAGAAAGTGAAAAGCAGCCTACTCAATGTGAGAAAATATTTGGGAACCATCTATCCAATAGGAGCCTAATATCCAGCATATACAAAGAAATCCCACATCTTGAAAATAAAAAGATGACCTATTTAAAAAATGGGCAAGTGATTTGAATAGACATTTCTCCAAAGAAGAAATACAAATGGCTAAAAAGCACATGAAAAGATGCTCAACATCACTAGCTATTAGGGAAATGCAAATGAAAACTCCACTGAGATATCATCTTACATCCATTAGACTGGCAGTTCTTTAAAAAACAGAGGACTACAAATGTTGGAGAGGATGTGGAGAAATGAGAACCATTATCCACTGCTGGTGGGAATGTAGAATGGTGCAGCCATTGTGGAGGACAGTTTGGTGGTTCCTCAGGAAGCTAACTATAGAACTGCCATATGATCAAGCAATCCCACTGCTGGGTATATACCCAGAAGAATTGAAAGCAGGGACACGAACAGTTATATGCACACCCGTGTTCATAGAAGGATTATTCACTATTGCCAAAACTTAGAAGCAACCCAAATGTCCATCAGCAGATGAATGGATAAGCAAACTCTGGTATATACATACAATGGAATATTACTCAGCTGTAAGAAAGTATGCAGTATTAAGACATAGGATAACATGGGTGAATCTTGAAGATCTTATGCTGAGTGAGGTAAGACAGGCACTGAAGGACAAATATTACATGACCTTACTGATAGGAATTAAGCAAATTAAGCAGACTGACAGATCTTAGACATAGAATTGTGCAGGACAGAGTGTAAACTATAACGTAAACTGTAATCCTTAGTTAGTAGCAATGCTTCAATATGTGTTCATCAATTGTAACAAATGTACCACACTAATGAGGGATATTGTTGATGTGGAAAAATATTGGAGGGGGAGGAAGTGGGGTATATGAGAATCCCTTATATTTTTTATGTAACATTTATGTAACCTAAAGCTCTTTAAAAATAAAAAAAAATAAAAAATAAAGAAAAATAATTTAAAAGATGGGTAAAAGAAATAAAGACAAAACAAAACAAAAAACCCATTCATGATAAAATTCTCAGAAAAAAAGTTGTAAAGTAGAACTTCAACTTGATAAAGAGCATCTACAAAAACCTACAGCAGATCAGTGAGGTCATATACTGTTCATCCTTCAGTGCCTGGCTTGCTTCACTCAACATAAGGTCTTCAAGATTCATCCACGTTATTCCATGTGTTAGCACTTTGTTCCTTCTTACAGCTGAGTAATATTCCATTATGGACATAATCTATGGTAAAGGGATAGAGTGTGGTTGCATGTTGGGGGATGGGGCAGATGAGTGGTGGTGTTCCTGGGTTTGGTGGTGCAGCACTGGCGGGTGGGTGGATTAGGAAGGGCAGGTTCAAATTCCCAGGGCATGTAACTGTGAATCTTGACATTCCATGGGTCGGGATAGGGTGGTATCATGGGTCCTGGGGGGCTGGGGGGAAGGGAACAGCCAAGATCTAATGGGGTGTTTGGTGGTCATGGGTAAGGTTTTTCATTACCTTACAGTAATGGACACAGGATATGGAAAATATCATCAAAATTATTAAACTATCATCTAAATTGTAAAAAAAAAATAAAAATAAAAAAATCTACAGCAACAAAATATACTAAATAGTGAAGGACTAAATACTTTCCCCCTAAGATCAGGAAGAAGGTTAGGATGTTTGCTCTTACCACTCTTATTCAATTTAGTGTTGGATGTTCTAGTCAGTGAAATAATGCAAGAAAATAAAATAAAATCCGTATAGATTAGAAAAGAAGAGATAAAACTGTGGTTGTCTACACAAAAAATCCCGAGGAATCTACAAAACCCACTCCTAAAACTACTAAGTGAGTTTATCAAAGTGTCGGATCCAAGGTAAACATACAAGAGTCAATTTTATATCTATAAACTAGCAATGACCAAGAGGACACCAAAATTATAAATAAAAACCATTTATAATCACGAAATAAAATGAAATATTTAGGGGTAAATATAACAAAACTTGTACAGCACTGGTATGATGAAACCTACAAAACACTGTTGAAGAAATCAAAGATCTAACTAAATGCTGAGACATATCTTGTTCATGATTTGGAAGACTCAACATAGTGGAGATATCCAATTCTATTGTTATAAAGATTTAATGCAATTCCTGTAGAAATCTCAGCAAGATTATTTGTAGTTATAGACAAGATTATTCTAAAATTTTATAGAAAGGCAAGTGAACTAGAATAGCTAAAACAATTTTGAAAGAGAAGAATCAGGTGGGAGGAGTTCTACCAGATTTCAAGACTTATTATATAGCTGTCGTAAGCAAGACCGTGTGTTACTGTCAGAGGAATAGATCCATTGAGCAAAGGGAGAAAAATAGAGAACCCAAAATAGACCCACAAAATTATGCCAAATTAATGTTTAATGAAGGTGCAAAATCAATTTGATAGATGAAAGATACTCTTTTTATCACATGGTAGAGCAATTGGACGCACATAGGCAAAAATAGAAAAAAAATTCTAAGTGTCAACACCTTATGCAAAAATTAACTCAAAATGGATCACAAACCTAATGTAAAATGTAAAACAATTTAAAAAATTCAAAAACACATGGGATAAAATTTTTGGAATATAAAGGTAGGCAAAGAGTTCTTAGACTGGACACTGAAAACACAAACCATAAAAGGAAAAATTAATAAACTGGTTTTCATCAAAACTAATAACTTTTGCTCTAAAAAGATCATGCTAACAGTACCCAAAGACAAGGTATTAACTGGGAAGAATATTTTCAAACTACATATTTGACAAAGGACTAGTATCTAGAATATATAAAGAACTCTCAAAATTCAACCTCATACATTACTGGTGGCAATGTAAAGTTGTGCAGCAGCTTTGGAAAACAGTTTGGCAGTTCCTCAAAAAATTTAAACATAGAATTGCCATTTGACCCAGCAATTCCATTCCTAAGAATATACTGAAAACATTTGATCATACAAAACTTGTATACGAAGGTTCATAACAGCATTATTCATAAGAGACAAAAAGTAGAAACAACTCATATGTCCATCAAATGATGACTATATAAACAAAATGTTGTATATTCATGCAATGCAATATTATATAGTCATAAAAAAGGAATGAAGTCTGATGCATGCTACAACATGGATGAACCTTGAAAACATTATACTAAGAAGAAGCTAGTCACAAAAGTCACATACTGTGTGATTCCATTTATATGAAATGTCCAGAATAAGCAAATCCATAGAAACAGAAAGTAGATTACAGATTGCCAGGTTATGAGGGAGGGGAGAACAGGGTGTGATCATTAATGGAGATAGATTTTCTTTTGGGGATGGTTAAAATGTTGGATTTATATAATGGTGATGGTTATACGGCCTTGTGAATAAACTAAAAACTACTTGATTGTGCACCTTAAAAGAGTGGATTTTGTGGTAGGTGAATTATACCTCAAAACAATTATATCTCAATTTTTTTAAAACCCTCAACAGGTACAAAAGAAACTATCCAATTAGAAAATGAGCAAAGAACATGACTTGACATTTCACCAAAGAGAATAAACAGATGGCAGATAAGCACATGAGAAAATGTTCAGCATTATTATTAGCTATTAGGGAAATGTAAATGAAAGCACAATGAGCTACTGTGACACACCTATCAGGATGACTAAAATAAAAAAGAGTGTCAACAGCAAATGCTGGTGAGGATGAGGAGAAACTGGATCATTCATACATTGTTGGTGGGAAATTAAGGTGATACAGCTCCTCTGGAAAACAGTTTGGTAGTTTCTTTAAAAACAAACAAACATGCAGTTAACATATGACCTAGCAATTGCGGTCCTGGACATTTATCCCAGAGAAATGAAAAGTTATATTCATACAAAAACCTATGCATGAATGTTTATAGCAGTTTATGGTAGATTGAATTATTTACCCCAATTCAGGTTTGTTCTTAATCTGCATTCCTGTCAGTGAACTCATTGTAAATAGGATCTCTTGAAGATGCTATTTTAAGTTGTGTCCCAACTGAATGAGGTTGGGTCTGGATTACTGAAGGACTTATAAAGAGAAAAATACCAGAAGCCTGAGTCAGAGAAAGCCACAGGGTGGAGCCAGAAGCTGGAAGTCAGTGGAACCTGGAAGAGAAAAGAGAAGAGAAAGCCTATGATGAGAGGCAGAGATATCAGCCAAAGAATCCTAAGTATCACTGGCAGCCAGCACCAGGGTGTTAGAAACTGGGGAGAAAGCATCACTTTACTGATGCCTCAATTTTGAACTTCTCTTTGCCTCAAAACTGTGATGACATAAATGCCCATTGTTTAAGCCAAAATATTCTGTGATATTTGTCATAGCAGCCTGGAAAACTAAGGCACAGCTCTCTTCAAAATAGCCCCAAACTGCAAACAATCCAGATATCCTACTATGGGAGGATGGCTAAATAAATCATGGTTCACCCACAGTTTATATATACTATAATATAAAGAATACTATATTATACTATAAAGTACCACTCAGCAATAAAAAGGAATGAACTTCTGATAAATGCAACAATCTGGATGAATCCCCAGAGAATTATGCTGCACAAAAAAACTCAATCCCAAAAGGTTACATACTATATGATTCTATTTATACAAATTTTTGAAATGACAAAATTGTAGAAATAGCTAACCGATTAGTGGTTGCCTGGGATTAAGGAGAGGGTGCAGGCAGGAGGGAACATGAAAAGAGCAACATGAGTTATACTTGTGAAGGAAATGTTCTGTAACTTGATGCATCAATCAAGAAATCAATTTCTTCATTGTGATATTGTACTAGAGTTTTGTAAGATGTTTTCATTGGGGACATGGGTAAAGGGTACATGAGAGCTCATATTATTTCTTACAACTGTGTGTGAATCCACAAGTATCTCAAATAGTAAGTACAATTTGAAAAATAATAATATTGGATGGCTGCAAATTATGCCAGTAGAGCAAACTTACTAAACTGTTACCTACATTGGACATTTAGGTGTTTCTTAGTTTTCACATTCTAAATAATGCTGTGTTGAACTGCTGTATCCCAAAATCTTTATATGTATCTCTCATATTTCCTTTTATGTTTTGCCAAACTGCTTCCCCAAAGGTTTGTACCAAGTTATACTCTCATCAAGAAGGTAACATGAAAACCTGTCCCTGAAACCTCATCAAGGATCGAGTGCACTCTGGATCGTTTTTGTTTTTTTAAAGATTTATTTTGTTTATTTCTCCCCACCCCCTCATTGTTTGTGTTTGCTGTGTCTTTGTTGTGTGTTGGTCTTCTTTTTTGGAGGCACTGGGAAATGAAGTCTGGACCTTTGATGTGTGAGGGAAGCGCCTAATCGCTTGAGCCACCTTTGCTCCGTGCTTTGCTGTGTATCATTATGTTTTCCTCATGTCTCTTGTTGTGTCAGCTTGTCACACCTGCCTGTTGCATCAGCTTGCAGTCTTGCTTGTCTTCTCCAGGAGGCACCAAGAACCGAACCTGGGACGTCCTGTGTGGTAGGAAGGAGTTCAATTGCTTGAGCCACATCTGCTTCCCAAATCAAGGTGGGTTTTTTTTTTGTTGTTGTTGTTGTTGTTTTGTTTTTTGTTTGTAGGAGGTACAAGAAATTGAACCGGGGACCTCATACATGGGAAGCAGGTACTCAACCACTGAGCTACATCTGTTCCCCTCTGAGTGTTTAATTTCTGCTAGTTTTATAGTTGAAAAATAGTACCTCATTGCTGCCATTTGCACTTATGAAGTGGTGAAGTTGCATATTTTTAAATGTTTTTAAATCATTTATATCCTTTTATGATGAGTCTATCAAGGACCAAGTGGTTCCTCTGATCCTTCATGTATGAAGCAGTGGGCTCAGGAAACATTATGAGCTGGTTAAAAATTTATTGTAATTTGCTAAATAATTTGTTAAAAGTTACTGTAAAAGCAACAGATAGGTTTAGGTGTTAGAAGAAGCCTGAAGTGAGCTATTACCAAGAACTGAGGAGGCTGAGCAGACACAATCAAAGCAAGGTCAGAGTGGAGTCCAGACATGATTTTAGCCTGTTGAGAAGTCTAGAAACAATTTTGGTGCAGAAAGCAATATTAGAGCTGGGACCTCATAAGTAAAGAGCTATGAGTAGCCTTTCCTGGTGGAAAAAGAAAACATTGAAGGGGTATAGACCAACATCCTTAATCTGTAAAACTGTAAGACTAGAGAACCCTCCTGTGGATACATATAGATAATCAGTACCTAAAATATATCTGAATGAAAGGAAATGGATCAATATTTTAGAATCCATGTGTTGGGGAGAAGTAAAGAGACTCTTCTACATCTATTCCTCTACCCTTGGCATGATTCTCCTCCGAAATGTTCCTGATAAGAGCGGGAAAGTTTCTTCTTGGATACTGCACTTGTTAGGAGTATATTCCAGTAAAAGATAGGTTGATCTGTTTTTAAGATACTTGTTGCCAGAAAAGTCTTCCTTTAAATTGACTCATGGTTTTCTTATTTCTGATTCTCACACATACATTCTAACTCTCTGCTCTGGAAGCACACAAAACAATAAAAATAATAGCTCATACTTAATAAGGGCTTACTAAGTGACTTCAGGCTCAATGCAATGCATGTTATATGCAATATTTTCTTTAGCTTCTGCAACAACCTTAAAGATTGCTAGTTTTTATTATCCCTGTCTTACAGGTGAGGAATTGGAAGATTATGTAACATTCCCAAATAAGTGTATAAACACACAACTATTTGAACACAGTTCTGTCTGTGCCTAAGAATATTTTCTCTTAAATATTCTGTTAAGTTCTACTAAGCTGCCTCACAAGCCTAAGCCTACGTCCTTGTATGAGTGCTGTAAATTTTAGAGGCCAGCTGTCAGAAGACTTCTGTTCCTCAAATATTGTCATATCTACCTCTAGTGTCTTCTTCATGAAAAATATGGTCAGGTTACTTAAAAGGACAGAGAGCTGGGATTTGACTGTATGAACTCTTTTGCATCTGCTTATTAATAGATGTGTGTTTAGTAAATGTTTGGTAGATCCGTACAGAATTTAGTTGGAGTCCTGCTTTCATTATAACTTGGTAAGGAATTACTAAGGGGGTAACTAATCTCGCCCACCTCTAACTATTATCTACCAAATTATCTGCTATTATCTACAAAAACAAACAAAAAAGACCCTCAGAGTTTGTCAATGATCAAACTGGCTCAGGACAATTAGCAGCAATTGGTCTTAAAGACACGTTTGCAGGAGTGAAGGTAACATGCCAAGTGATCTGATTAGTGTGGAATGGAGGGCAGTGATCACCCTCCTCTCTCGAACACTCTCCTCTCTGCTCAGGCTAAGATTGCAGTGGCTCTTCACAGGCTCAGCATTCTGTGATTTCCCATAGCTTTGAGGACTCAACATTCAGACTCGTCATTTTCACACATCCTGCAGGTCCATCCTGACCTTGTGACCTTGTACAAGCTGATGTGAGTTTTTGGTTCATGAAAGGATAGGTTTTCTATATAGAAAATGCTATTCAGACATTTATTTTATTTTCAAAAATTGATGCCTGTTTTATTAAAGTCAAATTTTCAGTAACCTCATTCTTCCTTAGGCTTTAAGTTCAATCTGCAAATCCTATTTTTCTAAGCAAGCCTAGTAATTTTCAAATTCAAACTTTATTTCAAATTCAAAAAATAAACAGAAAAAGGCAGCTCAACAAGTTAAGGAAGCATTACTAAAAAGCCTAGTAATTTTAACAACTTTGTTTAATGGCCTCTGACCAATACTCGATCCCATTTAAAAACTAGTTAATTAAACACTTTTACATATTTTATACTGCATATATATGTTTAATATATTTTATTTCATTTTTGAGTAATTCAATTGCCTGATTGGCAAACTTTCTCAATTACTAAATAATTCATATAAATCTAATAAATTTGACTTATAAACCTCACAAATTCTGAGTTCTCTTAAGTGTTACAATATTTTATTATATATTTAGCAAAAATTCCACTGAAAATCACAGGTCTAAATCAAGTACTTAATTAGATATTTTAAAATGAAGTTAAAATGCTATCTGCAGATAGACCTAATTCCCAATTATTATAAGTACTTAAAATACCAAATTTTCAATTTCCTTGATGCAAATATATTAATATCATTGAGTTTTGATTTTCTAAAGTATTTTTCTATTATACTCTAAATATTTCTGGACTGAAGGATGCTTGCCCCTTATGGAGATGCAATGAACATTATTTATACTTTATTCCATAACTTCAAGAAAGGTGTGTCATGTGGCCCACATCTTTGGATTCAAGCTATATAGTTAACCTCTTTTTTCCTGTGTCTATTCACAGAAATGTCCAATTGCCCTATCCCTGACAAACTGATCATGTGACTGGCTCTTTATCTCTTAAAATAGTAACTATCTTCCTGTCAGGTCTGAAAGCCTACGAATATGGCTAGATCCCTGCATTCTTTTTTCATTGACTTTCTAATATTACAACTATTAAAATGAACTTTAGGTGCCTCCCATGTGATTTGAATTCATAGTTGATATGAAAATTCTACTGACAGGCTTGTTATTGTTTTAACCTAATCTTTGGTCTCTATCTGGTTAGACCCAACGTGCTAAGATCACTTTGGATCCCACTTCTGCCATCTTCTCTTGTTTCATGTCATCCTTGAATTTGCTAAACTTTTCTTCCTTATCTAAGGCATTGATAACAGTGTTGACTGAGTCAGAATCATGCCTGGAACATCAGGAAGTCTCTCTTCACTTTATCTATGGTCTTTATTTTGGTCTGCAAATCAGCCAGCTCCCTTTGGGGATGTCACACGTGCCAGCACATGGGAATCATCTAGGAGCGATGGACCTCACGCTATAGCCTACAGCTTTATGGCTTACACATCCTGGACTATTTAACAAACTTCCAAGATGAGTCTTACACAGATATTTTTGCACTAGTACAAGGACCAGCTTTCTAAACTACTGCCCTTTTTTCTTTGTCTTGACCGCAAGGACAGGACTAAGACTTTGTCAAATGTCTCTCTTAAGTCCAGATTCACTAGATCTATAGCACCTCCATCTCCCTGTTGAATAATCACAGCCATAAAGGAAAACAATAGGCTGACATGAGTTCGCCTACCTCACCAAGTGCTCAAGAAAATCCCCTGAGATTGATGTTAAATTCACTAGTCTTCAGATTTCAGTATCTACCTTATTTTTTCTTTTAAAAAGTTATTTCCTCCCTTTGTCACCTCCTCTTCCACCAAGACCTCTAGCACTGTCCCCAGGCTCCACCCTTTCTCAACAATTATCTATGTTGAATCAGTGATCTCATTGTCAGCTTTCTCTTACCTATGAACATAATTTTTCCAGGCCTAAAGAAAGAAACACAGTCAAAATATCTAAACGTTTTAGAGACAGTATACCACACCAGAGAATTCCAGCATATAGACCATAAAAATTATGTTCCCAATCAATGATTCTAGTAGTCTTGGGTACTTAAAAAATAACTAGTCTGGTTTTTATCTGAACAGATCTTTGGCAAAATGATCTTGCTCCCTTTTATTGATAATCAGTTTGTTACTTCTACTGTTATTATTTTGTTCTTATTTTGTTTGGTATTCTCACAAGCTTGGCTTTTCTAGAGGGCAAAAAAAAGTTCTTTTTTTTTTTTTTTTCACCACATATCCTCACAGCCCTCTATTTCTCTAATTATTCTGAACATTCAAAATGGAAATGGAAAATATCACCAGAATATCAACTCTTGTGTTAATATGTTTTCCAAATTCCCACTTAATGTGGATTTCTATGACTAATCAGTCTGAGTTGCCTAACTGAATGGCCTGGGAGAAGAGTGAGGAATTCCTTCTGGAGATTCCCAGGAGATCCCAGAGCTTGAGTGGCCTGCATGAAAATATTCTGGGGATCATGGACAGACTGTGTAAAAGGGCCAAAGATGAGTCAAGATAGTTCCTGGAACTATTCCTAAGTCAAGGTTCAGGAATCTCCATGCACCTTGCCTCATATTTGTCCAGTGTGAGCTAACAGTATGAAGGAGATGTCAGTAACTGGTGGTTGACTGACAAGGACTCTGCTTTAACTTCACTCCTGGGCTCTTCAGCAATTTCCCCTTCTCTAAAGACTCACTTAAGTCAATCTGCCTTTTTCCAATTGTCAAGTTTCTCTGGTGAATATTAGTGCCCTACTACTACTAGAGGTAGGTGAGTCATATGCTGTCTTCAAACATCTTTACCAAGTGGTATACTGTAATGAACAAAATTATATGCATTTAATGAACAAAAGTCTAAGGCTCAATGCTGCCTCGCTTACAAACCTTTATAAGAAGAAGGCATCAAAACAACTTATTCTTTTAAACTTGCCAAACTCCTTACTCTCTCTCCTTTCGGGTACTCAGCACACACTTTATAGGGAAGGCTCATGCTGAGGTAATATACTAACAACAGAACCAACGCATCACCTCATCAGACTAGGGACTCACTCTCTAAGTGTCCAGGGATCACAGTTCTAAATGGAGTTCTGGGTCAAGGGCACTAAACCCAAAGACACTAGGCTGTTAAGCTTGTTATAACCTTATGCATGCTCATGCTGAGCAAAGACGTCTGTGATCATCTTCCTGGTCAATTACCGATTGTGAAAACCTCTATTCAACCTGGGAAATATTACTTGCCAACATCCCTTATCCTAATTATAAACCTCTCTGGTGCATACTTAGCAGTATTTGGAGTGATTGCTGAAGTCACCATTCGAGTGTGGATTTTGGATGAGGGATTTTCATGCACTATCAGGCTTAGAGTATATCTGAAAGTTAATTTTCACACATACAGGTTAAATACTTGGAATGGCAGCGTGGTGTTATGTATGAAACAGTAACTGCCTTATAGAAGTCCCCCTTTGGGACCCTCACCTGGTGCCCACATGGCAAAGGTGCTGCTTCTTGTGGAGCACCCTCCTGGTCCAAGGTGCTATTCTTTTCTTTCCTTCTTTTTACCCAAGCTCTCTAACTTTACATTATCCAAAATCTCAATTGTCTTTATTTACTCTCACAAAATAGCTTAATGGCCAATCAACAAGAGACTTGACTAATTCTTTAAAGTATTGAGCCCAAATCTTCAACATCAGGAAAACTGGCTCTCCTTCCCCAATATAAGGACATAGTGGGTCACATGGATACATTCAAGTGATCCACTGCTTGGAATGAAATGGAGCTATTTGCATTTCATCCTGGGAAGGTCACCCTATCTCTTAGAAAGTGACAAGAAATAAAAATGGGTTGAAATTTCATTGCAAAAACATACTGTTCTTTAATATCCTGGAGCATACATGATCAGCTCATCTTTATAGGTGAGCAGGTAGTAGTGAGATGCATGGCTAGGGGGTGAGAAGACGTACGTGTAGGAGGTGATAGCATGAGTGCATGGGAGGTGGGACGGTGGGTGCATAGGAGGTGGGGGGATGGGTGCATAGGAGGTGAGAGAAAGTTGTGTGGGCACAGTGTGTGGATCAGAGGTGGGTGAGTACACGACACCCTGAAAGGTTGGGCCTACCTAGATCTGGAAAGATAGCTGCAGTGTTTCAAACTACCTAGAATTCTCTGTTCCAAAGTATCTTATACTCTAACCATTTGATTCGTTTTCTTCTTTCTTTTCTCCTTTGAGCTTGGGAGTCTTTGTTTGCCACACTGATCCTTAGTAAGAGTTCTATGATACTGGGGAAAGGGACACCATTTTAAGTAGAAGTAAATAGCTCCAAGTTTTTGTAAAATCTTACTAAGACACTAAGCAGAGGATTGAAATTGTGTTGAAATTGGGGTTTTGAATTTGTTGCCTCATTATAGCAGGGTTTTAAATTGTTGCCTCATTACAGCAGAAGAAATTCTATGCAGAGAAGATAGCCAATGATGGAATTGAGACTCAGAGATTAAAAAGGGCAGCGTCTGTGAATGGTGAATTAAGTTGCAATCTGAATGAACAGATAATTTGATTTATTATTCTGTAGTAGAGGAATCATATTACTAGACAGGGCATAAAGGTATAATTTTTGTGGCTCTCATTCAAGGGATAACAATGGGAGTATTGTTGAGTAAAATAAATAGAATTATGTTCATTGAAAAATTATCTACAAAGAGCTGTCCATTAGAAAATCATTGTTGAACACTCACTGGGTGTCCTTGTTCTTCTGGAGGATTTGACCTTAAGGCACTTGGATGAGAGTGAGATGCTACCATCCATCACCTACACACACACACACGTGCCAACTAACTTCATAACACCTGGAACCACCTATAAGGCTTGGTTTTCAGTTCAGGGAGATTGTTTTTCACATTTAAAAAAAATATATAGTATTTTTGCATATATTTGCATGTTGACTTTTAAACATATGGAATCATATATGCAAAAATAAGTTTGGTTGTATCTTGTTGTTTTGGTGTCCAAGCTTAATTTAAGATTTGGCAGGTGCAAAGAATTCTAAATTGATTAGATTCTAGAGTACAGGAGAAAAACATATACATTTGTGGGGATTTAAAGAAGGAAAAAGAGAAGTCATTAAAAATATTCCTAAAGTCACAAATGGTACCATTCAAAAATAAATTTAAACCATAAACAGTCTAATTAAATACACTTTCAACCTTCCCTTTGTTAATATTACTCGCAGTCCTATATCCAGTTCAGTAACAAAAAGATAGTTCTCACTCCTCACCCCAGGAATTCTGAAAGATTTTCTTTATGGTTTATTGTCAGTTTGAAGAAGTGCCTGAAAGAGTTGGGTGTAGATGCTAGTGGAGTTTTGATATTCTAATGTCACTGGGAAACATTTTTATGTGACTGCCTTTCACTTTGTGGAAAAGAAACAAACTGTAAAGCAGTTGATTTTAATAAGGTTAAGGAGGTGCTACCTCCTTCTTGGCTTCCATTTCCTCTGAAGGAGGAATTCCTGGTGCTTTATTTTCTTACCAAATACCTATTATTGACTTCCCTCATTTTCAGAATTCACATAGCATCTATTGCTTTATTTTTAAGAAGTAGAATTTTTTTTTCTTACTGTTTTCAACTTAAAGGCAAAACAAAATTGTAAAAACAAGTTCAAATGTTCAAAGAAGGTGAAAATGCCCCAAAATCACATAGCCATGATGTCTCCTTTATTTTCCAGATCTTTCTGTTTGTGTATATAGACCACTATATATAATGATTTTGTTTTCAAAAGTTGAAATATTTTATATGTACTGCACGCAACTTGCTTTTTTCACTTAACACATTGTGAACATTTTTCCACACCATTTTTATGCATCTTTTTTGTTTTTAATGTCTGTTTAAGTATCCCATTTTTATTCTATTATCATTGGGTTGACTAGTACACTATTATATTAGTCTGCAAAGGGGAGCTGTTGCAAAGTACCAGAATTCTGTTCACTTTTATAAAGGGTATTTATTTGGGGTGAAAGCTTACAGTCCCAAAGCCGTGGAAAGTCCAACTCAAGGCACCATAAGAGGTGATTTCTCACTCAAGTCAGCTGCCACAGGTTGAAACAAGATGGCGGGCGATCTCTTCCTGGTCTCTCCTTCCTCTCCTAGCTTTCTCGTCTTCTTGAGCTCCATGGGCCCAGCCTTTTGAGGCTTTGTGCTTATGTGATCTTGTAGTCCTCTCTCTCCTGACATAGGGCTTGTTTCTTTCCAGGCCTCCTATATCAGTCTAGGCTTTTCTGCTCTCTTCCCGATCTCACCTGTAAGGCAAATGGCTCATCTCTCCCCAGGGTCTCAGCTGTTTGACTTTCTGTCACATGGCAGGATAAAAAATGACAGCACTCTCTCTTCTTGTGTCTGTCTGAGTGTCCTTTATATCAGACCCAGCAAGGGGGTGGGGATCAGCCTGAGTCACACCCACTGACTTAGTTGAATCAAAAGCCCAAAGCAATCTTATCAAATATCTAATCAAAGGTCCCTCAGCTGAATTGAATGCAATAAAGGATATCACACCCAGAGGAACAGATATGTTAGGAACATAATCTTTCTCTTTTTGGGATTCATAAAATAACCTCAAACTGCCACACCTATGAATAGACTTTTAAATTGTTTCCAGTAATTCATCTTTTATAGATAATTATGCAAGGAACATACTTGTGTAATTATTGCCATTCCCATGTGTACACGAAGGCAGGGGATGTTCCTAGAAATGGAATTGCAGAGAAAATGATATGAACAATTAGAGTTTTGATATTCTTTGCCAAACTACCCTCTAGAAAGATTGCACTAATTTATCAGCATACATATGAAAGTGTTCAGGTATATTTTATTTGGTTTCCTATGTGAACATGCAATGTGCTAAGCCATTGTAGATGGTATGATGCCATAGCATGGGTACATCATGCTGTATGGAGTTACACCCTTACCCCACAGAGTATACAGAACTGCATATACAGTCTGACTGCTCTGGAATACAAGTCAGCTGAAAAGAAGACAAATATTTCTATAGCGTGGCTTAAGCCAATGAGGTGCTTCTCAGCAGTAGAGTTTACTGGGTAAGCTTGGAGCTTTGACATAGGACCTCTGACTCATTTACATGTTGCAGGTAAAATTCCAAGTCTGAAATCTCAGCAAGTTGTTGTTTCTAAGGTGGAAGGGGAACTAGCATGTGAATACTTAAGCAAACCGGGAGCTTAAGGTCCATTCCTACTTCTCTTAATTATTGAGCCTTATTAAGAAGAAACAAAAGAAGCAATATAGCTTTATTAGCTTTCCAAACTCAAATACTTGGGTATACAAACACACACACACACACACACGGCTTATAAAGTACATTTATTCATACATTAATTCCCATTCATTCAACACAAATACTTACAAAGCTGCTCTGTGCCTGACATTTGCTAGATGAAGTGAGAGGGATGGAATGGTGAACAAGAGCTATGGCCAACCTGGAGGGTATGAGCCCATCTCTAATGCTGATCAAGCTTGTTGGTTATCCAAAACTTCTTTTCTCCACCCACTCCATTTACATACCTGTCTTACAGACATTTTACCTCCCAGGATCATCCATGAAGATGTAAGATGAAGCAGAGAAAATTATTAACTGTTAACAATTCAATAAACATTGTAGGGGACATACTATGTTCAAGGAATCAGGCTTAATACTGTAGGAAAATAAAAATAAGTTAGACAGTTGTTACCCTCAAAGAATTTATTCTGTTGTAAAGAAACAGGTCTAAGACAGTTCCTGGTAAACTTTGCAAGTGTGATTAAGTTAAAGCTCTTGAGATGGGATGATTTCTTGAAATAGATGGGTGGGCCCA
This sequence comes from Tolypeutes matacus, assembly GCA_026826555.1. Classification (NCBI taxonomy): domain Eukaryota; kingdom Metazoa; phylum Chordata; class Mammalia; order Cingulata; family Chlamyphoridae; genus Tolypeutes; species Tolypeutes matacus. Next base: position 24,444,220 of record JAKSZT010046586.1, read on the forward strand.
ATGTAATCATAAGGGTCCTTATAAGAGGGAGACAAGAGGGCCAGAGAAAGAAGGTGATGCAATGATGGAAGCAGAGAGAGATTTAAATATCCTACCTTGCTGATTTTGAAGAAGGAGGAAGGGGCCATAAGCCAAGGAATGCAGGTGCCTCTGGAAACTAAAAAAGACAAGGGATTGGATATTCTTTTAGAGCATCCAGAAGAAAAACAGCTCTGCCAATGCCTGATCTAGCCCAGTGAAAGCTATTTCAGACTTCTGACCTCCAGAAATATAAGATAATAAATTTGGGTTGCTTAGAGGAACAAAGTTTGTGGTAATTTGTTATAGCAGCAATAGGAAACTAATAAAGGGAATTAGAGAAGGTTTGATGGAGAGTGGGCTTTCAGCTGTACCTTGATATATATGTAGGATTCTAATAGACAAAAGATGAAGAGAAATGGAATTCCAAGCAAAAGGACAGCATGGGCAAAGGCATAGAAATAAAGAAGTATAAGGTATGCTCAACCATAATACAAAGTATGGGAGTCTCTAGAAAAGGAGAGAAACCTGGAATATCAGGTTGGTGTCATATGGTAGTGGGCCTTGGCTGCCCATGCCTCCAAAGAAATTACAATAGAGGTAAAGAAATCACATGCACAAAAACATCTCAGTCATCCAGGGAGTGCTTAGATGACTTCAGAGCACGGATGGAGGACAGTTTTAAGAAAGGTCAAGGAAAAAGAACTCAAGTCTTGGAGGTTTAACTAGAGTGAAGTAAAGAAGAGTGTGAGAAGAGTACTCTGTCCTAGGGGAACAGTATATGCTGGGAGACAAAGATACATCAACAGATAGAATGCACAGGGTAAGAAAGCAGCTGTTGAGAAAGGCAGAGGGGAGATTGAGGACAGGCCAAGGAATGCCTCTAATATTGAGCTTAGGACTTTGAACTTCTGAGGAAAATACTGAAGGAATTTGAAGAGAAAAGTAACATGATTTGTAATTTGTATTGCCTTGTTCTCTGTAATTTGAGTGTGCAAAGCCACTATGGTGTCATTTAGCTGCTTCAGGGGCTGGTGGAAGAAATGGACAATTCTTGATGTCAGGAGAGTGGAGTATGTTCAGGCTTTTTGGCTGTACTTGAGTCTGTTATTTTGTTTGGCATGCAGAGAACTGACTTGTCTGGTATGGGGGCTAGGCTGGCATGGTGGGATGGCCAGGATGGTGAAGTAGAACTTGGAGACTGAGTTATTGATACAAATTTGCCATAAGTAAGCCTCCAGGCCTTAAGTGAATCATCTTATATCTCTGGGACTCAGTTTTCTTACTTATAAAATAAGGGCTCTGAGCTAGGCTATGTTTGGCAGTGATGGCTCCAGTTCAACCATGCTGATGACTCCTGAAGCATCTCCCCTTTGGTTCTGTGCCTAGAAACACTGAATTTCTGGGCTGATGAAGATAGTTTGAACATGTGCCACTGTACAGTGCAAGTCCCTCCTCAGCTACTCTTCAATGAGTAATCATGTGCCTTGATTTCTTGGAAAACAGCAGGTCACTGAGAAACGCTCATTTATTATTTGGTCCTTCAGCACAAACTAGGAGATCCGGAGCCAGAACTGACTGATACTATTGCTTAACTGCCAGGTGGAAGGCAGAGGGCACTGTTGGGTAGATGGCATCTTGAAAGCACAGATCTTTGATGAAGATGGAGAAAAAGAAGGTAGATAAAGAGACTACTGAAAGATGAGGACACAGCAAAGTATGCCCTGATTATTTATGCAGAGGCACAACAAAATGATGGGCAAATAGCTAAAATAAGCAAACAGCCAGGTTTCTAACATGTTAAAGAAAAACAACTGGGCTTCCAAAAAATTGCAGTGTTCCCCATGGAAATTCACATTTATAACCAGCAATAATCTCCAGATTTCAAGGGACTGACCATATGAGTCAGCAATTAAGCAAAAAATTTTTGAATCAGCCATAGGCTAAGTGCCCTTCTAGCCGTGGCCATGACTAATACTGGAAATCAAGATTTCAAGGGCAATCCAGGGTCACCGTTGAGGGTTCCATTGGTGTATTTCCTTAGAAAATGTTAACATAGCAGGCACTTTCCTGAGACTGGATATGGGTCAGGGGTCTTGGTAAGACCTAGAGTTAATTCAAGTTCAGACATGGCACAGGAGTGAATTTGACATAGTAGTACCTTCCAGATAGCCGAATATATGGAAAATACTGCTTTTCTTCCCTGAAAAACTTTGATGGGTTAGCTGCATTGAATCCTTCCTGGCAGATTTAACTGAACAATTTCTTATGGTCCCATCTAACTTCATGATTTGATAAACCAAATAGTTCTCCCTAGATTGCCATCTTCAAACAAACTAAACGAGAACCTCGAGTGATGCCAGATTGTGCTATGGTGTAAGAACAAGAGCTACAGGAGTTAACTCAATAGAAAAATACTCATTTTAAAACTTTGTTGTTGTTGTTGGAGAGTCAGTGAATTGGATAAATGAATCTGTGTCAAAACTAAACTTATTACTATAGGACCATTGGCTGATAATTTCTGAAAGACAGATTACTTCTGACCCGAAAACCCACTACAAGTGAGAATAACTGGATTGGCATGGCTGATGCGTACACCAGTAATATTCTTTGTTCCAGAAAGTAAAATTCAAAAAACTATGAGGGGAATTTGAAGTAAACCGTGAGGCAAGTAGCATATCAACATCCTGGGTACTTTGTGTAATTTTCTCTGCCACCATTAACAAGAAGAATGAAGTCCTGGAAACCAGCCAGAGAAATGTTCAGCAAGTGTTTGAGTGCTTTGCCTTGAGTGCATTTGAATGAAGTATTGGATACCCCAGAGGTCGTTGGGAAGTGGAGCAGAGAAAGCAGATTAGCCTGCAGCACTTGTGTCTCTTAACCATGAGCTTATGAGCTGGGTCTAGACATAAGAGGCTTCCTTCATTTCATGATTTTAATCCTGCAGTCCTTTCCATCACACCACTGCAGTGATCTCTAATAGAGGTCTCGCTATCAAAATCTTCTAGAAGGTTGGAATCTGGAATTTAGCTGTCCTAATTTGCAAAGGACAAAGAAGAGCAGAATAAGTAGAAGAAGGCTATAGCTCTGGCATTGATATCACCTGCATCACCTTGTTGCATTTTCCTAAGCTGTATGGAATAGATGTTACTGCATTTTATTTTATTTTATTTTATTTTATTTTAAGAAACTTTAGATTACATAAATGTTACATCAAAAATATAGAGGATTCCCATATAGCTACCCCTTTCCCCCTCCCACACTTTCCCCCATTAACATCTTTCATGAGTGTGGTACATTTTGTTACAATTGATGGACACATATTGAAATATTGCTACTAACCATGGTCTATAGTTTACATTAGGGTTTTACACTTCACACCACACAATTTTATAGGTTTTGACAAAATGTGTAATGGCCTGTATCCATCGTCGCAAGGTCATGCAGAACAATTCCAATGTCCCAATAATGCCCCATGTTGCACCTATTCTTCCCTCTCCTTCCCCTCAGAACTTCTGGTGACCACTGCTTTTATATCAATGTTACAAGTTCTTCCATTACTAAAATAATATTAAGTCTACTTTAGTCCATAGTTGCATTCCCTCCTTATGTTTGTTCATTCCTCAAACTTGAGGACTTGGGGATGGTGATGCCATTCTGCTTCTTACTGAGAGAGGCTTAGATCCCATGGGGGAAGATGGGAGAACTGTCTTACTTGCAGTTGTAGATACTCTCTGTTTCTTGGGATGGGCATTGTCCAAGATCACCCTTTTGTTCGTTGTTCTGGGCAAGTCTTATGAACTAGAGAGTAGGTGTTGGCTGCAACTCTGCTGAGATTCAGGGCTCAACCAACATATGAACAGCCAGATGATTTAAGTCTCTGGGACACATATTTAATGGATATAGTGCTAATTATAGGTTCAAATAAAAGGGGCATAAAAACCATGTGTAGGAAAATTATAAATGAGTCTAATTTTGATGCATTGAAGGGATAGGTTGTCATATATTCCAAGGTAAGGCCCACTGACAGGGTGCCACATTACTGGGGGTTGTCTGCCTTGCCTATGGTGTCCCGATGTCTCTAGAGCTGTCAGGAGCCCCCTTGCTTGAAGCACTGTTTACTGTGGCAGTCAGTGATATCTTCCTAAGACAAGCATAAGTGTAACCTCTGGAATGACCACACCCCACCTCCCTGACTCATTTTGAAATCTCTTAGCCATAAAAACTCATTTGTATTTAATATTTCACCCCTTTGGTCAAGGCCTTTTTCCAAATGCATTGCTAGTTGACACTTGGCAATAATCCCTCCATGCCAGGGAAGCTCATCCCTGGGAGTCATATTTCACACTGGGGGAAAGGAGTGAGCTTATATGCTGAGTTTGGCTTAGAGAGAAGCCACATTTGAGCAACAAGGAAGCTTTCAGGAGTTAAATCTTAGGCAATATATATTACTAGGCTAAGTTTCAATTTCACAAGTGCAAAGTTCATAAGTACAAGCATCAATATAAAGGGCCTGGCATGTTGGCCTGTCCTTCTTCACTGGGCACTGCCCGTGTACTCTAGAGATTCTTGCCACTCTTATGAGAGAATGTAGCTGGACTTCCCAGGATGGGCATGCAATATTCTGTCAGTTATTCTGTGTACCTCCACCCACCAAGACTGCACCCCATGACCACCTGAACACATTCATATTCCATAGAGGCATGTGCCAGGTGCACTCCTCTCTACACATTTCCCCACCACTAACACCCTGCACCAGCGATCCTCTGCTGCCACAGTTGTGACTCTTCTGCAATCCAAAACCTCCCCCAAAACAAAACCAAAAATAATAAAAATATAAAAATAATTAAAAATTCAAAATAAAATATTTTTTACATTGTGTCTTTTATCCCTGTAAGATCTGTTATTTTTTATGTACAATGACAATTTCTTCTGTATGTTGCATTTTATCTGTATTAACCCAGATATCTGCAAATGTACGAGGCTTTTCCTTTTAATTTTAACAGCAACAAACAAACAAATGAACAAACAAACAAAACAATAGTCTGGAATCCTATTCTTTATGATCTAAAAGAAGCTGCCTTGCTAGATCCTTCTCAGCACTTTCCCCTTGCAATACGTTTTGAGGATCCTCTTAGGCATGGATTAGTGTTCTGCTAAGCAGCTTGGTCATCCCTGGCTCCCTCAGCCAGCTCTCTTGCTCTGGACTAATATTCATTTTCTACTAGTGAGTCATCTTTTGCATCTCATCACTTGCTTCCTCATTACATATGGACATTGCACTCTCCCTTTATTCCTTCAAGTACCAGCTGAGACTGCAGCAAAGTCGAAGGGTTATTGAAATCTTGATCACAACAGGAGGCAATTATAATGCATAAAAGAAAATTTAAAACTAGCTCCTAGATAGAAAATCTCCTGAAATCTCCTATGGTTTATGGTTTTCCACAGGTTGTCTCAGTCCTTAGCTCCCTCCATCCTACTAAAGGGACCATCTTACTGCTATGGATGGGAGGACTGACCTTCATCTCCATTAGCCAGAATCTAGGCCTCTAACCTCCCATTAGTCCCAAGAAATGGGGAAGAGTCATCCTTTTTGAAGATGTCATCAAGGCAGGACTTATTACCTGTCCTGTGTGGGCGATTGGGAAAACCTTGGCCCTTAGGGGACCTGCCCACATCCATTCACAGGTGTGAACTCACCTACAGCAAGGTAGAACTAGGAATCTGTGGTTCATGACTGGAACACAGTTGTGTAACTAAATAGAGTAGTAGCAAGGGATAATTTGCTGAATATAGTTCATCTTCTTCATTAGATTCATTAATTAAAAAAACACAAATGTCTTCGGTGTGCAGTGCCAGAGACTCCATTGATTTAGAGAGCAAAAGAATCATGCCTCAGGTGACTGCTTTCCAAAAGTTTGTCTTAATGGTATTGAAAAGTGGTGAACTAATAAGAAAAAAATCTTTCCCATGAAAAAAGAACATTTAGGGATAAGGAGAGAAATCACCACAAGAGTACATGATTTCCTTGTTCTCTTCTTTCCCCACTTTAATTTTCTAACACCCCAGTAAAGTATTGACAAGCATAAAATAGATTTCCTGACCTAGACTGATAAGTGCAATCTACTATAAAAATAACAGCTGTACCAACAGTAATCATAATAATAATATAGATAACATGTATTGGGATATTAAAAATGTGAGAGGCATTTTGTTATTGCTTTACAAACATTATTGTAATTAATCTTCATCATGACCTTCTATGAGGTAGGTAATAGTACCTCTATTTTACAGATGAAGAAAAAGTTTAGACAAGTGAAGCAATTTGCTCATTAACCTCCCTCTAGAAAATCTTTGCATTTTTCGTTTACTGCTTTTACCTTTCTCTTAGACTGATTCTAGGGATATTCTTTTGTCTAGGAGGAGAACATGATGCTGACTATTTTATTTAACCGAATCCTGACATTCCTCTTAACCAGGGTCATAAATAATTACTGTTTTTCTCAGGAAACCTATCATCCTGAAAGGTTTGGTAAATTATAAAATGGTTTTAAGGTTGGCTTCTTTTAGGTTAGTAATTTAATTCAATTGTGCTGAGATTCATTGAGAGGCTAGAAAGGCCATTATGTACAGTATGCCATAGGGATACCAAGTTGGGAAGAGACTGCTCCAGCTTCAAGGAATTTGTATTAGTATTGTCACCTAAAGCCTCATCTTTAGTGGTAGAGTACATGGTACGTGCTTTCTGTAAAATGTTTCAGGTGCAATGCTTTGAGGGTCTAAGCTTATCCTTTGTTCTCTGAGAATACGAATCAAGTCCAACCATGTGCATCCTTTTGAAATATCATTTGGAAGCAATTAAGGAGTAGGAGTTCTTCCCAATAACACATAAGTGATATCCCTGGCTGTTGGTGACCAAAAGTTGCAGAGAAGGAAAACCCACTCTTTTCTAACCACAAATGAAAATATAGTAATCCCTAGTCTGACCTCTGCTTAAATGGTCTTTAGGAGAAGGGCCAAGGTGACAGGCTATGGAGGTAGTCAGGTAACAAGAAACCACATACCCTGTGGCAGCCACTGGACTAAGTAATATCCAATTTACTGGCAAAACATTGAGAAAAGGAATTAGCAGATTGGGCAATGATAAACCATAGGCAGCCAAATGTTTAAGCTACTAAAACTTCTTGGTTTTACAACTGGAAAAAGACCTTGAATAAAAGGGGGAAAAGGTAAAGACAAATTAGTTCAAGTGGCTAAGAGACTTCAAAGAGGGTCGGGAGGTCATCCCAGAGGTAACTCTTACGCACACCTCAGTAGGAGCTCATAGAACATCAAAGTGCATATCACCCCACACAGAGGGGCTCCTGAGAGCTCTGGAGATACCCAGGCCCTATATAAGGGGGGATAGCCCCAGAGACTGATGCCTTATCAGTGGGCTCTATTTTGGAATCTGTGCTCCTGAGAGTGACAGAATTGGACTCAAATAAGCCCTCCCTGCACATGGTTCATCAGTCCCTTCTATTCAAACCTATATGTGATGCTGGAGTTTTTAGGTATACTTCCAGAGACTGGAGCCTCTGGCCTACCTATGTGCCAGGTGTGCGTGGAATCTCGGTGGAGCTGCAACTCCTACCCTACAGCTCAATGGACTCATTCAAGTCACCTGGCGAGGAGACGACGATGGGCAACGGCCATCCCAGGGAATGGAGAGGGCCTGTATCTGCTGGCAGGATCATCCCACCCACCATATCCGTGGGATATAAGCCCTCTCTCACTTGGAGGTGGAGTGGACATCACCATCCCAGTCCCCTCAGGATTGGGGGAAGAACTATGGACTAGAGTGGACTTAATGGTATTCTGTTGTACACATATGGTGATTCTAGCAATGGAAGAAATTATAACAGTGAGGTGGAGCCAGTGGCCACTGGACACTTTCGGGGCAGGGAGGGGATGTGCAGTTGAAATACAGGGGCTTTTTCAAGATTTGGAGGTTGTCCTGAGTGCCGTTGTGGCAACGGATGTAGGCCATTTTAAATCAGCACACACCATTCAGAACTGTGTGGGAGAGAGTGTGGTCTACGATGTGAACTGTGGTCTATGGTTGGTGGCAAGGCCCCAGGATGTGTAAGTCCATTGAGGGTGATGGGCCACACTTGTGGGAGATGTTTGTGTGGGATGTGGTGGGCGGTGTGAGAGGTGGGGAACATGGGAATCCCTGTAGGTTCCGTGTAATATTTAGGTAATCTAAGCACCTCTTAAAAAGAAATATATATATATATAACATTTTTGTAAGCAAATGCACATATATGCATATATATTTATATATCATTTTACAAATATTGGTATGTATTGTGAAAATTTTGATTTTTACCCACAATAAAAAAAAAACAAAAAACAAAACAAAATGAAAAAAAACTTCTTGGTTTAGAAAATGATGTCTGGTTAGTAATGCCTAAAAGGGATCTTCTTTTAAAATAAAAGAAAATTTCTGGTAAGTCATTCAGAAACACAGTCTAGTAAATGTTAGTCAATACTTTTAGTGGGCCATATCTATCCGGTGTGCACAATGCTATTTTTATTATTTATGTGTATTTTTTAATGCTCAGAACCCTATGAGACGGCAGTATTGTTTCAGCTCTCAAGGCAGCAGAGTGCTTGGGTGGGCTCAGACTTGTGAAAGACAATTGTTAAATTTCCAGGCATCTTGAGAGCTGATTGTTAAACTGTTAGTAGTTTGAAATCAGGCATTGTGGGAACATTGGTACTATGGAAATAAGCAAATGCTACAAGTCAAAGCTCTTCTCTTGTAGATTGTCTGTTTACAAGCATAGTACTGCTCAGAAAATTTTAGCTATTTGTTCAAAATCATTTCATTCTATACTCTAAAACTTCTGTTTTAATTTGCTATGCTACATTTATTTATTTCCATTGTGAGCATAGAGATATTGCCTTAGGTATCCAAGTGCCTGCTAACAGAATTTGAAACCCTAAAATTATTTGTACTCTATCATTAGGGGCACCAGGAATTTCCAATATTTCACATTTTATAACTTTGCCATATTTTTACATTCCTTTTCAGCTTTAGTCCAGGACTTCATCTATCTCTCATGCATGAATCATGTCCTTAACATGACACTACGGTAAAGCACTTAGTATTTCTGTTGATGGATTTGGAACAGATATTTTGGAGATGTTCTTTTATGTAGTCACTAACAATGACCTTACTCCTGGCTTGCTAGTCTTGCCGATGACAAATGTAGAATTTGGTCCTTGTTCTGGTTTCCCAAGGTGTGGCCTTCTTGGACTCCATATTTCTGTGTTTTTTCTGCATTACCATGTCACCTATGTTATCAAGAAAGGAGTTACTGGGTTCTTTGGGGATATAGAGCAGCTAGGGGAGATTGTGAATGAGGTTTTGAAACTTTTCTTTATGGAAATCTCTATATAACTCTTTGTCTTTCTCTATGGTAGAAGTTGGAGGGACAATGGCAGCTCTGACCATCTTTCTTTTCCTCCTTTCTTGTTCATGAATCTTCAACCTCATCACTACCTACATCCAGTCATCTTGAAAATTTGTGACTGCCTCTTTTTCTTCTATTTCTTTATGCCTTTATAGAACTTGCTGTCTTTTTATTTCCCACTTTGGTATTTCATTTCTTTCTCCTAATCATTAGGAAAACATGGAATCATCGTTCTAACTAATGAGATCAAAACTTCTTTAGAAATCTCACTGGGTAAAACGACTTTTAGTCTGGCTGCCACAGGTGTGGAGAGCTCTACAACTGCCAGTCGTCTGAAGAGCTGCCCCCTTTCAGGCTGATTATTGGAGTAAGGGCTAGACTTTGTTTTGTCTTCTGGCTTTTTGCTTGAATTAGAGCTGCTTTCTTCACCAGTTAATGAAAAGTATAGCCAAATTTATGTCAACAGAAGAAATAAGACTCTCACATAAAAATTGGGAATCTCTAAAAGGAAATGAAATCTCATGGTGCAAAGTGTGTTTGGCTTGAAATATTGTAGAAGAAATGGCGTCACTACTTAGAGTGGAAGTCCTCAATCATTCTTCTTCCCTACCTATAGGACCAGAGATGACCTCAAGCACAGTCAGCAGACACTGAGCCTGGAGCCCACCAGTCCTGTCTCCCAAACCAGCAGGCACCGTGGTGGAGGCAAAAAGTCAGAAACTGCAAACTGCAGGATAAAGAAAGAAATCTTATCACTATAGTGAGATGTAGTATGTTCCTGGGAATGGAAGTAGCAGAGAATGGAGGATGGAGAGGAAGGTATTAAAGAGGAGAGGAGGTAAAAGAAAAAAAATAAAGAGAGCCAGGGAATTAGGAAACTCTTTGTAGGCTCCACCCAAAGGCCTAGCAGTGAGAACTCTCTCCTTGACGATATGAGAGCAGGAGAAGAATCAACTCCACACAGGCATTGATGCCAAAGCCCCACCCCTGTTGAAACTTCACTGTGGACTATGAAGTTACCAAGAGCACCCACCTGTGGTCAGTGGCTCAGCCAGAGATGATAATGTCAGTATTTACAACACCCTAAAAGAAAGAAAAGGCAGGCTTGTGTTACAGGTCAAAGGGTAACTTTTATACACCTTGGCTAAGCTTCCAAAGTATATTACTCAAAACCAAGATTCAGGGAGTTAAAGATATGTGTATAACACAAAGAATAAAAAGAGTAAGAAATTGGGCCCTTCATATACCCAAATTCTAAGCAAGGGTCCTAAAACGATTGATTTTACCTTGAGAGATATCCACATTAAAGTAATGCGAATCAACCACACCATTTTTGGGTAGAAATTGTTAATTGTTTATCTAGTATCTATTCACCGATGATTTAAAAAATTATACTGAGGTATAATTGACATAGAATAAACTGCACATATTTAAAGTGTACTATTTGATAAGTTTTGACATATGTATACACCCATGAACCTGTCATCACAACAAAATAGCGAACATATCCGTCATTCCCCAAAATTGTCTTTGACGATATGAGAGCAGGAGAAACATGGGATCGTCTTCATAACTAATGGGATCCCTCTGGAATCTCTCCCTCTGCAGGCAACCGCTGATCTGCTTTCAGTCACTATAGATTGGTTCACATTTTCTAGAGTTTTATATAAATGGAAATTGCACAGTATGTCCTCTTTTTCATCTGGGTTCTTTCGCTTAGCATAATTCTTTCAAGATTTATCTGTGTTTTTGCATGCATCAGTGATTCGTTCCTTTTCATTGCAGAGTAGTAGTCCTTATAAGGATATACCACATCTGCTTATACATTCACCTATAGATGGACATTTGAGTTGTTTCCAGTTTTGAGCTATTATGAATAAAGCTTCTGCTTTCATTTTTACAAAAACAAAAACCAAAAAACCCTAGCTTTGTTTTATGCATTAATGTACCCAACAAGGAATGAATTAAAACTTTCATGGCCTTTAGGTGATTTTCCCTTTGTGGGCTCCCTCCTCCATTTAAAGCAATAATAATTAAAATTGCATTTTACAACTACATGAGTATAAAGACAAATAAAATTCAGACTGGTCCATCATTATATATTCACATTTATTACATTCATATTTTCTGTTGCTTTTAAAAGAAAGTAAAAATAAAACACTTGTTGGTCCCTAAAAGTATAGGTGTGCTGTAAGCACTGTACTTTCAGTGCCTCATGGATGTCAGCCCTGTGCCCTACTAAAAATATTCACTTTACCAGACTCTTACAAATAAAGGTAGCCTTGTAACATCAAACTATAGTTTGTTAGAGATTCTGGAAAGGGTGATGCTTCCCTCTTTCTTATTCTTTCTGCCTAGGATTAAGGGCATGAAACCCAGATACAGCAATCATCTTGCAACCATGTGACAGGATGCAGATAATGCCTTCCACAGAAGAGGCTTGCTCCTAATGGTATTTTGTCCTGCAGCATTAGCCCAATGTCCTCTTAGATGAGAAAAAAAGATCCTACTTGTTTAAGCTAGTGGGGAAATTTGGTTTTCTGTTATGAGCAGCTGACTTCTCTCTTAACTGACGTATTGCGTCAGGGTTAGCACAGCTCTTTGGGTGAGGCACCAAGTCTGAGAATCTAGAAACTTATATAGTAGCTTAACTACATAAGCACAGAGGGTGACTGTCAATATTTAATAACTCTCTAAGAATAACTGTGGTATAGATAACCCTTGCTCTACTTCCTAGAGGTGACTAAGAAGAAACTGAACTTTAAGAAACTATGCTCAATGTCATGAGAAATCCTAAGGTTTAGTGTGTTTGCTACAGGTGAGGAGAAATGGCATGGCAAGGCATAGACTCAGGGAAACTTGAACATTCTGTGTTATGGAACCAAGAACGACAAGAGTGCACAGTGTGTATAGGTGAAAAGTGGAAGGAAAGATTAGACTACATCTGGGTGGACCAGTTGAAGGCCTTAGATGGTCTCCCAGAATGGCCCTCTAAGATGATATGTGTATTATAACAACGCTGACAGAGATGAAACATTTTTGATTACCTCTGTACATAGCTTGACTTCAGAACTAGAGTATGAACCACAGAAGAAAAACAGACCCAGGGCCTTTTGTCAACATCATTTTGGAACCCCAAATGGGTCTTCATATTATACAACTTGGCTATTCTCATTCTGGATATTTGATTATTTCCAGACATTCAAAATCACTCCTAAAGAATAACGATTGACTGTGACTAGAGATAGCCAAAGAAATGTACTGAAGACTCTGTAGACAAGCTAAAAAAAAAAACACTTTCAGCCTTATTGGCATTCATAGCCTCACTAGGGAACTATTTGAAGAGTATAACATTTATCTGTATATAAAGGCTCTGGTATGTGTATTAAAAAGTCAGATAAAAACAGATAACTTTGTGTGTTAGTCAAGACAAATTTTATTCTATCACATCCTGATAAAAGATGCATTGTAATTCTATATGGTTAATTGTTCTGAAAGGGATTGTTTTAAAAGTGTTTTGATCTACACACCGTATGACAATGTCTTTGTGAGTAGGCGTGTGTTTGTGCATGTGTGCATTAATATTTTGGAAACATGAAAATTTTAACAGTGGTATCTCTGGTTGAGTTTTAGATTATACGTAATTTTTCTGTTTCCTATTAGCGGATCAGTCCTCTATATTTTCTGCCAAAAAAAATGTGTAACTTTTAGAATAAAATGCCATTTTTTAAAAGAAGAAAAGGGTATTAAAAATAAATTGGGGGGGGGGGCGGATGTGGCTCAAATGGTTGGGAGTCCGTCTGCCATATGGAGGGACCCAGGTTCGATCCCCGGGACCTCCCGGTAAAATAAATAAATAAATAAATAAATAAATAAATAAATAGGGAAAAATAAAAAATAAAATAAATAAATAAATAAATAAAAATAAAAGGGGCGGATGTGGCTCAAATGGTTCGGTGTCCGTCTCCCATATGGAGGGACCTAGGTTCGATCCCCGGGACCTCCCGGTAAAATAAAATAATAAAATAAAATAAAATAAAATAAAATAATAAAATAAAATAAAATAAAATAAAATAATAAAATATAAAATAAAATAATAAATAAAATAAAATAAAATAAAATAAAAATAAAATAAATAAATAGGGGAAGCGGATGTGGCTCAAGCGATTGGGCTCTCATCTACCATATAGGAGGTCCAGGGTTCAATTCCCAGGGCCTCCTGGTGAAGGCAAGCTGGCCCGTGTGGTGAGCTGGTCTGAGCAGAGAGCTGGCCCATGTGGAGTGCTGGCCTGTGCAGGAGTGCTGGGCTACGCAGAGAGCTGGCACAGTAAGATGACACAACAAAAAGAGACACAGAGGAGAAACAATAAGAGAGGCAGCAGGCCAGGGAGCTGAGGCGGCTCAAGAGATTGAGCGCCTCTCTCCCACTCCAGAAGATCCCAGGATCAGTTCCCCGTGCTGCCTAAAGGGAAGACAAGCAGACATAGAAGAACACAGAGCAAATGGACACAGAGAACAGACAACAAGGGATGGGGAGAGTGTGGGAAGAAATAAATAAATCTTTAAAAATAAATACATAAGTAAATAGCTAGCTAGCTAGACAGACAGACAGACAGACAGAATAGAATTCTGTTTCACATGATGAAAACAAAACCTCAAGAAGCACTGAGAGAGGAGTGACCAACACTGGAGAGGGTCCCCATATCACCCCACCCTGTCCCAGGGCTGCAGATTTTATCAAAGCTGACCTCCTTTTATCTATTTTGTATATTGAGATTCTTTGTAAGCCTTTGAAAAGTAGAGTTAGTAAAAATGATGTATCAAAACTTCTGACCAGAGGAACAGATAGAAGGCTCCCTAGATTATCCTTTTGAAATATCAACTTTCTTAATTGCCATAATGGTAAGATAAGGCAAGCTACTGTGGAATGACGTTATCCTGTGGGGTTTTTTGTTTGTTTGTTTTTCTTTATTAGAGAAGTTGTGGGTTTTACAGAGCAATCATGCATAAAATACAGGATTCCCATATATCACTCCACCACTAACATCTTGCATTGGTGTGAAACATTTGTAACAATTGATGATAGCACATTTTTATAACTCTACTATTAATTAAAGTTCAAGGTTTAACTTAGGGTTCACTGTTTGTGTAGTATAGTTCTATATATACAATCTAACATTGCCCCCTTTTAATCATACTCAGATATATATTTCAGTGCTGTTAATTGCTTTCACAATGTTGTGCTACCATCACTACCATCTATTACCAAAATATTTCCATCATTCCAAATAAGAACCCTATACATTTTAAATCTTAACTTCCCATTACCTATCCCCATTCCATCCCCTGGTAACCTATATTCTAGATTCTGACTCCAGGAGTTTGCTTATTTTAATTGTTTGACATCGGTGAGATCATATAATATTCATCCTGTTGTACCTGGCTTATTTCACTCCAAATGATGTCTTCAAGGTTCATCCATGTTGTCACATGCATCAAGATGTCATTCCATTTTATGGCTGAATAATATTCCATAGTATGTATATACCACATTTTATTTATTTACTCATCAATTGATGAATACTTGGGTTGCTTCCATCTTTTGGCATTGTGAATAATGTCTCTATGAACACTGGTGTGCATATATCTGTTCAAGTCCCTACTTTCAATTCTTTTGGGATATACCCAGTAGTAGGATGACTGGGTTATATGGTAGTTCTGTATTTAGCTTTCTGAGGAACTGCCAAACTGTCTTCCACAACAGCTGCACCATTTTACATTGCCACCAGCAATAAATGAGTGTTCCTATTTCTCCACATCCTCTCCAACATTTGCTATTTTACATTTTTAAAAAATAGCAGCCATTCTAATGGGTGTGAAATGGTATCTCATTGTGGTTTTGATTTGCTTTTCCCTCATGGCTAATGTTGTTGAGCATCTTTTCATATGCTTTCTTGCCATTTGTATATCTTCTTCAGAGAGATGTCTGCTCAAGTCTTTTGCTCATTTTTAAATTGTTTTTTTTGTCTTTTGTTGTTAAGTTGAAGGATTTCTTTTTATATACTTGATATTAATCCTTTATCAGATATGTGACTTCCAAATATTTTCACCCATTTGGTAGGTTGTCTGTTTACTTACATTATAAAGTCCTTTGAGGAACAAAAGTTTTTAATTTTGATGAGGTCTAATTTATCTACTTTTTTCTTTTGGTGCTTGTGCTTTGGGTATAAAGTCTAAGAAACCATTGCCTAACACAACAAGTCCTGCAGATGCTTCCCTATGTTTTCTTCTAGGAGTTTGATAGTTCTAGCTCTTATATTTAGGTCTTTGATCCATGTGGAGTTGATTTTTATATATGGTCTGAGGTAGAAGTTGGCCTTATTTGTTTATTTATTTTGCAAATGGAGATCCAGTTTCCCCAGCACGATTTGCTGAAGAGACTATTCTTTTCAAATTGAGTGGTCTTTGCCACATGTAGCTATTCAGGGTCCCTTACCATCCATCTAAAATTGATGATTGGCTTTTCTGTTTCTGCAAAGAAGATTGCTGGAATTTTGCTTGGGATTTCATTGAATCTATAAATTGCTTTGGGTAGTATTGACATCTTGATGCTATTTAGTCTCCCAATCCATGAACATGGAATATCCTTCCATTTATTTAGGACTTCTTTAATTTCTTTAGTAATGTTTTTGTAGTTTGGTTCCTTTTTAAAATTTCTATCTCTTTACTTAGACTCTCATTACTGTTCATTTATTGTTTTCCTGATATCTTTTAGTTCTTTCTCTGAACTCTCCTTCAACTCTTTGAACATTTTTAATATCAATTTTTCAAAAGGCTTTGCTTGATATGCCCACATTCTTGTCTATTTATTGGTGTTGCCTGTGTGTTTATCCTTTTCCTTTGGATGGACCATTATTTCCTGTTTCTTTGTTTGTTTTATACTCTTGTGTTGCACACTGTATGTTTAATGTTTTCAAATAATAACTCTGAGTTTTACTCCCTGGGATTTCTGTTTCTTGGTTTTGTAACTATCTGGTGATAAGGAAGAGATTTTCTTGAACTTCAGCCCTCCTATCAAGAAGGTTTGCCCAAGGCAAATGCAGCATGCAGGGTTTTCCCTGTCTTTCTGGGCCTCTGACTTGTCCTGGGCTTTTGCTTGTTAGTCATTTTGACGTTCTCCTGTTTACAGAAGTTTGGTTGTCCCGTCTGTTTCCCTGGGACAAACCTCTCTCCCAGGTATTTGAAGCTGGTAGGCCTTTGTCTACCTCAGTAGTTTTTTACACTCCCTTCATTGTCTCATGCTCTTTTGCCTGGAAGGCAAATTCTGGCAGAAGAGTCACCCCAGGGAGGCCTTTCCTTAATCTGTCATTCCCAGATAAACAGGGCCAGGGACTCAAGAAGGGGGCATAGACTGGCTCCAAAGTGGAGAGGGTCAGGAAGGGTGCCAAAATTTTCCCAGTGGGAAGCTCCCCTAGGCTGAGCTTTCCTGGTCTGCCCAGCAATTGCAGACCTTCAGTTATTTGTCCCCCACATCCCTGAGGAAGTGCTGCATCTTTAAATCTCTACCACCTCTGCCCTGTCTGGGGAGGGTTGAAACAATGGCTGCTGCTGCCTTTGTCTAAGACAGGTCGAAACAATAACTGCCCTCAGAGCCGGGACCCAGCAATCTGAATTTGCTAATTAAAAGCTGTGATCAGTGATTGGCCATGCATAGCCCTGTACTTGGGGAAAAGGATTTTTACATCCCTCTTTGTCACCAGCAGTTAGCCAGGGACTGGATCCCACAGTGGCCTTCCCTAAGAGTAGGGGATTAGCACTGGTAGCTGTTGCACAGAGAGAACAATTTACAGTTCTTTACCATAATTTATCAGCCTCTTCCTCCCACTCTTCCCTGGATGCTGTTCAGTGTTCTTCTAGCCCCTGGAGTTTCAAAATAGTTGTTTCAGACAGTTCCTGCCTGTTTAACGGTTGTTTTGGCTAAAGGACTGTGTCCTAGAGCTCTCTATTCCACCATCTTCCCCAGAAGTCCTTATGCTCTGTTTTTAAGAGCACTGAGAGCCACTTGCTTTACTTGTTAGATATAGAGATAGTGATGTGGACATCCATTTAGGAAAATTAAAGAAGCTGAATGATTTCACCTAGATGGAGTCCATACCATCTCAATAAGACCTGAGACTTTCCTGGTTTACTTTTTGTTCCCAACAAACTTGCCTCTTAGATTGTTCACCTGAACCAATCCCGATGGCCATGTTAGCTGGGTCTGAGGTGCTTGAAGATAAACCTGTAGACACTCCTTTGGAGAATCATCTTACAAGAGTATAAGATTTTGTTAATTTGAAACTAGTACAGAGTATTAAATACCATACAAATGCCAATTATTATTTTTATTTTTTAGTAGCAAGAACTTAAAGCAGGGGTTCTTAACCTTTTTTGTTCAGAGACCCCTTTGCCAGTCAGATGAGAACCACAGACTCCTCACTAAGTTCACGCTATACTGTGTATTATTTAATAAATCTATCACACCTGCATCAACATGTCCCCACAAGAATTATGTGTTTTTGAATTTCGATTCAAGCTCATGGACCACCCCCCTCCCTTTTTTTTTAGAAACAAATTTTTTTTTTACTGCAAATTATCTGCAAATGTTCACGTTTCCAGTGTAAGTCATTACAAAAGATACCTATGGAAATTTTGGCTTATTTAATGTGACAGAATGGTATAACTTACAATATATATATCTTCCCACCTAAAAGGAAAAGGATGCTTCTCTGGGTCTGAAGTCAGCTGTGCAATCCAACCTCTCCCGCTTTTTGGGTCTCACTTTGGTCTTCAACCGAGAGACCTGAGGGACAGGCCTTACAGCACTCTGCTTCTCTGGTACTTCCAGAAACTCTGGGACCAGTTACCAAACTGCTGCTCTGCCTGACACCTCCTCCCAAGAGAGCAAATGTCTTGAGGTTGTTTTTCTCCTGGGAGCAGTACTTTAAAACAAACAAACAAACAAACAAACACCAAGCAGCCCATCACTGATACTCATGCCTGGGCTCTTTTTTCTTCCTGGGAAACTTAGAAACAAAATGTGAAGGTCTCCACACTGCCACCTTGTCAGCTCACCAAATTCCAAGGGTGAGAATTGAAGATGTAAAAACGAGGTGGGGAGCACTTGGTGGGACTCTCTTCAGTGCCAACTGGTGGTATCTGGGGGGAGGAGGGTGTTGGGGGGTCCGTAGAGCTGGTCACTCTGAACACTGCCTAGCCTCTCACAGCATTTAAAAGAACCATCAATTTACCACTGTTTTCACATTAATAGTAATTGTTTGGGACTGTACACTTTTGTAGGCCAAAAACCATAACACACATACATATATAATCTTTTCCAATCCACTTAAAATTTCGTTATTTATTGATGCTAAATATATCTTCCAGAAATAGGGTTGCCAGATAAAATGTAGGATACCCAGTTAAATTTGAATTTCAGATAAACAATGAAAAAAATTTTAGTATGCCCCTTGCAAATTATTTATCTGAAATGCAAATTTAGCTGGGCTTTCTGTATTTTTATTTGTTAAATCTGGCAACCCTATCTAGAAAGAAAGTCAAGAGAATTTTGTTGAAAATTGAATATGAATGTTTTCTTAGGTGATGAATATTTAAAATGCCATGTTAAAAATCTTATTTAAAAGTTTCTAATGGTTTCATGTAGCTCTTGGGCATCAAACATAACTTACTTAAACCTAAATATGTGATTTAGCCTTATTTGCTTCATCTGTAGGATGAAGATAATAACATTTAGTGTACAGGACATTTGTGAAGTTTGCCTGAGATTGTATGTGAGAAAGTTCTTTGTAAACACACCAGAAAAAAAAAAAAAAAAAAAAAAGCATGGGTTTTGCTTTTTAACATACCTATATTTGAGTCCAAGTTGACCATTTACTAGCTGTGTGATCTCAGGAAATCTGCTTACCCTATGTCTCATTTTCTCATCCATAATGTGAGTATTATAATAAAGCAGACTGTATGTGATTTTTATGAGTAAAAGAGAAAATGCATATAATATAGTACCTGGTGCATAATACAGCACTTAACAAATGTTACATCTTATTAAATGCCAAGCATTTGAATTTTATTTTTATATATTATCTTTGCTCTAGAAAAATGTAAACCAATAGATCTCCTTCTAGAAAGTCACTCATGTATGGTAATAGGCACTTATGGACCTAACTCCATAAGTCCCTCTGTCTGAAACTCCTCCTCTGTCTGAAAGTTCCTTAAAAGTAGGGAATATTTTGCCTGTCTTTATATTCCTAGCACTTAACACAGTGCCTGTGATGTAAAGGCTTGAGCCCTAATATACACAAGTGAGGCTCCTTACTGTGAGTACTCTTCCTAAATACTAGGAAGTACTAGGTGGTACTAGGTGGTGACTTACTTACTTTGTACCCCAAAAATATCATTATAGGCTTTCGTGCACAGGCAAGAAGCCCCCAAGTGTTTAAACCAGTTCCAATCATTCTTATTTTAAGTTCATAAAGAACATTATTATCATCATTGGGAAAAATTTATAGCAAGTTTTAAAATTGTTCTATTAACCTTAAGAAATCAGCTTGGTAGGGACAATGATAGTAGACATGTTGCCATGTCCCCTGTTATTACAGAGGCTACTGTGTGAGCCTTTTCCACAAAGAAACCTAACGAAATCATTAAACATGATAGACTGCATTGTTTTGTCAGGATCTCAGACCACAGGGCTTTGTTCAGTGAGGGGTTAGGGACTGTTACAGGCTTGTCCATCTCTGAAGGGGGCTAACTAGTCAAAAAGCAAAGATTACAAGGGTGAAAGGCTACTCACCTTATTTTTCAGTGAATCAGAATGAACTATTGCCATTGCTCACAGTGCTAGAAGATTCTAGGTTTCTCAGTGACTGATGAGTATTTATGTTAAAGACATGACTGATGTTTATATGCTCTCAAATTTTCCCTCTGGAATGATCCAGGATTTCCTGGTGCTTCATGAAAACAAGGAGTGATTAGATCACAGACCACCTGTTTTACTCCCAAGGTTCAAGTTTATCTGATTAACTAGGCCATCAGCTGCCATTTGTTCCATAATTGTGTCACCCTGTGTTACCTCTGTAATTGCAAATCTTGGGTTTTAAAAAGCAAGTCTCACTATTTAAGCAAAGAGGCATGCTTTATTGGATGAACTGCCCAGTTGTCTTTATGGAGCTATCTGAAAAAAAGATTAAATTGATATAGTTAAGACAGAAAAGGGAGTTATACTGTCTAATTCCTTCTCGACGGCCAGCTCTGCCATAGAAGGCATCGTGCCTCTCCATCTCCATCATCCCTACCCACTAACAGTTCTCTGAACAGTTGTGCCAGAATTTCATACAGGGAAGGCTTTATGCCACGCATCCCTTTCCTGCATCACGTTCAAGTCATCTTCATTAGCCTTGAAAACTTGGATGCCTTGCGAGGTCTTGGCACCCCAAACAGCAGAAAGCTTGTGTGTGAGCCTGAGGCACCAATCCACACAGGCGATGGCACCCTCTGGTTGAAATGCGTTTTCAACAACTCGGGTGTGCCACTGAGCTGCTGCTTCTCTATTTCTTTCAGTGAAGAGAAACTTCAAAATATTTTGGGCATATGAGACTCACAATGAAATCATGCATCATTTCGAGGTCTTCTAGTGCATGAGAAGACATATGATAGTCATGTTTTCTAATGTAAATATCAGAACCCATGGCTGTATTAGTGGGAGCAAAGGAGCAGAGTATTTAAAATCAGAATTATCTCAGATAACCTGGATATATCGTGAGCACACGGCTTAGTTACTAGACCAATGGTTTCTTTCTTTGCGTAGGGTTCAGCAAGCATGTCAACCCTCTCTGGCCTCTTTCCCAGTACTCTCTCAGTTTTTCTAGTCTCTTTTCAGTGTTTTATTTTGATAAAGTTTCCTTCTTTCCTGAATTATTTGCCCATCACCCAGGCCACATCAGGAAACATAAAAATATCAGCATCCTTGATGCTGCTGGGAACCTCACTGGTTGAAAACCTCATGAAATTCCTAAACATAAATGTGGCTGATATGGGCAGACACCATAGTCTATGAGAAGTGCCAACTAACCTAGAATCAGCTGCTTGCTCCTTGCTCGCTGTTGACTTTCTCCTTTTGCCCTCGATGTTGACTTTCTACTTTTGCCCTCAACGTGGTCTTTCTTCAGAATAATAGCAGGGATAATGATGACCCTATAATGATAATAACTGGCATTTAGTCAGCACTTCTTATGTGTCAAGGACTTATTAACTCACTTAAATACCCATGTAACTTCCTTTTATCCTTTGTGGGAATTTTGAGATCCTTTTTTTATTATTACATTTTTATTACATTATCATTGAACATAAAATCTTGCTTTGTTATTGAAAGCAATACTTAGGATTATAGGAGGTGGGGAATCAGAAAATATCCATATCCAAAATAAAAGAAAATGTTTAAAGCACCCACAATTCCAAAGACTGTGAGGCAGACAACCCTGGTGTTCTCAGAATTCCCCAAATTTAATGCTCACAGCAATGGCATTATGAGGTGGGATCAGGCTCCTTTACGGCAATGGCATTATGAGGTGGGGTAATGCTCCTTTCCGTGGTGTCCCCAGCCAAGGCCGCCGGGGAAGCAGGAGTGAGGAAGAGGAGCCTTCCCATGTATGATTTCAGAGGCACCAGTCTTGGGCTCCATTGAAACCAGAAATCCTTTTCCTTGGTTTACTCCTCCATTCTCTGCCTTCACCTACCCCCCATCCCTCAAAAGTCCCCCACTAATGCCTGAAAAAAAAGACGGAAAGGGGGTGGGGTGCAAGATATCAACATAAGAGGGATTTAGGTGTGTCAGACTGTGATGGGTTTTTGGACTGGTCTTGAAGGAACATTTGCACAGCAAGCCTGCTGCTTTTACTTAGGGAGTAAGTTTAAGTAAACGAGTATCACAGAAGTTGGAAGCTGACAGACACTGGTGGGGCAAAAAGCCCCCTAAGCTAACCCTTAATATCGGCTTGTGGTTGACTCAGCCAGGGAGAGAAACTTTCTCTACAGCTGACTATGCTCAGATAGACTGCTTCCAGGCCTGGGGTGCAGGGAACCCAAAGGCAAGAGAGAAAGAGCTGCCCCAGGGACAGGAAAGGGCAGCAGGGGCAGAAAGGGGCCCAAGACAAAGGCTCTTATGTCATTAGTTTGCCTGGGAACAGCCCCCTCCTCCCCTCCAGGACCCAGGCAGCAGCAATTTAGCTTGCTCTCTTTGTCTATTGAATTAGAAGGAAGTTGAAGGAAGCCTGTATGATTGTAAGTCGGGGAAATGCCAAGAGTCACTTTTACAAGCTTGCAACATCAAACTTTCCCATTGGAATTGAGCCAGCGGAGGGCAGCTGTGTCAAACGTTTGCTTTTGGCTCCCTTACTTGCTCACTCCAGGAAGGAGCGGGGAGCAGGAAAGGCAAGCAGGAAGATGAAAATACAGTCCGTAATATTGCATTCAGTCCTGTGATGGAATAATTACAGGTAGACTGAACCCACTCATTGTCCATAGCGGTCAGTGAAAACAAAAGCAACAACATGAAACAAAGCAAAGCAGCTCTCAGTACAGAGAATGAGGGTGGAGGGGGGTGGGGGGTGGGGGGACTTAGTGGAAAGTCAGGACTGCCTAGAGGCGTAACGAATAACTACGGGCTGGAAAAGTACAGTGCAAGGGGCAAGTGCAGATTCCGTGGACTCCTCAGCAGGGCTTAGGGCTATTTTCTTTGGCGCCCTGTCAATTATGTTACTGTTGCCTCTTTGAGTTTGATTATCTCATGTTCTAAATAAACATACTCTCCATATTTTTGCAATCTTGGGGTGGGAAGAACTTTCTAAGTCTAACGGGAGGCCCAGAAACCATAAAGGAAAAGGTTGACAGATTGGAATGATTAGGAAGTCAAAACTTCTATTCGGTGAAATTAGCTCACACGAACAAATTTAACAGTCAAGTGAGGACTGTGGGGAAATATCTGCCACACACATAAATGACAAGGAATTAACATCCATAATAGCTCAAATGCTCCTCCCAAACAATATAAAAAGACAAACAAGCAAATTAAAATGGTCAAAAGGCAAGAAGAGGCATTTGAGGGGTGGAAATTGCAAATGGTAAACATTTGAAAAATGTTTACACAAACTAATATTTATAGTTAAGTAAAACAAAAAGTTAATTTTTGGTTAAGTTGGCAAAATTTAATAAGATTTGGTGACATTTGTGTTTGTAAGAGGATGAGGAGCTAAATCCCTTTATATTCTGTTAATGAGAGTGCAAACTGATATGACATTTTTGAAAGACAATTTGGCAGAATTTATCAAACTTAAGATGAACACACTTTGCAACCCAGAAGACCCACTTAGAGGATTCTATTTTTGAAAAGCACTGGCTTTAGTGGTAGAGATGTGTGTATATATATATTTACATATTTATAAACATGTACACAAATATTCATTGTGACATTGTTGTAACAGGAACAAACAGGAGACAATCCAAATACTATTAACAGGGAAAGGTACAAATAAATCATGGAACACCATACAATGGAATATTATGGAACTTCCAGAAGATAAGGTGTCTCTAAATGCACTGATATGGTAATTGTTGAGTGAAAAAACAAAAGATTCAGATAAAAAATATATATATATATATATGAATATATGTACATATACACACATAAAGTATAATCCAATTTTTATGAAAACGAAAATAGAAATCTGTATGTCTATGCTTGTATATACATTGAAAAAACACATATACACCAAACTGATAAAAGTCCTTAAATGTAAGGTGATGAGGTAATTGAAAAACAGCCGTTCAAGTTTTGTTATATTTTTGTGTTGTTTGGTATTACAGTATCTATTATACTTGCATTTAAAAAGAACAATGAAAAAGCAGGGGAAAAAAACAAAAAATAACAACATAAAAAGAACAATGAAAAGATATAAACAAATACACACACATTTGTATTACTCTCCTATATTTTAAAAGGTAAGGTAATTGTAGCATAAGATTGTGATGTACAGAACAAAACCCCTTTTCTACTCCTTCAAGATTACTGACTGGTATTAGGGTAATTTTGGAGACAGCTCTAAATTGAGAACAAAAGCATTTGGACACTTCCCCCTTCAGGGATTTGCTAAAACTAAGCATTTCAGCAGAACCTATGAAGTGGCATTTACCACACTCCCACCTCAGTGTCTGTAAAATAAAAAAAATTTTAAAACCCCCACAAATCTCCTTCTTTAGAATTCCTACTTCATTAGGGTCCATATAAGGATTAAATGAATTAATGTGTAGAGTGTTGGAAAAGTACCTGGCCTACAGTAAGAGATACGTAAGTTTTATTATTATTGAAGCAATAAGTATCCTTTTCTTTCTCCCCTCCCAGTACTCCCAGTGTGGGAAGAGATATAATTCAACTCCTTTGAATTCCCAAATGAGTTGGCTTCCGAAAGGCAGAACTCTTTCAGAACTTCCCTAGTGAAACATGAGCAGGAAATACAAAGGGAAGACTGGTACCTCCTTCCTCCTGGACAGTTGCAGGAGGCACCAGTGGACACACCGCGGTGTTCCTGGAGCACAGGAAAGATCTCAGGGAGGGGCAGAAGACCGGGGTGAGTGGCAAAGGGGCAAGAATCACTTCCCTGGTTTCCCATGGAATCAAGTCAAGGGAGGCAGAGATTTTTTAGTTTCCCATAAACCTGGACCTGATTTCAGAAGGAGGGAACAGAGGATCCCACTGGCTACTCCGTGGGATTGCCAATTAAAGCAATAAATAGGAAGTTATGAGGTAAGGAGGGAGAAATGACACATGGCACTGGCCAGTGGAATCCTCAACACTGTGAGCACAGCTGGACCTCTGATTGCCCAGGATCGATTGGCCACTGGCAACCAGAGGCAAGTGCTGGCACAAGCTGCGGGATGCCCAAGTTCTACCAGGGGGCATCGTTCTAAAAAGCTAGCAGACTCCAGCTCTGCCGGAAAAGGGGTTAAAGCTTGGGGCTGGACAATAGGGAAAATCCTGGAGGTAAGAATGCTCTGGGATCAAAATTGTAAACTAGAATTTTTATAACTGAATTGGATTAAAACTGATTACTGTACAGAACTAATTTTAAACTGGAATGAGAAAAAGTTAAGATATCTGCTCCATACAGATTTTGCAGTACATGTATGTGCATTATAGGAGGAGGAGTTAAAGAACTGTGTCAGGGGTTCAGGACCAAGAAAGATATATGCAGTTATGAGAATAAAGCAGGCCCAGTGCTTGTACAGGTTTCCCTTCTTCTCATCTGCCACATGCTTCCTTCCCCCTTTTTGTTCCTAAGGAATCGTCTTCCCCAACACTTTCATAGAGTCATAAAGTTTGAAAGGGTCCAGGAGAAAGGAATTAGTTCACCTCAAGGACAAAAAGAATCAGGAGGGATTTTGTTGCTTGTTTATAAATATTATACCTTTCAAACACTATCTTGGAAAGAATGCCGAAAATGGAATTCAGGAGAAGCAGCTGTGGCTCAAGCAGTTGGGTGCCTGCCTACTACATGGGAGGTCCTGGGTTCAGTTCCCGGCCTCCTAAAGAGGATGAGCAAGATAGTGAGTTGATGTGATGGGCTGGTATGGTAAGCTGATGCAACAAGACGACACAACGAGATGATGCAACGAGGACAGAGCAAGAAAACACAATAAGAGACACAACAAGCAGGGAGCAGAGGTGGCTCAAGGGATTGGGCACCTCCCTCCCACATGTGAGGGCCCAGATTTGGTTCCCAGGGCCTCCTAAAAAAAATGACTAGCAGACACAGAGAGCATACAATGAACTGACACAGAGAGCAGACAGCGAGCATAAACAACGAGGTGGGGGAAGAAATAAATAAAAAAAATAAATTAAAAAAAAAAATGAAGATCTAAGACACTGGGGACAAATACCTCAACCTCCCTCAGGCTCAGTGTCCTCTTCTATAAAGTGGCATTGGTAGCATTAGATAGCCTTTAAGATTTTCTCCAGTACTTCTATTATGATTTCTGTTCCTCTTCACAGAACTGGGAGAGATCCTTGCTGTTATCTAGTCTACCTCCCTCCCATTATAGGAGTTTTATAAATGAATATTTTTATTCCTTGGTATATATTGGTAATTTCCAATATATACAAAGTATATATAAGTATAAATTGTCTGGACCAAAATAGTGGATACCTCAGCCATGTTACCTGAAATTCAGTTACATCCTTGATGTGTGAGAATACGGTATTTTCTGTCAAAGGACTCTAGGCTACAACCACTGGCTGAGTTTCTCGAAAGTTCCCGGAGAAGAATATGATGGCTACAGACCTTAGCAGAGACCAGGGATGTTCAATACCACAAAAGTTTAAGGCTCTTTACCATCCAGTGACTCAAAGCTTCAGGCTCTCTCCATCTTGGACTGCCAGCTTCTCAACATGAGACCCCAAGTTCATCCTGACAGAGATGGAGCTGGATGGAGGCACACCAACAGTTAGATATCATATCACTTCTGTTCTCATTCCTATTTGCCAGAACTCAGTCACATGGCCCCAACCCTACTGCAAGGACCCTGGATATTAAGGTGAGCATCCCTTGTCTCTGAAGGAACTGATGATGCAATCAGAGACACAAAGTCACCAAGGAAGGGGCTGTTCCCTTTCACCCTTTAGGTGACCAAAAGCCTTGGTTTTTACTCTGTTGATTCCTTAAACTATTCCTTTCTTTATTCTTCTCAAAAAAAAAAAAAAAAAAAAAAAAAAAAATGATGCTAGTTTGGGAAAACTGAGGCCACTTTGCTGGGAAGTAGTTCTTCTAAACTCTTTCACATCCGAGAAGTGGACTGCCTTTAAGTAGCTGTATCACATTATAGATTCATAATAAACCTGAAGCCAACTAAAATCCTCATATAATTGTTCAGAAGAACTGCAGCCAAGCCAGGCCTTCACATCCTCTATTTGTGCTGTTCAATTTACTATACACCTAAATGCAGGACTTTATATTTATTCTGCTAAGGGTCGCCCTGTTATTTTCAGACAATTGCTTCAGGCTTCTGAATTTTTAATTCTGTCGTTGTAATAGCTATGTCGTATGTTTTGTATCATACACCAATTTGATGAGTATGTCTTCTGTATCTACATCCAAGTTCTTGAAAAAAGTAGGCCAAGGGCAGAGCCCTCCAGAAAAACACCAGAGACTTCCCTTGTGAGGCATCACGATTCATTAACAAACACAGTGGGATCATTTGTTCCACTAGCTTCAAATCCTCCTTACCTTACTATCAAGTGGTTCACATTTCCCCAATTTCTCAAAGATTTCATAGCATGCCTGGATGAGAACCAAACTCATTATCTTCCTTCCTAAACCCACTCCTACTCTTGAGTTGTCTTTACTGGTTAATGGCACCAGCATCTGGCGCCAGAAACCTGGGAGCAATCCTAGACCCTCCCTCTCTTTCATGTTCCTCAGGCATAAACTTGGGTCAGACCTGACATTGACTGGGCTGTCACCCTCTAAAGCCCTGACCACTGCCTCTGATCTCCTCTCTGTGTTTCTGGTCTTTTTCTCTTCCAATCTGTCCTCAGCCTCATTGGAGTTATCTTTCAAAAAATACTAGTCAGATGGTGTTACTCCCCTGTTTAAAACCCATTAAAATCCCCCAGTGTAAGGATAATATTAAAAATGTTTCATCACTAGTTCAGTGTGGGCACTGAGCAAGCAGAAGGCCAGCAGAACCCCTCCAGCTGGGAAGCAAATATTTGTAAGTGGTCTGAAATTTCTAAAGAGTTTCAGCTTTGCAGTAGGGCTGGCAGTAGGGCTAATAGTCCCCACATTTGTACAACATCTTAATTCTTCTTTCTCAATCTTCTTGAAGCTCCTTCCCCAGTTCAGAAAGGATCTTGCTCCCCTGAGGCAGGAAAGCTGCTCTTACAAGGTCATGCATCTACACCACTCCCTGGGTTTTGGTAGAAAGTCTGGCTTGTCTTTCAGGCTTTACTCTATTGAGTTAGAGCCAAGGTTTTAGAATTGAAAAATAAATAAATAAATAAAGCAGAAGCTAGCTAGCCCTTAACTTTTTTTTCCCCCAAACACCAGGCTCTTAGAAACGAAAGCTTTCAAGGCTTTCTTTTTATATTCTCAGCCAGAAATTTGACTCTGTTCTTGCTGGACTCCTTTGTGTCTTTTCTTCTCTGAGGCAAGCAGTCGCAGGCTCTTGGTTTGATGTAATGGTGAGAGGACCACAAGGCAAAAAAGATTTTCCAAGATTGAAAAAGACTTCTGATAGTATTTCAAAATATCCCAATTCTTTGCTGATGTTTCTACCTACCCACTAAATTCAATTCGAGATGGACCAATATTTAATAGATTTCTGTTTTCCCAGGGTCTGGGATATATTAGTTGCTCATTAAATGTTTATTGACTGGATGATTAAACAAATGAACAAAGATAGACTATGCCAATGGCATTTTGCTAATCTACTAGTATACTAATTTTATCAAAAAGGAAATTGAATGATTGGACTTAGTTTCTTTTTGTTGCTTGGCTCAAATTTTAGAAATAGGAAAATTTATTGCTTCTTTTAAAAAGAATTTCAGAAACCACAGGGATTTCAAGAGGACATCTGTGATAATCAATTTTGTATGGGGAAAAAAGATGTTGCATAAAGAAAGTGAAATCTTAGTCACATTTTTGTAGGTAATGAATAATTCCCATGTACTATGGAGGAATAATTCTTCAAATAGAAAACGTTCATTTTATAGTCTTCTCACCTTTATGGATTCGGTTTTCTCCCATTCTAATGGTAATTAATGCTATCTTATAAAACTAAAGCAGTGATTTTACCGGGCTACTTCTTTTCATAGCCTGTCCATCAAAAAAATCATATTCCCCAGGTGATAAGTTTTAGACCATTTTAATTATTTATCTTTAAAAAAACTTTCTCTTCCTTCATGTGATTTCCAACTCCCTCCCACCCCCACCTTTCCTTTATGTGACATTTCAAACTAGATTATCATTGACCTTGCATGGTCACTAGCAGATTTCAGTGGCTTAGTTCTGCTGGACTGTGCCCACACATGGTGCCACATCTGGGATGTAGGTGAAAGCAATGACTGCTGTGCTCGGAGATACTGCATGGCAAAAAAGAGGCAAGTAGGTAGGTCCTGAATCCAGAGAACCTGGTTTGAACTACTGCTCTGCTTCTGGCTCCAGGGGAATGACTTATTACTCTAAGTATATAAAATGGACCTAATCTAGTGTGTGTTTATAATGATTAAATGAAATACATTGGGTAAGGTCACCAGCATATTATTATAATAACAATGAAGATAACACTGTATCTATTGATTAAGGAAGTGACTCACTAACTGGATACTTTTGATCTCACCAGAAACCAGGTGTAACCGTTGGGGAATTTGATATAATTATGAATTCCAAAAATATAATTGGATTATAGTTGTAAACTGATCTGTTAATCTGGGCATGATTAAGTTATGATTAGGGCATTGACTGAGCCACGTCAGTAGGGCGTTGAGCCCCACCCCTTGGTGGGTGGGGAATCGAATATAAAAGGCAAGGCAAAGGACAGTTGAAGCAGTCTTTTGAGAAG